>CAUOFW020000692.1:770351-997921 GCA_963454935.2 Ilex paraguariensis | reverse complement strand
TTTTTTTTTTAATTTGTCGGGTTCGGGTTGAACTCGGGTTCACGAGGCCTTAACCCGAGCCCAACCCAAATTAAATTCGGGTTGAAATTTTTTGACACAAGTTTAACCTAAGTATTCAAAACTTTTATCCAATCTCTAATTTTTTCAGGTTAGACTCGAGTTGAAATTGAGTTACCCAACCCAAGTTATAGCCCTACAGCCAACAACCCCTCCCCCCGTCCCGTCCCCTTCCCTCTCTCTCTCTCTCGCTAAATCCTTTCTCCAAATGTACCACCAGAGGTTATAAATGGTGGGTTAAGTTAGTTATGGGTCAGATTAAAGTAGGTTAGGTTAAAATAAATTAATTTATTTTTTATTTAAATATTAAATAAGTTATAATGAGTTGAGTTTATAACAAGTTGATTTAAACTCATTAACCTATAAAATAATTAAAATTCTTAATAGATACATATTACATTAGTATACCAAAACGAATATACATATATTAATATATCAAAATATAAACATACATACACATGCTAATACACCAAAATATACACAAATTAATATACTAAAAATACACACACAAATACACTAAAAATATACACACATATACCAACACAAAAATTAAAACACATTTAATAAAAAAAAATACAAACATATAATAGGTTGAGGTCAACTGTGGGCCATAGGTCGATTCGCATGTCATAGGCCATGGGTCAACTAACAGGTCGTGGGGTAGTGTATTAGTGTGTATTTTTGGTGTGCTATTGTGTTTGTTTTGATGTATTAGTGTATATGTTTGTATTTTTTGATATTTTAGTGTGTGTCTGTATATTTTTTTAATATAGTAGCATATTTATTTAATTTTATTACTTATATTATATAATATAAAGATAAATATTTAACCCACAGATACCCATTTATGATCTTTATTAATCCATTTAATTGAAATGAATCATATTACTCGATCTATTTAGAATTCGCATTAATTAATATAAATACTCAACCATTTATTTATGGACAAGTTGGACAAATTAATAGGTTATGGATTAAGATTGTCACTTTTAAATATCACTAATCTATATAATAAAGTAATTAGATTTATTTGTTTTTAGTTTTTTGCGGCTCAGATCGTTTAACGATTATTGATCTGACGGTTCTCATGCCAACTTTTTCTAAGACTTTTATCGCTCATCTAACTCTCTTTATATCTATCTTATACTCTATCTCTCTCACATATTATTATCTTACTTTTTTTTGTTTTTCAAGTGTTATTTTTTTATTATTTACTCAATAAAATATATGAAACTACATTTTATGTAATTATTTATTCCATAAAATTAATTCAAAATTTTATATGTCTGACAACATGTGTTTTGTCACTTGATTCTTAATTTGTAAATAACACTTAATGTAAATAAAAAATAGCACACATTTTTCACGATTTGAGAACTTTTTTATCTGAGTTTCACATCTTTGCCTGAAATTAGGTCTTAATTGATTAAGGGCCTAAATTCTTCTAAAATTCTCATTGATAATAGTTTTTATATAGATTATTTTTTTAGTTTTTTTTAATGTTTGCTCTATTTATTATAATTTTGGTACTAAATTTTTTAAATTTTTTTGAACTATCAATTTTTCAAAAAAAAATTCAACCTTTTAATTTATTTTCACTTATTTTCATGTGAACCAGAGATTTTTGAGTTTAATAAGTGAAGGTGAGCGATTCTCTTAAGAAAAAAAAGTGGGGGTGAACAATTGGTTTGGTTTAAGTATGTGTGGTCGAATCTTGACCAAAAGAAAATTTATCAAATGATATAGTAAAAGAGAATACGTTATGATATGAAAAAATTTGTATTTAAATTTTAAGTTTATATACAACAAAAAAATTTATAATTTAAAGTCAATTTCATGTTGGTTTAATCAACAACAAATAATATTCAACACGAAATGAACTTTAAATTGTAAATTAATATATATTTTTATCAAAAAATTGACATTTAATTTTGTCCAATTTATATTTAACTTTGTTGAATTAATATCAAATTAATTTTTATTGTTATCAAATTAATATTAAAATTTATTTAATCAATTTTTTGGGTACTAAATCAAATTTTATTTTATTTTATTAAAAAAATTTTAATTTTTTTGGGTACTAAAGTTGGAGAAAAACAATTATAAAAATAAATTTTTTTTTTTGGATAATATCATTACTTTCCATTAGCAGTATTGAAGGACGGGAGACAGAGGGGTCTCTGTGTAATAAATTTTAAACTCTAGGGATCTCCGTATTATTTATAAAATATCAGGGAGTGTTTGTATAATATTGTCAAAACTCGTGGGAAGTCTGTATTTTTTTATCCTATTTTTTAATTAGATATTAATTTATTATTATTTTATCATAAAAACTTGAATTATTATATTTTTAATAAAAATAATTATTGATTAAGAAGGTTTGTTGGTAGCCAAAAAATAAATGTGTGAAAGTATGTTTCTGTGTATATTTATATGTGGAGGATTGAAAATTTGGTAATTAAATTTATAATTTAATTGTGTTATTTGGTAGGATTGAATGGTGATGGTGGAGATAAATTCATAAATTTTATAAATGAGTAAGATTTAGTTGATTTTATTTATCGCTTAAAGATTGTAAATTTAATTGTGTCATGTTAATATTTTGTTTTTTTTGAGATATTTATTACATTGGGATATAGTAGATTGAAAATATGTTGATTATGTTTATAATTATATTTTGTTATTGGATTGAGTGGTGGTAAAGGTGATAAATTCATGAATCTTATAAATGAACAAAATTTTATTTATTACTTAAATATTGTAAATTTCATGGATTATGTTAGTATTTATTTATTTTTTTCCCGAAGGCATTTATATATATGGTGCTATTTTGAAGAATTTTATATATTTTTACGCCAATTCTATTAATATGGAGGATATGATCAACGATATATTTTGAGTTATTTTAAAAGAAAAATTGATATGAATAATTTTAAGCTATTCTTTTTGAATTTGGATAATTATGTGAGAATTTTTTGTTTGTTATATAGTGTCTTCAGGTACGGGTAATGACTAGTCTATATAATAAAGTAAATATAAAAGTTTATCTTGAGTTTTTCGCAGCTCAAATCACTAGACAATTTTGATCCAATGGTGCTCATGCGAAATTTTTCTAAAACTCTTATCTCTCATCTAACTCTTTCTCTCCTATCTCATACTAACTGATGCAACTCTCTTTTCCTCTATCTCATACTCTCTCTCTCTCTATTATCTCTTATCTGTTTTAAACACACACTCTCACATCTTTTATATCTCTCTCTTGAACGGCTATATATATTTAATACTCATTAAAACTCTAATAAAAAAGATTATTTCTAACATATTATAAGTTCATTAACATATGTCATTTGGAATGGAGCTAAGAATTTTATTTAAGGTGGGCACTAGGCCTGACAATCGTGTCAAGTGGAACGGTTTTGTGTCGGATAAAATAGATTTGTGTTAAAAAATTCTTCATCCATATACTATTCATTTATATAAACAAGTTTAACGATTNGGAACGGTTTTGTGTCGGATAAAATAGATTTGTGTTAAAAAATTCTTCATCCATATACTATTCATTTATATAAACGAGTTTAACGATCACACTCATACACGAATCATTTATTAGACGGGTTACCCAATACAACCCGTGTGTCACCTGCTAAATAAGAGAATAGGTTAAAATATTTCGAGTACACATAAAAAATCATCAACTTGCTACACATTATACATGTTTAACATGTTTACTATAATAATAAATCATGACTGAGCAAAAAAATAAAGACAAAAAATAAACATTAAATGACTACTAAATTTGAATGAGTCTAAGAGATGAGAGGTGTGAGATGAGGTAGAGGCTGAGAGATCTAACTTTTAAAAAAAAAAATTTATAGTACAATTGTTAACAGATTAAATGGATTGAAACGAATTTATGGATTAAACACGAAACTGGTTCATTTATTTCACGGGTCTGTCGAGTTAATCTGTTAAGACGATACCCAAATTTGTTAAATCCGTATCAAATTCATGTCGGTTTCACGAGTCATGTCTAAAATTGTCAGGCCTAATGGGCACTTTAATTACATATTCTATTGTTTTACCTCATAATCAATCACACTATATAATAAATTTATATTTATTATATCATATTTGATACATGAAGTCTATTTAACATAAATAGGCCAAAAAATAATGTATATTGTATTTGTATACAAAATTGACTAATTATCACCATTGTAAAAAAATGAAGTTAATTGTTATTTTTATAATTAAAAAATATTAGTTATTCACTAACAATCCATTAAATTTATTCAATAAACGATGTTCTAAACAGTATCACTAAAATATTAGCATAATAATATTATTAAACTAAAATTTAAGAGGTTAACATATTAATTCAAAAAATAAAAATCGATTGGCACATAATAAAAATTATAATCAATACTCGAATAAAAATAAAAGATAATTTTTTATAGAAAAAATAAAGTCAAATGAAGATCAATTGAAAGTATTTTTACTTGCAAACATTCATAATAAAATGAAGGTCATTTGAAGAAAGCCTTATTATAATAAAAAGGACTAAATAATTGAAATAAGAAAATTATTGAGTAAGCACAAGTAAAAAATATGTGTATAATTTTTAGAATATATAAATATAAATATCATATATTTTTAAAAAAATTGAGGGTGAGTTCGTGTCAACCCTGGCCCTTTTGTAGCTATGACCATGTATGTCATCCTATATATATATATATAATTCTATCTTTCATATAACACACACTGTCTCTCACACATTTTAAACACACACTCTCATCTCTTATAACTCTATCTTTATATCTACCTCATACACATATACGCACTCTTTCTCTCTCTATCTTAAACGTATATAATAATAAATTAATAGAAGTTGAAGAGTTTAACTTGTACGGATATATATATATATAAATATATATAGATATATATATATATAATAACAAAATACATCTAATACTCATTAAAAGTCTAATCTCTCTATATCATACTCTCATAAGTTTATCACATTTCTCATATAACTCTCTCTCTCTTTACACTTGTCAACACACACACCAATATCGATTCCATACCCAAAAAAATATATATTTTTTAAGTATAATGATTAAATATATAAATTGTATACATGTTAATATTTTTTAGGGATCATATTTTTAGGGAAGTTTTGTCAAAATTTTTTAGAGAATAATGTTTTCAAATAGATTTTGAATTGTGTAACTAAAAAAATGATAAAAATAAAGTATTGTTTAAAAATATTTATATTGCATGACATGTGCTCAATGTTTTTTGAGTTACTTAGCAACTTCAAGCACGTGTTATTACTAGTAATACAGTATAACAATCAAACTTGACCCTAGCTTTGTTTTAATATAATGTGTTTGTATGGAATGTGTGGGCTTCTTCAAGATATTTCCTCAATGTTTATATGAGATGAGCGGTAAAAGAATTCATTTTAAAAAATGCATACGATTTGGGGGTAGTAATCCTCTATATATTTCCTCAATGTTTACAAGAGAGGAGTAGTAAAAGATCTCATTTTAAAAAATATTTGCGATTTGAGGTAGTGATCTTCTACAATACTGTAGGGAGTGTTGTCTCCTTAAATGACATAATTTTACACATAAAACGACGTCAATTAAAAAAACAACACCTATGTGAACAAAAGAGTAAATGTACCCTAAGATTTGAGGGCCTACACGAAAAGTTGTTAATTAGTTCATGTATCACTAAGGGATGAAAGAGAGTTTTTTTTTTTTTTTTTCTCAAGATTGTTATAAGGGATGAAAGAAAGTGGCAAAATAGATGAAGTCAAAGGTTACAGGTGTATTTGTTAAGCCAACTTTTAATCAAATAATAAAATGAGAAAAGATTAATAAAGATGGGTTATTTGAGATGCCATGGCATGTCCATGTGGGGCCTGCTTGGACCATTTGGTCTCACTTGCTTTGCTCGGCTTTGCTCAAACGAAAGTCTCTTCTTCTATGCACCCACAATGTAACACTCAAAGCCACGTGGGGACTAGCCCCATCAACGGGATTGTCGCTTCCGAAATCTATGGGCCACGTACTAAAAGCACCAAATTTGACTCTACACTTTTTCTCTTTTTTTTTAGGGCAAGTTTGGTCTGCAAGTTTAGTAAGATTTTTTGGGTGTTTTTTTTTTTTTTGTTGGGGGGTAGAGTTTGTAAAAAATAGTTAAACATAACTACTAAATTCCGAATTTGGTTAAAAATTTGAAGTTAAGAATTTATAAGATGAATAAATCTTGGTCTGCTCTCAACCTATAGTAAATAGTTGATCAAAACCCACAAATATGGGTTTTATGAAACTCATGGTTGGGGTGGGTTTCAAATGTTAAAGATTGAATTTGAAGATAAAAAGGTTATTATTTTATCCAAAAATTTATTCTTATATTCTTATAATAATAGACATTCTAGAAAATTGAGTAATATAATTTAACATAAATCTATGAATTCCATCTATCGCCTACCAAACATATGATTTGATATAATTTTTTTTGAATCCCATGTATAAATCCTTAGGGTGTGTTTGGATAATGGGATAAAGGAGGTTAACATCATAAGGATAGCTAAATAGGGTAATGGGTCTGTTTATCCTTTGTTTAAGAACCATTTTTTGAGGTTAGATAACAATCCTGAGTCAAACCTTGACTCGATTGCTACAGTGGTTCATAATCCCCCCTACACCGGTTACAATTAACCCACCCCCCAT
Source organism: Ilex paraguariensis (assembly GCA_963454935.2). NCBI lineage: Eukaryota > Viridiplantae > Streptophyta > Magnoliopsida > Aquifoliales > Aquifoliaceae > Ilex > Ilex paraguariensis. The sequence continues at coordinate 991,121 of CAUOFW020000692.1, read as the reverse complement.
AGGTTATAAACCTAGATAGTAGGTTAACATCCATCTAACCCATTTGCCCTCACACACAACTACACACACCAATTGAGCTCGTCCATGGGTTTGGGACGAAGGTGTTGGATGGAAAAGGTGTTGCGCAAAGGCAATGAAGAAGAAAAGGTTTGGAGAAACCCTAGTGGGTTCGTTAGTTCAAGAATGACATTGAATGGCTTAGTTGTCGCTGACGATGATGAGGGTCTAGTCGTCGGCTTGTGATCTTCTTCGTAATTGGAGAGCATCGTCATGGATACAAAGGCAGACAACATTTTCAACAGATCATGGTGATGGGTGTTTTTATTGTGGTGGTGGTGGTGACGTTTCTGTTGCTTTGAAAGTTTATTTAGCGAAGGGGAGGAGAACTCGATGGGTGGTGGCAGGCAAAGGGAGAAAGATGGGAGTGGAGGTGATGGTGGTGGTGGGATGTATATGGGGAGTTGCAGACCTTCATGGGCAGATCTAGCTTCCGAGTTTGATATATGTGATGAAAAAGGGATTTAACCGGGGAGAATTACACTTAGTTTTCCTGAAATTTGTTATTTAATTATTCAAACCATTGATATTTGAAATATTACACATAAACTTCCTCAAGTTTGTATGCGCATAATACTTAGATTCTTCAAGATAAATATATTCGTTAATAAATTATAGTTAGACTCCTTTGAAGTTTGCAGTATGTATATAATACTCAGACCCTTTAAATTTAAAATATTATACTTAGACTAAAAATACTCCAATTAAATATTNTTAGACTCCTTTGAAGTTTGCAGTATGTATATAATACTCAGACCTTTTAAATTTAAAATATTATACTTAGACTAAAAATACTTCAATCAAATATCAAATATTTTAAATTTTACAATCAAAATTCATATTTTATTATATTATTTATTGAAATAAAATTAAAATTAAAAATTTAATTTTTTCTTACAAAATCGTAATTAATATATAATTATACTATCTATTGAAATAAAACTAAAAAATTAAACAATGGGTCAAAATCATATATAATGTTTATGTATATGTGAATTTTATTAGGATAATCCACTTGTCCAAACATAGAATATGATGAGTTTGGATTGGAATGGATAGAGACGTGGGTAAAACGGTAAATTATTATAAAATTATTTGTGTAATCTATGGCGCCCACTGAGTTACGAGAAAATATTCAGTATTTATCAGGTACCAGACTATCATTGACAACTGATACTCATCACCAATCAACGGATGCCACCTTAAGGTAGGCAGTGAAGAGAGAAAAATTGAAAGAGAGCCTACATTGAGGTGACATCTCTTGATTGGTGATGAATACCGGTTGTCAATGACAACCTGATACCTACCAATGATAGAATATGAGGTGACATCCGTTGATTGGTGATGAGTATCAGCTGTCAATGACAGTCTAGTACCAGATAAGTACTGAATATTTTTTCAATCCATATTTGTTTTCCAAATAAAAGTTGGGATCGGATATATTCCAAGGTTAGGGTTTTAAAGTGGATGAGAGGATTTGGATTGGATGAGTTAAGATATAAAAAAACAAATCCTACCATATCCAACCCCATTACCCAAACATACCCTTAAGACTTAAGGCTAGATTTAGAAAGGTTTTATAAATTTAATCCAAACCCCTTTAGAAATTAACATCCAACAGGCCCTTAGTAGTATGGTTAAGGATGTTCAATTCAGATTATGCGTATCTCGATTAATTTTTTTTTCAATCTAATTAAAGACATGTCATCTATATCTAAATTAAAAAATTTATTAAGGATAAATTTCTTATCATCTTACCCAAAAAGAATTACTAAGTTATAAACTCAAGATATCTGAATTTTTCAAACTACACTGGATATCCAACAACTAAATCAAATCAAGGATTTTGAAAAAAAAAGTTGCATACTATATTTTCATTTAATTTATACTTAATTCATTTATAACTTTGTATAACTAAGTTGGTTCAATATATAAGTTATATATATTAGTATATATTAGGCTCATGTTATGCTTAGCCGAGTTCGTATTAACCCACTTATTTGACAAAAATAAAGGTTGCATTCGTTATTATATTAAACAGTGGCACAATAAGGAATATGTTTTAGGGTGGATAAACTTAACCACAAGTTTTACTTTATCCTTTAATAGATAAAAATAATATTATATATTTATGTTTTTTTATCATATTTAATATTTAAAGATTTATTAAACACAAAAAAGGCCAAACGACTATATATACAGTCTATTTAAACAAAAAATAACTAAAAAGAAATTAAATATAACCTTTTACAAAAAAAAAAAAAAAGGCTAATTATAGTAATTTACAATTGACCCCAATGAGTCTTTATCCTTCCAAAGTGTTTCACGATAACTTCATCAATGCTATTGAAAATAACAATGGAGTGGGCCAATAGTTTTTTTAACTCAATTTTTTTTATATATATCAATAATATTATTTTAGCTTAATTTATTAACATAATTTGCTGAATTAATCTATCACAAACATTGAATTGGTTATGAGTTTAAATAAATATTGAAGTTCACTGTCAATTCAATGGTTATGAATAATTAGGTTAATAAATTATATCAATAAATTAAATTCAAGTAGCACTGCTATTTTTTTATGATTATTTGGACTTTTTTTGAGAATTTTATTTAAGGATCTAATGATATACGATCATTAAATCAGTTGTGGACTCCATCTAACATTGGAACTCACAACTAATCCTGAATTGGTTATAGGCTCCATCTAATATTAGAATTCACAACTAATCCAATAGTTACATTAAAATCACATCATAGGGTCCCTAAATAAGATCCCCAAATAAGATTCTCTGTAGCATTACTCTTTTTTTATTCAAAGTATTCAACAGATTTGTTCTCTTCTCCATGATTGGCCAAAAAAAGGGATCCAATTTTATTTTGTTTAAGTCATTGGGGTGAGCCCTAATTGAAGATATCAAAAAATTCTAATATATATATATAAATATATATATATATATAATTTATTTGTTTTAATGGTGGGCACAGCCCCCTCTGGCCCGTTGCTCCCTCCACCTCTGATATTAAGCGTGTTAAAATTAAATAAATATTTATTTATTTCATATTAAATTTACGTCTTTCAAGCATAATACTAATACATACCAAATTGCTTACCTCTTAACGGATATTTGAATGGAACGCTGCACGGGCTATTTGTCTCAAAGACATTGAATTTGACTCTCCTAGAAAGAATTAGATTTTTTTTCCCCCAAATGTGCGTGAATGATATCATAAGAATGGGAAAGTTTTTTTTTTTAAAAAATAAACATTCAAATCGATAATTATAGGATTTTAGAATGAACTGTCCATTATAAACCCAAATCATCTAATGGGCCCAACGGGTGCATAACGGCCCAAGAGACTCCTATACAGTCCATCTGCTCCACAATAAGGAATAGACCATAATCAAAATGAGGTAGCCCAACAGAAAGTTCAACTCGACACAACCCTACTCGATCATAACAAGTTCAGCAATAAGCAGTGTGGAATCAAAGAGCTCGGTACTCATCAGACCCCGAATGTCCCACATCGCGCCACGTGTCTAGGGGACAACTTCTATAGCCTCTAAAGAACGTGTATTCTTTAATAAAGGGAATATTTGTGCACATTACATTAAAGGATCGTAGATATGAGTAGTGTCAGGGTAACAACCACCACTACAAGACAAAAAGGAGGGATCACAAAATCAGCCAAAACAAGAGGAAGATCACAAAAATTCTTAGATAACTCCTTGTATAAATAGAACACCATAACACAATGTAAAACATACCTAAAAAATTTATACTCACAAGGCATTGTTCAAAAAAACTGTAAGTTAAGAAACTCATTGTAACTTTCTTTTTCAAGTAATTTAAAGTTTACGGAGTAGGATTTTTTATTACAATGGACGAAACCTTGATTTTTCGATTAAGGTGAACCATTTATATATTGTCTATAGTAATATATATTTCCTCTATTAACTTAGAATATTTATATTACCTTCCCCTATTTTGCAAAACATTAACCTGAATTTGGGCGGAATATTTTCGAGCACTGTAACAAATATTCAAAGTCCAAGTTCAGGGATGAGATTACGACGTCCACCGTTCAGCTTTGACTTGGAACTAAAATTTAGCCTTATCATACGAGAGTTGACTCCACTCTAATTCTCGAGGATGCTTCAATTATCTTTGAATAATAAAAATATTGTGATGTGAACCAAAAATTTGTTGGGAAAATAGGTTTTCCCATAAGTGTAAATCAATAGAAGCAATATAAATAAAATAACAGAAAATAAATAAGTACACAAGATTTACGTGGTTCCCTCAAATAACTTGAGGTACATCCACGACAACCGGTAGGTCAGTTTCTTCCACTATCACCAAATCAGATTACAAAGTGGCCAAAAAGCATAAGCCTTACAAACACACCAAGGTGTAAATCACAAGAGGAAAATACCTCACAAAATAAGTGAACCAAATCTCCAAGAACAAACCGCAAGAAACCCAAATATCAAGTGAAGAAATGTTACCCACTTGAAGAACAAATTTGCAGATTTTTCTGGCACCAAAAAGGAGAAGAAGAAGGCTGAATTTTTGTTGAACCAAAGACTGCCGAAAATATGTCTTCTTGCCAAACCAACAGAGAAAAGATGAACCAAAGAAAAGGACAAAACTTATAGTCTTTGGTGGCTGCCAAATTCCTTTTTAACTAGAAGACTCCAAACCAAGTCTTGGATAAGAGTCCTACACGGGTAAGCCACCAAAAAATTAGCAAATTGATGAGTCCCACAAAGGAGGGAAACCCAACAATTCTCCCCCTCCCGACTTATGTGGAGGATTCGACCATTCCCGCCAAAAGTCGACACTTCTCATGCTTGTCCTTAGTCAATGCCTTAGTTAACATATCCGAAGTGTTATCATCAGTGTGAATTTTTTCAAGTTGTAACAACTTATCATTCAAGACATCACGAATCCAATGATATCTAACATCAATATGTTTCGATCTCGAATGAAATGAAGAATTCTTGCTCAAGTGGATTGCACTCTGACTATCACAATGAAGGACATACCTTTCTTGTTTCAAACCCAACTCTTGTAAGAATTCCTTCAACCACAATAATTCTTTGCAAGCTTCAGTGATGGCGATGAACTCAGCTTCTGTGGTGGAGAGAGCAACACATTTCTGTAATCTTGATTGCCATGCCACTGCTCCCCCTGCAAAAGTAATCAAATAACCAGAAGTAGATTTTCGACTATCAACATCACCAGCCATATCAGAATCTGTGAACCCATCAAGAATAGGCTCGCCTTTACCAAAACACAAACTCATCTTTGAAGTGCCCTGAAGATACCTCATAATCCATTTCACTGCTGCCCAGTGTTCTTTCCCTGGATTAGACAAAAATCGACTGACAACCCCAACTGCGTGAGCAATATCCGGTCGAGTACAAACCATGGCGTACATCAAAGAACCAACTGCTGAAGCATAGGGAATTTTCTGCATCTCATTTCTCTTTTCATCACTTGTAGGACACTGACTTGAGCTTAGTTTGAAGTGGCCTGCAAGTGGACAATTAACAGGCTTTGCTTTGTCCATATTGAACCTCTCAAGAACCTTTTTAATATAATTCTCTTGAGATAACCAAATCAGCCCATGTGATCTGTCACGAACAATTCTCATCCCAAGAATTTGCTTTGCTGGACCCAAATCCTTCATGGCAAAGGACTTACTCAACTCTGACTTCAACTTGCTAATCTTACTCGTGTCTTGGCCCACAATAAGCATATCATCAACGTAAAGCAAGAGAATAATAAAATTACCATCTTTATATTTCTTCACAAACACACAATGGTCTGAAGTGGTTCTTGAATACCCATTCTCACTCATGAAAGCATCGAATTTTCTGTACCACTGCCTCGGTGCTTGCTTCAATCCATACAAGCTCTTCTTCAATTTGCAAACTAACTGATCATTACCCTTATCTTTGAAGCCCTCAGGTTGCTCCATATAAATTTCCTCTTCTAAGTCACCATGCAAAAATGCGGTCTTCACATCAAGCTGCTCAACTTCTAAATTCATACTCGCAGCTATACCAAGCACAGTTCGAATGGAGGACATCTTCACAACTGGTGAGAAGATCTCATCAAAATCAACTCCCTTTCTCTGATCAAAACCTTTCACGACAAGTCGTGCCTTGAATCTCGGTTGAGAACTGTTCCCATCATTCTTTCGTCTGAAGACCCATTTATTTTTCAAAATTTTCTTCCCTTTAGGCGGCTTCACCAAATCATAGGTGTGATTCTCATGCAAAGACTTCATTTCCTCTTTCATTGCCTTGAACCATTCAGTTTTGTTCTCATGCTTCAAGACTTCTTGATAAGTCCCTGGCTCCCCCTGATCTGATATCATCACATACTCATTTGAAGAATATTTTCTGGATGGCTGTTTTTCTCTAGTAGATCTCCTTAACGGTGTCTGTGGTAGTGGCTCTTGGGGTGGTTGCTCCCCCTCAATCTCTGGCTCAACATCATCTTCTGCTGCATCATCATGAGGTGTTTGCACTTCCTCATCAATATCATGAACAGCAGAGGGATTGAGAGGATCTAAATCAACAAGATCATCAGTACTAGACTCAGCTGACTCAAGCTTGTCGATGTCTTCAATAGTCTGATCTTCCAAGAAAACAACATCTCGGCTTCTGACAACTTTCTTGTCAACTGTATCATACAACCTGTATCCAAATTCTTCATGCCCATAGCCAAGAAATATGCATTGCTTTGCTTTTGGATCAAGCTTGGACCTTTCATCTTTTGGAATATGAACAAAAGCTCTGCAGCCGAATACCCTCAAGTGATCATAGGAGACTTCCTTCCCTGTCCAAACTTTCTCTGGCACATCACCATTCAACGGAACTGAAGGAGACAAATTGATAAGATCAACTGCGGTCCTCATTGCCTCACCCCAAAAGGATCTTGGCAATTTAGAATGTGAGAGCAAACATCTGACTCTCTCAAGAATGGTGCGATTCATTCTCTCTGCAACCCCGTTCTGTTGAGGTGTCTTTTTAACTGTCTTTTCATGCCTGATACCATGATTTGTGCAATACTGATCAAATGGTCCAATATATTCACCACCATTATCCGAGCGAACACATTTCAACTGTCTACCTGTTTCTCTTTCAACCTTGGCCTGAAAAATCTTAAACACATCTAGAACTTGATCTTTAGTTTTCAGTGTATAAGCCCAAACTTTTCTAGAGTGATCATCAATAAAAGTGACAAAGTATAGAGCACCACCAAGTGTCCTAACTTTCAAAGGACCACATACATCAGAATGTACCAAATCTAAAACATGAGATTTTCTAGATGCAATGTTTCTACGGAATGATATTCTGTTTTGTTTACCATGGAAACAATGAACACAAGTTTTCAAAGGCGTACCTTTTATCCCCACTAGAAGCTCTTTCTTGGACAAAACTTGCAATCCTTTTTCACTCATATGTCCAAGCCTTCTATGCCATAAATCAGTGGATGAGTCATTCTCTAAGGTATTCACAACACCCTTGCAGATTTTTGCTTGCATAGTGTAAAGAGAACAAGTCTTCTTTCCTTTTGCTACCACTAGAGAACCTTTGGAGAGCTTCCATTTTCCATTACTGAAATTGTTGATGTAGCCTTCATCATCTAACTTTCCAGCAGAGATTAAATTGAGTCGAATATCTGGTACATGCCTCACATCTCTAAGCAGCAATTTGCATCCAATATTTGTTTCCAAGCAAATGTCACCCATGCCGACAATTTTTGACACATCTTCATTTCCCATACGGACATTCCCAAAATCACCTTGTGAGTAAGAAGTAAAGAAATCAGCCCGCGAAGTAACATGAAATGAAGCTCCAGAATCAATTACCCAATCCGTCTCTTGGCCAATCAAATTAACGCTAGCATCATCACGGATAATCATGAGTTCATCATCGGTAACTACAGCTGTATCAATTTGCTTTTTCTCTGAATTTTTCTCTTTGTTCTGCTCCTTGAACTTGAGTTTTCTACATTCCCGCTTCATGTGCCCTTTCTTGTGACAATAATAGCATTCAACATCCTTTTTTGACATCGAGCTTGAACGACCTCTAGATTTATCACGGTTGTGCGGAACCCTACTCTTACTCCTGCCTCTCCCCCGGTTTTCCATTACAAGTGTCTCGGAGTAAGAAGAACCTGATGATTTTCTTCTTGTTTCTTCATTCAACAAACTGCTGGTAACTTGACTCATTGTTACCACTCCATCAGGTGCGGAGTTACTAACTGTGACCACCAAAGTTTCCCAGCTTTCGGGAAGTGAACTAAGAAGTAACAAAGCTTGCAACTCATCATCAAAAGTAATTTTCATGGCGGCCAACTGATTCACAATGCTCTTAATCTCATTCAAATGCTCTGCAATAGAAGTACCCTCCTTATATTTAGAGTTCACAAGCTTTCGAAATAAAAAGGCTTTATTCACTGCCGTCTTTCTATCATACAAACTCTCCAATTTGGTCCAAAGAGAATGTGCAGATTTTTCTGTAGAGACATGATGAAAGACACTATCATCAATCCATTGCCGAATAAAACCGACAGCTTTCCGGTCTAGCTTTTTCCACTCGTCATCTTTCATCCCTTCCGGTTTGCCACTATCACCCTCTATGGGTCCATTCAAATCTTTACAAAATAAAAGATCTTCCATTTTAGTTTTCCAAGTCACCCAATTTGTGCCATTGAAACTAACCATACGTCCAACGTTGCCGTCCATAATTCACACACAGAAATATAACGAATCGGAACCGAATTAACCAATTGCTCTGATACCAGATGTTGGGAAAATAGGCTTTCCCACAAGTGTAAATCAATGGAAGCAATATAAATAAAATAACAGAAAATAAATAAGCACACAAGATTTACGTGGTTCCCTCAAATAACTTGAGGTACATCCACGACGACCGGTAGGTCAGTTTCTTCCACTATCACCAAATCAGATTACAAAGTGGCCAAAAGGCATAAGCCTTACAAACACACCAAGGTGTAAATCACAAGAGGAAAATACCTCACAAAATAAGTGAACCAAATCTCCAAGAACAAACCGCAAGAAACCCAAATATCAAGTAAAGAAATGTTACCCACTTGAAGAACAAATTTACAGATTTTTCTGGCACCAAAAAGGAGAAGAAGAAGGCTGAATTTTTGTTGAACCAAAGACTGTCGAAAATATGTCTTCTTGCCAAACCAACAGAGAAAAGATGAACCAAAGAAAAGGACAAAACTTATAGTCTTTGGTGGCTGCCAAATTCCTTTTAACTTGAAGACTCCAAACCAAGTCTTGGATAAGAGTCATACACGGGTAAGCCACCAAAAAATTAGCAAATTGATGAATCCCACAAAGGAGGGAAACCCAACAAAATTTGTATTTAAAATAAATTTGAATTTTTCTCTCAACATCTATGGCTCTTTTCCTCGATGCTTTAAGTAAGATAATATTTGTTTAATTTTAAAAGTTTCTGATTCAATATTTTTCATATTCTTTAAGAATCAATCATCATTATTCTTGAGAGGACATGTTCCAAACTCGTTCGAATTATTGTGGCCAATATCTTAATTCAAAAAAATAGTCACCACAAATTTAAACAACTTGTAACAAAAAAAAAAAAAACAAGACCTTTGTTTGACCTTTCATAACAAGTTTCAATTGCAACTTTCCTCTACAAGATAATATTTTACAGAAACACATTCAATTTAGAACTGCGATTGTATCCCAGGGGGAAAATACCATTGGACAATTTTGCAATTTTCAAAATTTTAGTGGCAAACTATCACTAGACCTAAAAATTTAATCAAATTTGCTGGATTGATGATATGGGAATTAACATAATTCAACAACATTATTTTAATTGCAATTTCTTTTATTATTATTATTAGAACCAAAATTCAGCAAATTATGTTAATTACGGGGAAGCCCAGCATCCGTCTGCTCGTGAGCCCGATGAGGGGATGATGCTTGGGCACCGTGCTTTCCGCCCAACAAAAGGACCTCGTCGTCAGAGCTGAATGACTGATATTCTTTCTTATCCGTGCTCTTCCCCTTTTTTAAGTACCAAAAATATTACTCAAATTTTGTTATTATTTTTTTCCGGATTAAAGGTTAGTTGTTGCAAACTACTAAGTACTAAGTCAATGGAATGGGCCATCAGAGAGCCCAATGAACCTCCAAAATGCCCTGTTCAGTTAAACTGGACTCAACATAAGCCCAATTGAGAATTTCGTGAATTGTTATATAATGAGTATTTTTCTCATTACACAAACCAAACATTAATGCAGATTGATTGCTCCTCAATAACAGAGTCCAAAATGCTAACATATTAACACCGATGATAGTTCAAGTTGTAATAAGAACGAGTTGTAAATTTAAACGTTTTAAATTTGAATCTTGACAATCCTTTGAAGCTAAATTAGAAGGAATTTATCTATTATGAATACTCTAACCACAACTTGGATGACTTGTCTTTGATTGGATAAGAGAGAGAATTAATCGAGACACGCATAAGTTGGGTTACACACTAATATTCATTAAATTAAAAAAAAATACTAATATATTCAAACTCACATACCACCTCAAAGAATAGACATCGCACGGTGGCGATGTGAGATTTCAATCTTTTTTGATTAGCTAACATAAATTCATCACACGAATATAATAGCTATTTATTTCATGTTTATTTTTCCATCCCTTTTTTTTTTTGCCCAAATTTGGAAGAAAAATTTGTCAGTAATAAACTTTTTCCCAAGTTTTCTATACATTCCTATGTCTTCCCCTGGTACCAAGCCAAATGATGGAAAATATTTTTTTCCACCCTATTTTCCCTAACCCTAAAATTGTTAGAATAATAGCAACTTAAAACAAAAGATTGTAACACCAGGATCTCAAATGGCTTCATCCCAGCTTTTACGTTGAGATTAGCAATGGACTAGGAAGCACGAATACGAATACGTAACACAGATACGATATAATATGGATATGGCGATACGATAAAACTTAAAAAAATAAGATACGAATACAACCAGAATACGTCTATAATAAAAATATATTTTATATTTTACTATTATTTAAATACTTAAAAATCATAATTTTTCAATAATTTCTTAACATTATAGCAAGTAAAATTATGAATTTTTACCATGAAAAAGATGTAATATCGTCTTATTATGATATGCTCATAAAATGAGCATGACCAATTGAAGGAATCATAACGACATTTAACTAGTTTATTTTACAAATATTTATTTTTAAGAGTATAGTATAAGTGACTCATTTTTTTTATACTCTCTTAATATTTAATAATAGATAATACTTAAAAAACACTCGTATCTTCAAAATCAAATAGAATTTTGTTGATGTTTTATATTGTATGTGAACTCCAGAGAAGGGGTATAGCTTAAAATTAAAAATTGTACATTTTACTTCATGCTTAAAAGTATCTGCAAAATATCCACATATTTTATTAATTATCATATACAGATGATACATATCTGATACGCATCATTGAGTATTCGACGAATATCGTATCTGATACTGTGTCCAATACGAGTACGTCAACTTTGACAAAATATCCGCTTTTTATAGGCGATTGATCTAATAGTCATCATTCTCGTTGTTGGACCTTAAGATCACAAGTTGAAACCTTGTCATCCAGTCTCTGTAATAGCGTCTGACCAAAAAAAAATCCTAACATTTACACTGATTAGAAAATGGATGCATATATAGGTAAGAACTGATGCCCTGTAGTTTGGTAAAACAGCTAAGTCAGGTTGTGCATGACATCACATTTCCGGCGCCAAGAAATTTAATCATTCAAAAGAAATCGCCGGAGTTTCTATTCAACCCAGAAAGTCCCGATGAAACCTATGTGTGCATCTTCTTGTCTTCTCATAAAAACCTGTAAAAGATAGTTGTTATCAACAGAGACGACATTCTTCAAACTATCATTGCCTTTAACTCCTCTTTCAAGTCGACAACAATGACACTAACGTTGTCAAAAGTTTTCCGTCCCAAAGCAAGACGCGTCAGCAATGCTGCGGCTGATTGACTTCGTGATGGGTACAAGTCTCCGGCCCCTGATTCTGTGGAGGAGGCAGCATCAGAACTTCCTTCTTGAAGACACTCACTAGCAATGTCGCAAGCCAGTTCACTGCTTAGAACATCCCACATGCCATCGCTTGCCAGAATCAAGCAGTCGTCTTCTGGGACCCTTTTTGTGAAGGTAATCTCAGGCTCTGCTGTCACAATTGGTTTTAGATACCGGTCTCCTGTTTCAAGAAGCCAAATAAATGAGAAGGGCTGACATTAGCAAAGTAAACAATCAAAGGGCTGACACTAGCGAGCACTCATGGCGTCCTTGCTTTCTCGATATCAGTAATTAAGGATCTCTCCTCCTTCTAGTAAGTATAAGCAATAAAAGAAATATAATTTCAATAGTAGCTTCATAATATTATAGTTGCAATACACTGAACATCACATAAGTTTTTAATCACTTCTTGCAAATTAGATCAACCAGTGATTAGCTAATAGTGGAAGTCACCACATGTGATGTGATCACATATATGATACGTTCAATTAAAGGTAATTTGGTTTCAATTTCCAGCTTGATAGCAATTTCAGTCGCCTAGGACTTGTACATAAAGAGTTCCCAAAGCATGAAATTCTACTCTGTTGTCTGGCTTTGGGGGAAAAGAGCCATTGATGCTGAGAGAAAATAAACTACTACTTAAATGGACTTCTGAAAGACTAAAAATGGGGCCGTAAGATTGCAAAATCAAATTTTTTGAACTCGGTTAACAGAATTTATGGAAAAATTTCAACCATTAAAAATTCAGAATGTTCAAATTGGTATGTATGGAGAATAAAATATTAGAAAGTCATTTTCTGATAACATTTATCGGCTTTGAATACATACATACTTACAAAGAGGGGAGAACATGATCTCTGCTATATCTGTTATCTGGATTGTCGGACATTAGGTATAATAAAAAGCACAATCAATCTTGAACATTACATGGTCTTTTGCATTGATTTTGTAAAAGACAATGGTTGGAGATACATCCTATGGTCAAGCTACCTAAAAAAAAAAAATTTCAACTAGAATATAGAATATAGCACCCTGAATAAGGCTACAAATCTAAGTTTTGTACTTGTTGCTAAATCTGTGAACATATTGCATGAATTTAATGGTACACTTGAGTGATGACTAAATCCAACTGCTAAAAGACCCATGCCTCTTTGTCAACCATGATTGACTGCAATTGTAACCCTAATCAATATATACACTTTTAACAGTACAAAACAATACTTAACAGCTCACTGAGGTGTCTACCGTCCGTAATATGTAACAATTAATAAAATTGTATTATCTTACAAATGGTGGCATCAGCTTATGAATAATCACAGGCATGATGCACTGGCTCGGTACAATTTTAAGCATACTACAGTCTAGGGATTGTTTATTTCAGTATGCATGCACCATACAGATATTTCAATTAGGGGGAAGGGTAAAGCTTTGTACAATATACTTTCATGCAAGGCAATTGCATTAATTTCCTGCAGTTCTTTACCCATTTTTCCCTCATGCATGAGAATAAGAAGTTATAAGGAAGAGACAGAACTTACTTGTAGGTGTTATTCCTGCTGGTCTAAGCTTCATATCAAAAAATTCATAATCCAGGCCTTAAAGCCCCAGATTTCAAACTTCAAAAAATGTATGAACTATTCTACAAGTAGAACACAAGATGTCATTTTTCTTTAACAGAAACAAAATTACTGACAATAGTCTTGGCCGAATAGAAGCAATGCTCTTGCCACGGACACCATCACCTACCACTACAACCAGAACCTAAAACTCACTGACGCAAAATTACCTGACTGGTGCAGAATTACTTTGGTAGTCATTGTCTGAACATTACCTACCACTGCTCTTAGTTAAAAATATGGTAGTAGCTTGTGAATCTCTTATCAAAAACAAGCAAAACTTTAAAGTGGTATTGGCTCATTAATGTAGTTTGAGCACAACCATTAATTATTGTCTACCTGAGGTAATTCAGTTTCATATAATGCAATATTTGTGGTTCAAACGTGTAAGACAATGTTAAAGAACAATAAATGTTTGAGGCTAAGATTACTGTGATTAAAATTGAGAAGAATGACTTAAGATAATATGGATGTGGCATTCAACACTAGGAAGATATCAAGGAACCACAGATAACACAAACCAAGTCCATCTCTGTGTTTTCCTTCCCTCTTTATTGTTAAAAGGACAAAGGGACTTTGTCTTTCTAAAAGCTGCCCAGTTTGCCATACAAAACAAAAATTAAATGATCACCATCCTTTGAAATGGAGACTCAAGAGGGAAGATTTCACCTTGCAATCTTATCTTCATGAGGGCAAAGCAAAAATATTCCGAAATGATGACATCAAATTCTTTTATTTGTTTCTCTGATCATTTTCAGAAATAAAAGCCAAATATTAATTCAAATGAGGATGCTTCATGATGGAATCCCATATAGTAGTTTGGATACCGTTTCTTTAATAGGCATTCCTCCTTAAAAGCATAGCCATGGCCAGAGCTACACTGCCATTATTAGTACAAGAAATCAATAAACACACAAGAAAATGGCATGACAATATCTGTTAAAATCAGCCTTTTCCATAATGTAACCTCTTTAAGCACAAATGCCAACTCAATTGAGGTTTTCATCCTGACACGTCAAACTTCAAACCTTAATCATTCTCTTATCAACTTACCTAAATGACGTTGATTTTCTCGTGGTATCATCAAAAGGAGAATTCAAAACGACAAACTCGTATTTCACTATCTCTTTTATATAAGCTCACAAATTCACATTTACTTTGTCATCCTGAATGACAAGTTATGCCAAGCTTGAATAACGGAACAGAAACTGCTAGTCCGACTTGGACATATGGCATGCCACTATTACTTCATTGTCTCTTTTATACAAGCTTACAAATTCACATGTACCACTTTGTCATCCTGAATGATAACTTATGCCTAGCTTGAATAACAAAAAAAAAATTACTAATCCTACTTGGACAAAAAGCATGGTGCAATGCATTGCCATTCCTAATCTGTAGAGATCCTTTCCTTTTTGTCGACAACTAAGATGTCTTCATTTATTGGCACCTTTCACGCCAATGGATGTCTTTTCTCACCATTCATTGGCCCCCAATGCAAACACCTAAACTGTTAATATGTAACCTATTTTAACAACCTTCTACCCTCAAATCTTCCATCATAGATGTTTAATGTTGTCATGCATTATTCCAACACTTAGCGCCATAAAAATTAAAAGTCTGGCTGATGCCAGCTGGTCCTGCATAAAAATTAAAAGTCTAGCTAAAGATTTTTTTATTTTTTATTTTTTAATAAATGAGAGCAAAAAACAAAAATAATATCTGAAGATTTTCATTTGGTATCATTCACTTTTTGTCCCTAACCTAATCAACTTCATGTCCAAAAATTATTCATGTTCTTTTCCCATTGATTATTTCTAAAACTATATAAAGCATTGAGAAAAGTAATATTTCTAAAACATAAACTAATGATTGTCCTAGAAAAAGAAAGGAGAATAGTCACACACAAAAATCCACAGTGGCAAAAACCTGTACATTTGGCTTAAAAACACACCTACACACTTATATTCAATCCAAGTGTAAGCCAAAACATTTTCTTCAAGATACACATTAGTTGGTGTAATAATCCACATTGATGATCGTCTTCAGAAAAAAAAAAAAAAAAAAAGAAAGAAAGATACCCCCGATACATTCATTTGTTCGTCAATTTGTTTTTAATGATGGATCATTGATCAATAATACGTGAGAGACTCACTTGTATATAAGTATAATGTGTCTAACTTGAATGTTAGAACGGTGATCTGTCAAAGAGAAATTGACGAGAAAATGTATTATAGGGAACGGTATTACTATAATTCAGATCTTGAAAAGTTACCTATTGCTCGGGACATAGCGAGAATTCCTTCAACTCGAGCTCCATCAAAAAAAATTACATGTCCTCCAGAAGCTTTAATCCTTGCTTCCTCGTCTGCTCTATCAGGCTGCCATAAAAATCAATTAAGATCATTATAAATCTACTAGATGGTACGCTGTAACCGATCAAATGACAAAATTGTACAACACGTGTCCGCCTCCAAACGCGAGTACGTTGCATAAACTTACCTTCTGATCAAAAGAAAGAGGAATGGGCCTCCCGGCACGAGAGAGGACGGCGCGTGAGTCACCGCAATTGGCAACAACAATTTGCTCCGCTGTAACGACTGCCACCAAGGCGGTGGACCCCGTAAGCGCCATATCCCAGGTGTGGCACCCACATTGATTCCCCATGCTTCCACAAACACAGGTAGTCATCGCCACCTCGTCCATTCTCTCAAAGCACCGCCTCATCGCCCTCCTCCAACAGTCATCTTCGAGGACTTGCGGCCCAGAACCACCACTCTCATTCACCGGCGTGTATTCCACACGCATCAACTCCTCCTCCATTAACACGTGCATCTTATCTCTACACATTGCAGCGACCTGAACATGAATTTTAATCATTGTACACATTGCTTACCAAATATTAAAACATTTTAACAACCATATTTTTTAAAATGACATAAGTACCCCCAATCCACAAGGATGTGTTCATGCTAATAAAGGTTATATTGGCCTTTTCACAAGGATTTAATTTTAAAAGTTTTGACAGTACGACGAATAAGAGAAATTGTGAGGTATACGTGAGGTCCTCCATGCCCATCGTAAACACCGAAGAAATGCACAGGTCGCCGCCGGTTAACCTCCGGCCGGCAAAGGTTCGTCCGTACACATATCGCATCTTCCATATCACGTTGCCTTCCGGAAAGCGACATCGATCCAAACACCGGCACAACTTCACTAACACTGATACAGTTCGTCGCAGCCGCGTAGGAAGCGTCCACGTCTTCGCCGGACGAAGACGACGTCAAAGAATGATCGCTCGCCTTCTCCGATCCAACTAGCTTTCCTTCCTCGACAAAATTCGAGCTCTCTGTACGATCCTCTATCAGGTTGATTGACGCCTTCTCTGGGGGCGAACCGGCAGCGGAAACAACCAAACATCTCCTCATCTTTATCCTCCTCCGTCGTCGCTCTCGGCATTTCTCCGGATCATCTTCGTCGTTCCTCATCATATGTTCGTAACCGTAAGCCTCCGTTATTGACAATCACATATATATACTTTGAACAAGCGAACTAAACCACAAAACTACACCGTCTCCTCCATAAATCTTTTCTAGCTTGCTAGGTATGCATTGTATATATACTGCTTTTGTAGTTAGTGAATGACTGAGTGTGAGAGAGAGAGAGAGAAAGCTGAGGTTTGCACTGAGACATAGCGGCAACGTGGTGAGGTTTGCTGTATTTCTCGTGGAAGAAGCCAACGCAGCCAACTCTTCGGGCAGCTACCCTTAGTGACCTTACTGCCCCTCACCGACCACTATGAACTAGTTTTTCGACACCTGGCAGTATTGACGATTCTCCTGCCGTAAACGTCTTCGCTAGCTTTCTCCGTCTGGTCAATTTATCGTATCGCGAAATGAGAAAATGGCGTGGGTTTCGAGCACTCCACGTTTCACTCGGGCTGACTAACACCGTGGGCCAGGTCTTAAAAGGTCGACAAATGGACCAATGACAGACTTCCACGAGTACACCGCAGTTACTTCTTGAATAGGCAGGATGGACCCACACCAAGTAATTCTCACACCGAAAGGTCTCTCTGACCGGAGAAAATATCGGATGTATCTGACACCACGTTATCAATTTTGCGAGCTATTAAGTAAATTTAGTAGGGTTTACTGTATTAATTATTTTATTTAATAATTATTATGTTAAAATAATAAAATTATATTAATTATTTTATAATTAATCTATAATATCAGATGATATTAATGACCTGACGTGACTAATATTTTCTCCTCTGAATAATTCTCTCTCTCTCTCCTTTGAAATTAAGAGGTTGTAACCACCTGGCAGTCTGTGAAAGAACCAGCGCGGCTTAGCTAACGTTGATGGTCCAACGTTGACACGTAGGAAAAGTTGTCAAGTAGGGAAAGCTAAATCAATATATCCTTGTCAAATACTAGTCACAGGACACTGTGGTGGACAGAAATTTCGGACAGATGACGGGGTTTAAAAGTGGGTGACATCTGAGATTAGCTTTTTTAGAAAACTACGTTATTCAAAACAAAATTTAATACCGTAACCCTAAAATTTATAATTTTTGACATTATATTATAATTTTTTATATTTTAAATTATAATTTCTCTGAATTATTCATAATTTTTGTGGGTTACTTAGTATTAAGGCCGCTAATCTAATAAGTCCAAATGAGTTTAAAAGACGAGTAGAATCGAGTCGAATTCAAACTTATCTCAAACAGTTTAGTTTAATTATCAATTTTAGTTTTTATTTATCATATAAATTTTGATATCGATCCCAAATAGTTTATACAAATTGCCAACGACCCACAAACTTTGTAAGAAACAACTACAGAACTTGAAATAATAGTTTGGTGCCATTTTTTTTCCCTCATCCGGCATTCTGAATTAAAAGCGGTGGGCTTGACACGTGCAGGTCTAATGTGGGATGACGCCAAAGAAGATATGACGACAGACTTTTTGGTTTAGTCAAAAGTAGAATTTATTGAATTAAAATCAGCCGCTTGATGATGATAAAATAAACGTTTAATTAGTAAGAAGTAACAAAGATAGTCCCATGGGTTGCGTAATGCGATCCATTTGCCTTTTTCATTCGTTGCGGTTAGCGATTGATTTGGCTAAAAAAAGAATAATAAAAAAGGTTGGCGATGGGTCAAATTGCCATCGTCCCCACTAGATACAGAACTAGTATGGGACGCCTGGACTCAGCAAGGGGCTGGGCCGGGTCGGCCCAGTACATAATTTTTCAGCGGATTTTTCGAAAATCAATACATCTAATTAAACTTATTTGACAAAAAATACATAGAACAAAATATTTTTTTAAAAAAATACACATTTGAGTTACAAAGACATAAATGTCCATTTTAGGGTCATTTAATTTAAAATCTCTTATTTTTAATATACATTAATTCATGTGTGTTTGTTAATACGTATTTAATACACTTTGATTTATATGTATATATGTTAATATATATATACTTATTGTTAAATCTCTTATCTAAATTTTGAATTATCTTTAATGCACCTTAATTCATGCATATTTCTTTTAAAAAAGTGATTTTGTTTTCAAATCATATTTAATGTACCTTGATTCAAGTTTTTTTTTCTTTTTGGGAAAATAATTTTATTTTTATATTAATTTAATGTCTAAATAATGTAATCGTGTAACAAATACATTGTAACAAAAACAATATAACAAATACACTGTAACAAAAACAGCATTCAGTAGTTTTGCGTATGTGGTAACAAATTCAAAACGTAGATGAACTATTTGAATGAAATTATATGAAACTATATGTTTGATAAAATGTAATAGTACAATATTTTGTGTAAATAGCTTGTTACACTGTTATTGTCATCCTGTTACACTTTTATTGTTACACTATTACACTATTCGGATATTAAATTAATTTAAAAATAAAATCACTTTTCAAAAAAAAAAAAAAATCATGAATCAAGGTGCATTAAAAGATAATTCAAAATTTAGATAAGAGATTTAACAACAAATATATACATACATACATAAGAATTTATATACGTATTTATATGTATTAACAAACACACATGAATCAAGATGTATTAAAGATAAAAGATTTTGAATTAACTAACCCTAAAATAGGCATTTATGTCTTTGTAACTTAGTTGTATACTTTTTTTCAAAATATTTTATTCTATGTACTTTTTGTCAAATAATCTAATTAGATGTACCGACTTCCAAAGAATCCACAAAATTTTAATTGGCGGCCCAGCTAGGCCCATTAACTAGTCAAAGTCCAAAATATTAGCCCACAGACAAATTATGTGCTGAAAAAGGGAAAATTGAAAGGAGGTACACCCAATTAGACTTAATTCTAACAAAGTATATAGAAAAAAATGTTGGGTAATTAAGTCATTAATTTTGATACTTATTTGTATCTAAATACATTATTTGAATTTTACTGATTGTTTTGTGACATTTTTGCCCTCCATTAATCCATGTGTATTTAATGCACCACTTTTCTTTGAAAAGTGGTGCATTAAACAACATCTCCTAGTTTTATGAAAGAACTTTAATACATATATATAAATACTTATATATACACTTGTTGTTAAATCTCTTATCTAAATTTTGAATTATCTTTAATACACTTTAATTTATGAGTAATTTTTTTTTTTGGAAAGTGATTTTATTTTCAAATTATATTTAATACACATTGATTCAAACGTTTTTTTTTTTTTTGGAAAATAATTTTATTTTTAAATTAATTTAATATCCGAATAACGTAATAGTGTAACAATAACAATGTAACAAATATACTGTAACAAAAATAATGTAGCAAATATACTGTAACAAAAACAGTGTTCAGTAGTTTTGTTTATGTGATAACAAATTCAAAACGAAAATGTACTATTTTGAATGAAATTATATGAAACTATATGTTTGATAAAATGTAATAATACAATTTTTTGTGTAAATAACTTGTTACACTGTTATTGTTACACTTTTATTTTTACACTGTTATTGTTACACTATTACACTATTCGGATATTAAATTAATTTGAAAATAAAACCATTTTCAAAAAAAAAAAATGCATGTATCATGTTGCATTAAAAGATATTTAACGGTAAGTGTGTGTATATATATATATATATATATATATATATAACGCATGAATCAATGTGCATTAAAATATAATTTATATACATATATGTTTTTATATATACATGAATACAAATTTTGAAATTTAAATAAGTATATATATATATATATATATATATATATATATATATATATATGTATATGTATTAAAGTTCTCTGATAAAACTAGGAGATGTTAATGCACCACTTTCCAAATAAAAGTGGTGCATTAAATACACATGGATTAATGGAGGGCAAAAATATTACAAAAAAATCAGTAAAATTCAAATAATGTACTTAAATACAAAAAGTATCAAAATTAAGCACTTAATTACCTAATATTTTTTTCTATATATTTTTTTACAATTAAGTCTAATTGAGTGTATCTCCTTCCAATTTATTCAAATTTTTTATGGCCATGGCCCGTTCGTCGGCTAGCTTATTGGGGCGTAAACGGTCTAAATACGGGTCGGGCCTCATTGGACCTAAAAATGGATTTTTTTATTAAAAATTTATTTTTTATATAAAAAAATACAATAAAGACATTGAAAATTTTATTTTTTATATAAAAAATACAAAAAGATATTAATTACACGAAGTTGGTATGAAAAAATAATTTAACAAAAAAATTATTCATATTGATTGAATTTAACAAATATTTATATAGAGTTACAATATTACATTATAAATTGATTGGTGAGTGAAACTATTTTGTATCACTACAAATTGAATACATCCTAATTAAATTGACACTTACACAATTGTCAATCATTTACAAGTCTCAACCTATAAAAGTCAGAGAACAAATATCAAATAAATAATACAATTATAAAATACAATCTAATTATCTTATTGTGTTAATGGGCAGGTTATTGTGCTCCTTAACAGGCCGGCCCGCCTAGCCCACGGCCCTAAAAAACACGGCCCAGACCCTATCAGGCTGACCAACAGGTTGCCCAAGCCTTATCATGTGAACGGGCCGAGCTACCCGTTAGCTCGTTGGATTTCCTGGCCATGGGCGGCCCATTGAGTTTTGGGTTTTTTGGTGAGGCCTACTAGGCCATGGCCCCCTTCCTTCATGCTCAAGAACCATTATACACATGTATCAGCTTTATTGAGCACCACCAGCGACATTGAGCATCACTTTGAAAATGCATTCGCCCCTAAATAATTTATACCCCTATTTATAGTCCTTTATAGGTAGCTCCATAAAATAATTTCAATCTAATGAAATAACTTATTGATAAACTAGATACTAATATAATTAAAAAATATTAATTTACTCCCTGAAAGATATAAATATGTATCAATGTGCACCTGAGATTAACTATTATCTATTTTGCCGTTAAAAAAGTTTGGATTAATTATAAATTACACCCTCCAAAATTTAAATATTTGACATTTATGATCCAAAAAAAATTTCATCCGTTAATACTCATTAAATGGCTCTCAATTGTATCTTATCAAAACATTTCCGTGCCGTGTTTGAGTCAATAAAAAAATATTTTTAATAAAAATTATTTTCATGTTGAGTCAATTACATTGTGTTTTATATTTCATATTTACAATAATTCTTATAATACTATTTAATATTTTTAAAAATTTAAAAATATCAATTTTTTATTTACATCTGTGTTATTCATATATAACTTTAATTTGATTGGACAATCAAAAGATTTGAGTCTAACTGTAGATAAAAAAATAATTATTTAACGAGTATTTTAAGTAAAAAAAAATAGGTATTTTATAATCTTTTAAAAATTTTGAAAAATATTTTTTATTGACTCGGATACGACACGAAGGTGTTATGATACGATACAATTTAAAACTATTTACTGAAATTTTTTTTAGCTCATAAATATGAAATATTTAACTTGGAGGGTATAATTTATATAAGATTAAGCAGCTTTGAGTGACAGGTAGTGCCTCTAAAACAACAGACGAGCCACATCCATGAAAACTACATTATATGGCATGTCCATAAGTTTATTTGACTTGTCTTAATGAGTCTATCTTTAGAATTTTTATATTTTTGGTAGCTTGATTAAAAAAAAGTGAATTGTACTTTGCACTTTAAAAAATTTAAAAATTTTTATTTTGTTTGCTCAAAGATCATATTTTTTACATTAATAAGGTGATTTTTGATCAAATTTAAGAATGATACTCATTCCGTCAATTTTAATAATGTGATTTTTGACAAAAGAAGCAACGAAAATGTTGCATTGTAAGAATTTTAATGCATTGAGGGTACAATGTAAAGAAATTAATTTTTAAGAGTAAAAAGTGAAAAAAATTAAATCTTTAAGAATATAAAATGAGATTTT
The DNA here is from genome assembly GCA_963454935.2 of Ilex paraguariensis. Taxonomy (NCBI): domain Eukaryota; kingdom Viridiplantae; phylum Streptophyta; class Magnoliopsida; order Aquifoliales; family Aquifoliaceae; genus Ilex; species Ilex paraguariensis. Next base: position 967,853 of record CAUOFW020000692.1, on the reverse strand, counting down.
CCCTAAAAAATTCAAATTTATCGAGCCACAAGACTATCTAAGTAATGTTACATAATTTAAATAAAACTTAAAAAATTGTAACTTAAATACATATAATCTCTTAGATGAGTGGGTTTCAAAGTTGATGGAATCCACACATCTAAGGGATGATATACATTTGAGTCACAATTTTTTAAATTTATTTGAATTTAGTAACATTTTTTAGACTAGCTAGTGGCCATAACCCAAACCTAGAGGTCGGTTTGTTTGCAAGATAATGCTAAAAAATATAAGAAAAAATAAGAAAGTTGTGTTCAATAACTTAACTTCTCATTTTACTCTTATTTTTCTTAAAATATCTAATTAGTTATTAATTTTAAAAAACTTTGTACAAATTAGGCTAACCATATAATTTGGTCTAAAAATCAGGGTTTAAACCGATTCTTGTTCTTGAATTAGGTTAGGAGCCAACTTTTTTAAAATTTGAATAATAAAAATATATTTTTTTATTTTTTAAACCGAGTTAAAATAATTAAAAATAATTTAAACAATTAGAAAAAAATTCTTCTAACTTTTTTTTCTTTCAAATAATGGAATGAAATTATTTTAACATTTTTTTAAAAAATTTTCATACTAATCAAATACATGAAAATATATTTTATTTCACTTTTTATCGTCATTTTTTTGTTAACCAAACATACCCTAAGAAAATAAAACTGCCCATATTCTATCGTTCGAGCTTTTAAGCCGACCCTTGACTCGTAGACCACCTACTAATGGGGGGAGTCCACTTGCCACACATTCATTGTCCGAGCCCTATTTGAATATTGAGAATGCCTCGAAGAGCATAAACTAAGGATCAAGTCTTTAGGCTAAAAAATGTAGCAAAATCGAAATAACCAATTAAGTTTTGTGGGCCCTGGTATTCGATGGGTTTGAAAAGTCATTCGAGCCCATACAGTACATCCAATTTTTTATTTTTTTTAACAATGTTATAAATACTGAATTTGAAATTTTGATTAATTATAATCATTAAAATAATTATGAATTTTAAGATTGCGTGAAACTCACTTTCAATCCAACGGTCACAATTAATTTAAATTAAGTCGAGAGAGCATTTTCTATTATTCTTTTCTCATGGATTTTGGTGTACTTTATTTATAGTACTCGTTGATCATATAAATAAAAAAAAATAATAAAGAAATGTAAAGTATTTTATTTTTCATTAAATAAAAAAATAATATTAAAAAATAATTGCTCAGTAGGGTAGACATAGGCCTAGGCAATAATGGTACACTACCAATAAATATTAGTGTAGTGCAGTTGAAAAGTCAAGTTATATTTGTGCTAGTGGACTTCTTTTGCTGGTACATATCTACCTATAATTCAATATTTATAATACATTAAACTTTAAAATTATGACTCTAAATTAAATTTTAATAACATTTATCTTCTCTTATCAAGTTGATATGAAAAAAAGACTTCAATCGCAAAAACTTGGTAACCAACCCAAAAGTGTAGGCCTATCGATGGATTAATTTCTAATTCGCATTCGATTAGTCATATATTTCACGGATTCGAATTTATATATATTTATATTCGATTTGAATTATTTATAGAATTTTATATAAATATTAAAAAAATTTAATTGATATTAAGGTATAATTTATTAAAAATTAGTTAATTACTTAATTAAGTTATTCGAATCAAGTTGAATTTTTGAATTATTACTGGGTTCGGATATTAACCACAAAAATAAAATTTGCCAAATTATGCGATTAAATTTTGAAATCAAACTTTAATTTGGATCGGTTAAAATTTGATTCAAACCTGATTTGTTGACAATCTTACACACGAGTAGCTCAACAATGTGAGATAGGACTTGAATGAAACAAAGATCTAAACATCGTAAAGGAGGAGTTTAACTTTCGTTGTTGTCTCCAGACTTAACTGATACACGTGATTTATTGATAATTACATGCATGTGATCATCAGAACAAGAAAGAACCTTCAACATCAATGCTATGGACTCTGGTCAACATCCAAGATTGGGTACCTATCAATGCTATCAGACCATGGACCTCTCTTCCGTTCCCCCTTCATTGACCTAACACACTCCCAAACCAAACTGTTACACTTTGGCCCACTCCCCATCCCAAGCTGCCACACCTTATCACCTTTCTTCACTTTCTCCTTGGCCTCCATGTATGCTAACTCATACCACAATGACGACGAAGACTGGTTCCCAAACCTGTGTAGTGTCATCAGAGCTGGCTCCATTTCTCTCTCTTCAAGATTCAACCCTTTTCCTATCTCCCTTATCACTGGCCTCCCTGAAGTTGGCAAGCAAAAATGCTGTAACACTGACCTGTTGGGGTGCAAAAAAGAAAGAAATACTTATAAAGCCCATGGATAAAGAAAAAAAGCGATCGAACAATACCCAGATGAGAGTATAAGACCAAATACAAAGAAGCTGGNACACTGACCTGTTGGGGTGCAAAAAAGAAAGAAATACTTATAAAGCCCATGGATAAATAAAAAAAGCGATCGACCAATACCCAGATGAGAGTATAAGACCAAATACAAAGAAGCTGGCTCGATTTAAAAAAAAATTGACGGTACTTAAAATCAATTGGTGTAATCATTACCAACTTGATTGAAATATCTACCTGAAATTTGGAATGTAAATCTCTGTGGATTTGTCGATGAATCTTTTCCGAATACACGAAACAGCATACCAGATTTTCTCTGTAAATGGTAATATTGATGAACCCAGAATGCCGATGTGCAACCGGAGAGTTTCTCCGGCGACCTGCAACAAGTCTCTCCGGAGAGTAACACCTGTCAATCCAGTTGAATCCTCTTCTCGCATTGCTGAATTGTAACCCTTGTCATCAAAAGCTCTTTGGGTTCGTAGGGTTTTTATCAACTTATATTTTGATGATTTTCTTGCTTCTTTTTTGTTTGTGATCAAAATTGCCGCAGAACCCATTCGGAACAGACAGTTAAGTACCATCATGGGTCGTTCTTTTCCAGAATACCAACCAGTAGATAAAATCTCTGTGCTAAGAATAAGAGCATAACTGTTCTTGTGTGTTTTGAGAATATTTTGGGCCATATCAATGGCTAGTGCACTTGCACTGCACCCCATGCCACTGATATTGAAGCTCTTTACATCTTCTCTCATGGAGTATTTATTGATAATAATGGAGGAGAGAGAAGGAGAAGGGCAAAAGCCACTGCAGTTGACGATGAGTATGTCGATATTGTGAGGAGAGAGATTGGTTTTTGACAAGAGATCATCAAAGATAGGGAAGAGAACCATGTGGACTTCTTTCATGGCTTCTTGGTGGTCTGATCTTGGTGGGATATAGTGTACAGCTGGAGGGAGATATGTTTCTTCACCTTGTCCTGAAGAAGAGAGGACTTTGGCCATGAAAGCTATGCTTTTTTCGTCTAAGAAATCAATCATTTGAACATGTTCAATGAAGAGTGAGAAGGGTACTCTGCAGAAACCTGGAGGTTTCAGACACGAAAAGTCTACAAGGTAAACTGATGAACGCTTTGAGAGGTAGTGTTTGAGGATGAAAAAGAGTAGTAAGCAAGAGAGAGAGAATAGATGACATATGCTCATCCATTTTTGGATGATAAAGAGTGCTTCTATGGAGAAGAAAATTAAAATAGTTGAAAATTTCAGGAACTCCAAGAGGATTGATTGAATGTGCTTTGATAGGAGAGTATGGGAAAGTGTCATGGTGCTTTTGGGCATGGGGTTATTGTTGAGCTTGGAAAGGTGCTCCATCCTTTGGAGAGAGAGAGATACAGAGATGTGAAGGAAAGGTGGTATGTACGATCAGTTTTGTAGGGGTTTGATATGTGCATATATAGGGCAACTTGGAACTGAGCAGACCAATTTACCATGTCAAGGTGCATTAATGCAAGTTGTAAATGAGAGTCTTCATGATGAGTTCCGATTAGGTACGACTTCTCAGTTGGTTGGGAGGTTGACACACTGATCAAATTGAAACCACTTTCAGGACATATATTTATGGTAAATGCTACTAGGAGTCCATATTTATGGACCGTTGAGGAAATGTGATCTCTTCCTATAAGATTGCTTGGTGTGTAAAAGGGTAAATGCCATACAATCAACAGTACAGTGTGTTAAAATAAGTCTGCGACGTTGCATACATATGCCGCCTACAAATATGGGGTTTAAACACATCAACAAGGTTAATTTATTGTGAAATAAGATTACCATCAGATTCGAGTCATATAAACAATCTCTTTCGTAGAGATGTTAATGGGTCATATTACATCAAATTCGTGTTATGTCTAATCTTGTGATGCTAAAATTTCTTTAACATTTGTTTAATCCATTTATATTCGTATATAATCGGATTTATATCGTATGTAACTCATGTTTAACAAGTTTGTGTTATGTTCAACTGGCTGTGTATCGATTCANATTTGTTTAATCCACTTATATTCGTATATAATCGGATTTATATCGTATGTAACTCATGTTGAACAAGCTTGTGTTATGTTCAACTGGCTGTGTGTCGATCCATTTTTTGACGAATCTAATATGTCCATTTGTTTATCACCTTAACTCGTTAAAATTCAATTTAAACCTGCTGACTTTATGTCGATTTTTAGGGTTCAATGGTCGTGTCTAAATAACATGCCTATTCTCTAATGTATGACTATGTAAATCTAATCATTTTCATAATTTTGTATTTGAGAGCATTGTGCATTTGTTCTCCTTTTTAATATGNAAGTCTGCGACGTTGCATACATATGCCGCCTACAAATATGGGGTTTAAACACATCAACAAGGTTAATTTATTGTGAAATAAGATTACCATCAGATTCGAGTCATATAAACAATCTCTTTCGTAGAGATGTGAATGGGTCATATTACATCAAATTCGTGTTATGTCTAACTATGTGATGCTAAAATTTCTTTAACATTTGTTTAATCCACTTATATTCGTATATAATCGGATTTATATCGTATGTAACTCATGTTGAACAAGCTTGTGTTATGTTCAACTGGCTGTGTGTCGATCCATTTTTTGACGAATCTAATATGTCCATTTGTTTATCACCTTAACTCGTTAAAATTCAATTTAAACCTGCTGACTTTATGTCGATTTTTAGGGTTCAATGGTCGTGTCTAAATAACATGCCTATTCTCTAATGTATTACTATGTAAATCTAATCATTTTCATAATTTTGTATTTGAGAGCATTGTGCATTTGTTCTCCTTTTTAATATTCTTTTAATCCCACAACAAAAAGCCCTTAGTATTACTTTCTAGTTTCTTAAACTTCACACCCACTTTATTTCATGTAAAAATTATTGTAAAAAATGCATGGCATTTATCATTAGTATTTTATCACTTAACATATTATTAGATCAATTTTTTTGGTCTCAATAATAATTTTTTTTGCTCACTCTTACCGGAGATAGGATAGTGAAGTTTGAATCTATAACCAAACAATCTAAAAACGGATTGCAGTGATCATAAGACCAACCGCTGNTATGTAACTCATGTTTAACAAGTTTGTGTTATGTTCAACTGGCTGTGTATCGATTCATTTTTGACGAATCTAATATGTCCATTTGTTTATCACCTTAACTCGTTAAAATTCAATTTAAACCTGCTGACTTTATGTCGATTTTTAGGGTTCAATGGTCGTGTCTAAATAACATGCCTATTCTCTAATGTATTACTATGTAAATCTAATCATTTTCATAATTTTGTATTTGAGAGCATTGTGCATTTGTTCTCCTTTTTAATATGCTTTTAATCCCACAACAAAAAGCCCTTAGTATTACTTTCTAGTTTCTTAAACTTCACACCCACTTTATTTCATGTAAAAATTATTGTAAAAAATGCATGGCATTTATCATTAGTATTTTATCACTTAACATATTATTAGATCAATTTTTTTGGTCTCAATAATAATTTTTTTTGCTCACTCTTACCGGAGATAGGATAGTGAAGTTTGAATCTATAACCAAACAATCTAAAAACGGATTGCAGTGATCATAAGACCAACCGCTGATGCTCGAGTCGGAGTCCCAATAAAACTACTTCTGAATCATAATTCATACATGAACTAAAAATAGCAATCCGGCAAGAAGGAATGGCTACCTTTTTGTTATGTGCAACTCGTAACTGGTGGTTGGATATACAAAGAGGTGGTTGGGTAGCTACTGTCACTGCCGAACCTCTCCGCATAAGAAAAAGCCACCAACGAACCTAAGAAAATGAGGAAGGCCATTGCATTCTAGTGTATGGAATGACCTAAGCATCATTTAATTCCACATGTTCATTGAAGGAAACTATGTCTCTTCTCTAACTCAACATTCAATATTATTTTTTATTCCTCAAGAAATTATTAATAATTAATTTATATCTTTTAAAAATAAAGTTACAATTGATTTAAATTTTTCATCANAACATATTATTAGATCAATTTTTTTGGTCTCAATAATAATTTTTTTTGCTCACTCTTTTAAACTTTTACAGGAGATAGGATAGTGAAGTTTGAATCTATAACCTAACAATCTAAAAACGGATTGCCGTGATCATAAGACCAACCGCTGATGCTCGAGTCGGAGTCCCAATAAAACTACTTCTGAATCATAATTCATACATGAACTAAAAATAGCAATCCGGCAAGAAGGAATGGCTACCTTTTTGTTATGTGCAACTCGTAACTGGTGGTTGGATATACAAAGAGGTGGTTGGGTAGCTACTGTCACTGCCGAACCTCTCCGCATAAGAAAAAGCCACCAACGAACCTAAGAAAATGAGGAAGGCCATTGCATTCTAGTGTATGGAATGACCTAAGCATCATTTAATTCCACATGTTCATTGAAGGAAACTATGTCTCTTCTCTAACTCAACATTCAATTTATTTTTTATTCCTCAAGAAATTATTAATAATTAATTTATATCTTTTAAAAATAAAGTTACAATTGATTTAAGTTTTTCATCGTTGTTCATAAATAATTTAAATTAATTATAACTTCATTTTTAAAACAAGTAATTTAACTTTTAAAAATTAACACCATCACATCGACATAATTGTATCCGACAAGTTGTCAAATAGGGGTCCACCACCTCCCGTCCAACTGCCATTCCATACAATTACAAACCCAGATGATTTGTTAGGTGCAAAATTTGGCGGGATAGACAATCCGAAATTTAAAAGAAAATACTATTTGGACTAAATATAGGGAACCAAGGTGGAAATGTAGCATTTTGAGCTTGCGATATGTTTTTCTTTCCTACGGTGCAAATGTTTTTTCCTTCAAATATTCATGAACATATCTCTAAGGTTTTATAAGGTTTGTATCGTATTAAATTCATGTGGACCATTTAATATACAGATTTGATGAGTAAATCCGTTCATAATACCCAAACCCATAGGCGGAGGTAGGCATGGGTCAGCGTGGACAAGTTCCCCCCCCCCCCCCCCCCCCCAAATTTTTTTTTTTTATTAGTTAGATATAGGCCCGTATTATTTACTCAAAAAAATTAAAAAATTAAGTCCATTTAAAACAAAAAAAATTGAGTCCACCACTATCTACCCAAATTTATTAAAAAACAAATATTTGACCTATCACAATCCACCCAAACCTATTAAAAAAATAAAACTTTTGCCCCCTCTCAATTTTTTTTTGTTTCATATTAAACATGTATTTTTTGAAATAAAATTTAGATATATTAATTGTGTCCATCCTAATATTGTGTTCTGGTGATATTGATTTTAATAGACCCCTACCTAAATGATTGTTTATTTTTTGAATAATGTTATTGAAACATAATTTAAAGACCTAATACATTACGATATTAAGTATAATAGCAAGTTTTAATATTTAATAAACTCTATTATTTATCCAATGGTCACAAATCATTGGCTCTCCATCAATTAAATCTCAAATTAGGTACAACTAATATAATCGTTAACTTTTAGACATGTCCAAATACGTTTTAAATATATTGATACTATTTTATAATTTTTTAAAATTGTAAGATTATTTCGTTATTATATAAAGATATGTGTCGTTATGTAATAAACTATATAATTGTAAATAGAAGATTATCACTGCGATTTTATATATATAAAAAATATTGTTGGTAAAATTAATTTANGGTGATATTGATTTTAATAGACCCCTACCTAAATGATTGTTTATTTTTTGAATAATGATATTGAAACATAATTTAAAGACCTAATACATTACGATATTAAGTATAATAACAAGTTTTAATATTTAATAAACTCTATTATTTATCCAATGGTCACAAACCATTGGGTCTCCATCAATTAAATCTCAAATTAGGTACAACTAATATAATCGTTAACTTTTAGACATGTCCAAATATGTTTTAAATATATTGATACTATTTTATAATTTTTTAAAATTGTAAGATTATTTCATTATTATATAAAGATATGTGTCGTTATGTAATAAACTATATGATTGTAAATAGAAGATTGTCACTGCGATTTTATATATAAAAAAAATATTGTTGGTAAAATTAATTTATAACTCTTTCAAATAATAAAAACATATCAGAATCAATTATAAGTAATAATAATTAGTTGTGTTTTCAATAAGAAATTTTAATTATTATTTTTTTATTTATGTTATGTATATCGATTTTTAATTTTTTATGTTTAAAAAGTATTAAATATAAATTTGTGAACTTTTACAGTTTATTAAAAAAAAATTAAAACATGCTAATGTGTCATCTTAAAAAAAATTTCCAAGTCCGCCCCTGCCCCAACCCATCAACTTCATATGGAGATTGACAGATCATTATAAGAATCCTTAATAATTACACACCCACCCCCACATACATAATCCCATAAAAAACCAAGCTAATTAAATTTGTCAACTGCTTAATTTGGCGTGTGTAGAAAATCCGAATGCCATGCCGAAAACGACCCTTTAAAGTCTGAAAGGCCAACAACGATNATTTTTAATTTTTTATGTTTAAAAAGTATTAAATATAATTTTAATAAATATAAATTTGTGAACTTTTACGATTTATTAAAAAAAACCAAGCTAATTAAACACACCCACCTCCACATACATAATCCCATAAAAAACCAAGCTAATTAAATTTGTCAACTGCTTAATTTGGCGTGCGTAGAAAATCCGAATGCCATGCCGAAAACGACCCTTTAAAGTCTGAAAGGCCAACAACGACNGATCATAATTGAGCAGATCTATCAAATCCATTTAATATATCAATCGATACAAATTCAATCATAAATAATGAAAGATCGAGTATATTCGACCAATAATAATTTTTTTGTACGATACGGATTTAATTAGAGTAAATTACTTCTTTTGTTTCTAAATATTTATCGTTTTATACAATTTTTTTTGTTCCATAATATCTGTCGTTTTATGAAACCAAAATATAATAAATATTTTTTTGCNAAAGAAGTTCACATTCGGTTAAGCTAAATAGGGTCGTCTGAGAGCCTCATTCACGCCGTCTTAAAAAGAGTCAATCCACAAGTCATATTTTAATCGAATTTTATGGAGAGTATCGTAACTACATCATCAGTTGAGAAGAGGGCGTCAATTCCACTAGATTAGCCACTTTGTTATTAATAACTCTCTCAAATCTGTTACGAGACGACTATAAATTGTAAGCTTCATCAATACTTGGGAGGTATCACATTCAGTCGAGCGCAACTCTCTCATATCTCTGTAAGTTTGTAACTCTCTATTCTCCCTACTCACTTAAAGTAATAAAATACCCGATGACATTAGTCATTCAAAATCGATATAGGTCACGTTTATCGAACCAATATAAACTTTGTCTTAGTTTTGCCTTTATCTCTTACTTTTTAATTTCTGCATTTATTATTGCTCATCTGACAAGTGATGTACAAATTCAATTTATGCATCATCAAAACCTACTCTTCAAAGTTTAGAATACAGTATGAGACCTTACCTTCCGGCCCGACATAAGTGTGATGTAATCTCTTACAAATTATTATTCGGTGTTGAAAGACAATACTATCTGGTGAATCTATGAAATAATCTATTTATGCATCTATTTAGTGTACCAAAAAAAGAAAAGCACCACCTGGGTTCGGCTTTAGGTTTCGATTATAATACTAAAAAAATATTTTTAATATCATGTCTTTTGCTTTCATTGAATGAAAATGCAACACTCTAATAGCAATCTATCGTTGCATCTATGGGGGATACAAGCCCATCACGAATAGTCCTTGCACGATTAGGTTGGACGAATATAATAAAAGAATTTAATATAGAAGGAACGAAAATATATAAAAGACACTTACCCCCAAAAAAAAAAGGGTATACAAAGGGCTGTCCTCTTAAATGTTTGAGAAAATTATAAGGGCCAAATCAAGGTTGTTACATGATCCATTTATTTAGACGAAGTTATTGGGTATAAATTTAATTTTTATGGTTTTAGATCATAATTGAGCAGATCTATCAAATCCATTTAATATATCAATCGATACAAATTCAATCATAAATAATGAAAGATCGAGTATATTCGACCAATAATAATTTTTTTGTACGATACGGATTTAATTAGAGTAAATTACTTCTTTTGTTTCTAAATATTTATCGTTTTATACAATTTTTTTTGTTCCATAATATCTGTCGTTTTATGAAACCAAAATATAATAAATATTTTTTTGCCAAATTTACCCTTATCTCTATTTTTCAATAAGTGCTTAATAGATTAAGTGTAGGTTAAGTGTTTTTCATATTCCTTTCCTTCCNAAAGAAGTTCACATTCGGTTAAGCTAAATAGGGTCGTCTGAGAGCCTCATTCACGCCTTCTTAAAAAGATTCAATCCACAAGTCATATTTTAATCGAGTTTTATGGAGAATATCGTAACTACATCATCAGTTGAGAAGAGGGCGTCAATTCCACCAGATTAGCCACTTTGTTATTAATAACTCCCTCAAATCTGTTACGAGACGACTATAAATTGTAAACTCCATCAATACTTGGGAGGTATCACATTCAGTCGAGCACAACTCTCTCATATCTCTGTAAGTTTGTAACTCTCTATTCTCCCTACTCACTTAAAGTAATAAAATACCCGATGACATTAGTCATTCAAAATCGATATAGGTCACGTTTATCGAACCAATATAAACTTGTTTTAGTTTTGTCTTTATCTCTTACTTCTTAATTACTGCATTTATTATTGCTCATCTGACAAGTGATGTAAAAACTCAATTTATGCATCATCAAAATCTACTCTTCAAAGTTTAGAATACGGGATGAGACCTTACCTTCAGGCCCGACATAAGTGTGATGTGATCTCTTACAAATTATTATTCGGTGTTGAAAGACAATATTATCCGGTAAATCTATGAAATAATCTATTTACGCATCTATTTAGTGTACCTAAAAAAGAAAAGCACCACCTGGGTTCGGCTTTAGGTTTCGATTATAATACTAAAAAAATATTTTTAATATCATGTCTTTTGCTTTCATTGAATGAAAATGCAACACTCTAATAGCAATCTATCGTTGCATCTATGGGGGATACAAGCCCATCACGAATAGTCCTTGCACGATTAGGTTGGACGAATATAATAAAAGAATTTAATATAGAAGGAACGAAAATATATAAAAGACACTTACCCCCAAAAAAAAAAGGGTATACAAAGGGCTGTCCTCTTAAATGTTTGAGAAAATTATAAGGGCCAAATCAAGGTTGTTACATGATCCATTTATTTAGACGAAGTTATTGGGTATAAATTTAATTTTTATGGTTTTAGATCATAATTGAGCAGATCTATCAAATCCATTTAATATATCAATCGATACAAATTCAATCATAAATAATGAAAGATCGAGTATATTCGACCAATAATAATTTTTATGTACGATACGGATTTAATTAGAGTAAATTACTTCTTTTGTTTCTAAATATCTATCGTTTTATACAATTTTTTTTGTTCCATAATATCTGTCGTTTTATGAAACCAAAATATAATAAATATTTTTTTGAAGAATTTACCCTTATCTCAATTTTTCAATAAGTGCTTAATAGATTAAGTGTAGGTTAAGTGTTTTTCATATTCCTTTCCTTCCCAATACGTATTGAATAAGAGTATTTTAGTCTTGTGTAATTATTTTTTACTCATATTAGAGCTATTTAATAACTTCCTTAATCCCTGTGAAAAAACCTTAAACTATAGATATTTAAGAATGAAGAAGTATATTTTACCCTCTAAATTATTACACTTATTTTACTTTGTACTCTTAACTATAAAATTTCTCACATTACATGCTAAAATATTATTTTTGTTTCATATATATCACTCTAATAAAAAACAACAAATTTAAAAATCTTTCATATGAGGGAGAGAAACCTCAACGAGCTTCCAACCAAGTGTCTAGTACCACTTTATTTTATCTCTTTTACAACCAAATAGTTGTTGAGAAGAAAAAAGAAGGTCGGCCCGAGAAAGAAATTTTGGAGCNATGACATTAGTCATTCAAAATCGATATAGGTCACGTTTATCGAACCAATATAAACTTTGTCTTAGTTTTGCCTTTATCTCTTACTTTTTAATTTCTGCATTTATTATTGCTCATCTGACAAGTGATGTACAAATTCAATTTATGCATCATCAAAACCTACTCTTCAAAGTTTAGAATACAGTATGAGACCTTACCTTCCGGCCCGACATAAGTGTGATGTAATCTCTTACAAATTATTATTCGGTGTTGAAAGACAATACTATCTGGTGAATCTATGAAATAATCTATTTATGCATCTATTTAGTGTACCAAAAAAAGAAAAGCACCACCTGGGTTCGGCTTTAGGTTTCGATTATAATACTAAAAAAATATTTTTAATATCATGTCTTTTGCTTTCATTGAATGAAAATGCAACACTCTAATAGCAATCTATCGTTGCATCTATGGGGGATACAAGCCCATCACGAATAGTCCTTGCACGATTAGGTTGGACGAATATAATAAAAGAATTTAATATAGAAGGAACGAAAATATATAAAAGACACTTACCCCCAAAAAAAAAAGGGTATACAAAGGGCTGTCCTCTTAAATGTTTGAGAAAATTATAAGGGCCAAATCAAGGTTGTTACATGATCCATTTATTTAGACGAAGTTATTGGGTATAAATTTAATTTTTATGGTTTTAGATCATAATTGAGCAGATCTATCAAATCCATTTAATATATCAATCGATACAAATTCAATCATAAATAATGAAAGATCGAGTATATTCGACCAATAATAATTTTTATGTACGATACGGATTTAATTAGAGTAAATTACTTCTTTTGTTTCTAAATATCTATCGTTTTATACAATTTTTTTTGTTCCATAATATCTGTCGTTTTATGAAACCAAAATATAATAAATATTTTTTTGAAGAATTTACCCTTATCTCAATTTTTCAATAAGTGCTTAATAGATTAAGTGTAGGTTAAGTGTCTTTCATATTCCTTTCCTTCCCAATACGTATTGAATAAGAGTATTTTAGTCTTGTGTAATTATTTTTTACTCATATTAGAGCTATTTAATAACTTCCTTAATCCCTGTGAAAAAACCTTAAACTATAGATATTTAAGAATGAAGAAGTATATTTTACCCTCTAAATTATTACACTTATTTTACTTTGTACTCTTAACTATAAAATTTCTCACATTACATGCTAAAATATTATTTTTGTTTCATATATATCACTCTAATAAAAAACAACAAATTTAAAAATCTTTCATATGAGGGAGAGAAACCTCAACGAGCTTCCAACCAAGTGTCTAGTACCACTTTACTTTATCTCTTTTACAACCAAATGGTTGTTGAGAAGAAAAAAGAAGGTCGGCCCGAGAAAGAAATTTTGGAGTTTAGGAAGAACAAAGTCATTGATGGGTATTTTTCTTAATTTTTGACATGCATATGTGCAATAAATAGTTACTTATTGGTAGTACAAATCACTTACATGTGTATTGTAAAAAAATTGACATTTATTATCAATCGAAATGATATGAAATAAAATTAATACTTTAGAGTGCAAAGTAAAATACGAATAATAATTTAAGAGAATAATGTATAATTTACCCATTTAATTACAAACAATTATAATGAGTTGGACATAGATTGAATAACTTCTGATATGGTACATCCTAAACACGATATGAATTTGATATAATCCATTATCAATCTTGTTTGAGAGTGTATTCATAGTTAATGTTAGCAAAACAAAAGAAAATTTTCAAACCCTGTGGGTTACCACGAGCCAGCCAACCCTTCCTGGATCCATCTTGCATGCCCGGCTTAGGCTATTTTCCCTCCACACATGTTGTCCAAACGAACATACCCACAGTTGACAAATTGCAATTCAGATCCCCATCCTTCTAGATCAATAATCAACAAACAATATAAACTAATGAATCTCCCTATTCCAAAAACTAAACATATCCAATAATGATCATATTCGAATGGTGTCGGTGTGATCGATCAATCCTATTGATGTGTTTATAATCGAGTGATAATACTGCTTGTCATTGATATCATAACATCACAATTGTGCTGAATATTAATAACTTCAAAATAAAAATGGGAGTATAGAACCTATTGGGCATGGATTTCGAGTAAAAAAATGTGCACCTAGCTGGTGAAGTGACTCGTTCCTTTATTTGGCCTAAGACTCCATTATCACCAATTGATGCGGGACTCATTCAACACTTTAACTATCCTCCTCTCGAACAAAACTTATAATAAATGATCATCAGTGTTCTCTCATCCAACACAAAGAGTCGAGTCTACACAGTGTCTTGGGGCATTACTGTAATACCAATTGTTGGGCATGTGTTTAAAACCCAAAAAGGCGCACCTCAACAAGTGGTAAAAGACCCGCTAACAAAATGTTTTAGAGCTATGGCGTAAGTTATCGTGTGAACTTGACTCTTTTTGTAGAATGAGAGAAGAGCGGTAACCATCAATTGCAAGTCTTGTTCGAGAGAAGGATTGTTGAGGATTCGGATACTCTCTGCTATTCATTTTCTTCAATTTGCATTAATTTCAATTTGCATTAATATAATAATAAATGAGTAACATGTGATTACTCATTTTCTTCGATTTGCTTTAATATAATAATAAATGAGTAACATGTGAAANGAAAATTTTCAAACCCTGTGGGTTACCACGAGCCAGCCAACCCTTCCTGGATCCATCTTGCATGCCCGGCTTAGGCTATTTTCCCTCCACACATGTTGTCCAAACGAACATACCCACAGTTGACAAATTGCAATTCAGATCCCCATCCTTTTAGATCAATAATCAACAAACAATATAAACTAATGAATCTCCCTATTCCAAAAACTAAACATATCCAATAATGATCATATTCGAATGGTGTCGGTGTGATCGATCAATCCTATTGATGTGTTTATAATCGAGTGATAATACTGCTTGTCATTGATATCATAACATCACAATTGTGCTGAATATTAATAACTTCAAAATAAAAATGGGAATATAGAACCTATTGGGCATGGATTTCGAGTAAAAAAATGTGCACCTAGCTGGTGAAGTGACTCGTTCCTTTATTTGGCCTAAGACTCTATTATCACCAATTGATGTGAGACTCATTCAACACCTTAACTATCCTCCTCTCGAACAAAACTTATAATAAATGATCATCAGTGTTCTCTCATCCAACACAAAGAGTCGAGTCTACACAGTGTCTTGGGGCATTACTGTAATACCAATTGTTGGGCATGTGTTTAAAGCCCAAAAAGGCGCACCTCAACAAGTGGTAAAAGACCCGCCTAACAAAATGTTTTAGAGCTATGGCGTAAGTTATCGTGTGGATTTAGACTCTTTTTGTAGAATGAGAGAAGAGCGGTAACCATCAATTATAAGTCTTGTTTGAGAGAAGGATTGTTGAGGATTCGGATACTCTCTGTTATTCATTTTCTTCAATTTGCATTAATATAATAATAAATGAGTAACATGTGATTACTCATTTTCTTCGATTTGCTTTAATATAATAATAAATGAGTAACATGTGAAAAATTTTAAATTTAAATAGACAAGTCGTTCAATCCCCGGATCGCCGTTCAAACGCGGGAAAGAAAAGTCTCATCGCGCCTGTGAATAACCCAAGGTCTCTCTTTCTCCTCTCTCTCTCTCCAATTCTGAAATCAAATGTTCTGATTAACCAACTGTTTCTTCATTGCGGTGCTAGGAAAGATCAGATTTTCTGAAGTTATTGGTAAGCCCTAATTTGTGAGAAGTTGCAGTACCAGTACAGATACTTCATGAGGAGGTACTACTTCTCAATTAATAATAGGTTTGACATACCTTCATTCATTTCAGTAATTGTAATTTCTTCAATAATATATCTTATCAACATTACAACCACACTTCAGCAAAAAAAAAAAAAAAAAGCACAGTATAATCACATAGATGGGCATACCCAAGTGCACGACATTGCATGGTTTGGGAAGGATTGCATGTANAGTCTACACAGTGTCTTGGGGCATTACTGTAATACCAATTGTTGGGCATGTGTTTAAAGCCCAAAAAGGCGCACCTCAACAAGTGGTAAAAGACCCGCCTAACAAAATGTTTTAGAGCTATGGCGTAAGTTATCGTGTGGATTTAGACTCTTTTTGTAGAATGAGAGAAGAGCGGTAACCATCAATTATAAGTCTTGTTTGAGAGAAGGATTGTTGAGGATTCGGATACTCTCTGTTATTCATTTTCTTCAATTTGCATTAATATAATAATAAATGAGTAACATGTGATTACTCATTTTCTTCGATTTGCTTTAATATAATAATAAATAAGTAACATGTGAAAATTTTTAATTTTAAATTTAAATAGACAAGTCGTTCAATCCCCGGATCGCCGTTCAAACGCGGGAAAGAAAAGTCTCATCGCGCCTGTGAATAACCCAAGGTCTCTCTTTCTCCTCTCTCTCTCTCCAATTCTGAAATCAAATGTTCTGATTAACCAACTGTTTCTTCATTGCGGTGCTAGGAAAGATCAGATTTTCTGAAGTTATTGGTAAGCCCTAATTTGTGAGAAGTTGCAGTACCAGTACAGATACTTCATGAGGAGGTACTACTTCTCAATTAATAATAGGTTTGACATACCTTCATTCATTTCAGTAATTGTAATTTCTTCAATAATATATCTTATCAACATTACAACCACACTTCAGCAAAAAAAAAAAAAAAAAGCACAGTATAATCACATAGATGGGCATACCCAAGTGCACGACATTGCATGGTTTGGGAAGGATTGCATGTACATAGTCTTAATTCTGTAAGCAGAGACATTGTTTGCGTGACTCGAACCCATGACCTTTGGGTGACAATTAGATTGTTGGNTACATAGTCTTAATTCTGTAAGCAGAGACATTGTTTGCGTGACTCGAACCCATGACCATTAGGTGACAATTAGATTGTTGTTTGTGTTTTCTCACTCATACAGGAAAAGTAGTATTTTGCAATAATTGATATGTGGCTAAGGACTTGTTTGCCTCAATATCTGTGGGAAGCTAGAAGATGGAGGCCCCCATCGATGTTCAGTGTAAGCATGGTCTTGTAGTTTACAGCTTTCTGTTCATCACTAAGCTTAAATACATAGCTGCCCAGCAAGACAGCTGAGAAAATCTTCATTTGCCTGTATGCAAACTCTTTTCCCAGACAGATTCTTGGGCCCGCCTGCGTAAATGCAGGGATAATTTGAGTCAACATTCTTCTCCTCCAAAGTTTTTAAGTAGTCAATGTTTTTGGCTTTAAATTTGTAGGAAGGTAAATTTGTTTGATATTTGAATCCGTTTGAAAAATAAACTTTTGGAAGATGGGCAAGTGTTTATCCTAATCTTTTGGGTGTTTCTTAGATTAGGAGGCAAATGTAAAATTGCTCTTGTTGAGAGTTTGTTTCAAGTGGCCTTAGAGCGTGTATTGAGCTACAATGTATATCTTATCGTTTTTCAAAATAAAAAATTTTTACCTTTCAAAAAAAATAAGCTTTGTTTCTCCCGTAAGAGTTTCTGATGAATTTTTTCAAAGGGGGTAGTACTTACTACTGGGTAACTATAATATTGTTTCTCACCTGAAAGGCTGTGAACTTAAACGGGCTTTGTTGCTGGAAAACANTCCCGTAAGAGTTTCTGATGAATTTTTTCAAAGGGGGTAGTACTTACTACTGGGTAATTATAATATTGTTTCTCACCTGAAAGGCTGTGAACTTAAACGGGCTTTGTTGCTGGAAAACCCCATTTTCATCAAGCCATCTCTCCGGTTTGTATTCTTCCGCATCCTCCCCCCATATTGATTTCATCCTGCCCATAACCCAGGGCTGGTATGACAGCAGATCCCCTTTCCTGATGCTGAATCCATCTGGAAATGTGTCGTCTGCAAAACAAACCTTCCCCTCCTGGTTTAAGGAAGGACACATTACTAATTTACAATTTAACAAGTTTGTATTGACTAGATGATTATGTTGTAAGATTGAGTATTGAACTAAAGAGGAGATGTAATCAAGAAGTTTGAACTAATTTTCGCAATTTTATCAAAACAAATGGCATTGAAATGTACCATGTGAAAGTTTATGTTATCATTAGTATTTGCGCATCAAGGTGTATGAATGTATATATGTATATTTGTACGTATTACCACTGGAACTGCAGGATAAAGTCTGAGTGTCTCGGTCAGGGCTGCGTGGAGATACTGCATTTTATCAAGGGCTTCCTCGGTGATGCTGGTTGCAATTTCATCAAGGTTTGGAGTCTCTTTAACTTCTGTTGCTTCCCTCACTTCCTGTGCTATTGTTTCCTGTGTGAAAGGGTGCTTGCACATCATGTAAAAGAACCAAGAAAGAGTGCTAGTTGTTGTGTCCTTCCCAGCCATCATTAAACAAAGGATTATGTCTCTTAAGTACTGTGGATCTGTGTCATTTGATTCCAGAAACTTGGATAAAATGTCTCCTTGCTTCAACTGCCACAATTTGGGTCCAAAATATGTGTTAATTTTCCTCTACTTACAATTAAGAAGAAAAGGTCAAGAAGATAATAAACTCACTGCTGAATCGTCTTGTAACTTATTGTGAACTTGTTCTGTCTTGATTCTGATAAGTTTATACACAAATCCATCGATCACTCTGATACAATCCCTCAATTTTGCTTCCGATCCAATGTTTAGAAATCGCTTGATCTTCCAAAATATATCAAAATACCGATACATGACCATTACACTTGCTTCATCAAATGCATTGGAGAATAGGGTGCCTTCTTCATTTGTCCCGCACATACTATCTATTTCAATTCCAAGTACAACCTTGATTACTGAGTCCAAAGTTGATTTCATAAATAAATCCTGCAATTGAATGTGAAAGGCAATGGGTTTACTTATACTTTTTCTTGTTATGTTGAATCTTAATTGCATTTCCAGCCTATTTAAAAGAAAGAAGAGGGAAAGGGGGGAGGGGGGCTGGTGGACAAAAACAGACTTGGATTTCTATGATCTGATTTGAGCTTGCAGATTCAGATACTATCTGTGCAAGTTTTGCTGCCTTTGTTCTAAAGATTGTACTACTGAAGTCTCTCAGCATTCTGGTGGAGAATTCGTAACTTAATGTCTTCCTCTGCTGTTGCCAGTTTTTGCCATCAACAGTGAAGATACCGTCCCCTAGAAGATCCATCAGGACGTTGTGGTGGAACCGACCCTGCAAGATATCATGGTGGGAATTCAGAAGAGTAAAGCTTGAGGCTCAAACATACGGTGAGATCACAGCCTATTGCGATTTACAGTAAGAGGGGTGCATATCAGTATATGTTGAGGTTGGAAAATATATGAATCTATGTATTTTGTTTTCTTTCAACCAAATACAGGTTAAACTTNAACCGACCCTGCAAGATATCATGGTGGGAATTCAGAAGAGTAAAGCTTGAGGCTCAACCATACGGTGAGATCACAGCTTCCTATTGTGATTTACAGTAAGAGGGGTGCATATCAGTATATGTTGAGGTTGGAAAATATATGAATCTATGTATTTTGTTTTCTTCCAACCAAATACAGGTTAAACTTAAAAGTAAAACACCATATATCATCAATTTTTTGTTTCTTTTAAGCTTCTGTTGAGGCATCAGAAGTTATGCACAAGAGCTCAAATAGGCCTAAGACTTGATTTGTTACTGAATTTCTGACCATTGTATGTACTCTTACAGTTTCTTATCTTGATTTCTGAATTTAGATCTTGTTCTTCTATTTCTGGACAGCCAAAAAACATTAAGTTCTTGCATTTTTTTTTCCCTAGGCATGATTTAGTAATTAACTCTATTAGTAAGAAAGAGAAAGGTGTAGTATTACTATTACCTTGCCATAGTTTGCAAAATTTGTCTTAAGAACATATTCAACATTGGCAGGGTCAGCGGTATAGACCTCTGTCCAGAACAGAGTAAGCAATCTGTAAGTCTTGTGTTTGCATGCCAATTCAGTCATGTAGTGGAGCAGCCTGTGGAAGTTGAGTAGTTGATTGAAGACCGTCCCGGCTACCGGAGGGTATCTCCTCTTTTCCGGTGATCTTCTGGTTATAATCTTGACTGAACATATTACTATGATCACAGCTACTGTTACTGTAGATATGATGGGATTATAGAGAGCATCCATGGAAGGCCTTAGTGGGTGTGTTGAGAATAATGTAATCTTATCCATAGACTTTGACTTCAGATATCCTTCTGTTTATGCTAATATTAAGGAGGAGTTGAATCCACACTCAAAATTTTGATTCCAATACTACCCATGCAAAGCAAGATTCTACCTGTTACATACATGGAAACACTGAGTATTTTGGTAATTTAACCAAAGGTAAGAGTAAAATATTTCCGATGGGTGTATAGCAGACCAAAATTCAGGGCCCGCTTTATGTCCTCTAAATGGAACATAATGGGCTTTTTCAAAAAAAAAATCTTTGAAATATATAGAGGTACAATTTTCATTTATTAAAAAAACAAAACACACAGAACTTTCACACTGTCGGGCCAATCATTGGGCCGTCATTTGGGCCACTAGCCCCAAAATTTGAATCCCAAGCCATTGCCTGTTGGGCTAACGGGCTACTTAAGGCCCATTCATGACAGCCCGGCCTGCCAATTTGCCCAGTGGGCTGCTGGGCCATTGGAGCACCCCTTGGGCGTTTTCCTTACTCTTGTGTGCAGGCGAATGTTGAGTTTCACATGCCGGGGTGGTGTCCTCTATTTTTTGGTGCACAAGAGGACCCGACGTCTAAGTTGGTCGGATACATTTGTTGAACCGAGCTGTGCCGTTACTTTAATTTTGTCCTGCTTTTAACCTGGACCGACAGAAAATTAGGGGTATTAAAATATGATACAACTTGTTAACACGATATAAAATTAGAGGGTCTAAATCTTTCTTAAGTCAATTGTTTCATAAACAAGTGAATCCGACACGACACGACACGATTAATAAATAAATCATGTATGAGTGAAATTAAAAAAATACATGACACGATTCGTGTATATACCAATTATATACAACAGAACCCATTATGACACTAAATAATAAACAAATTGAATATGAGTAAAATATTTTTTTTATACAAACTTGTCACGCCCGATACGATTTACATACATACAATGAACCTCAATGAAGCAACTATTAACACACACTAGTGAAGTTTTTAATTACAAGTGAGGAAATGCATATATAAGCCAACCCCTTATCCATATGAAGGGTGAAGATGGTTCAATAAGTAGCTTCAAAGAAATGAAACAATTATTGACAAACACTTGGGACTTTTTCTAATTACATTCTTGGAAATGCATACAGAGGAAGCCCTTTATCCATGTGGAGTGTGAACATGGTTCGATAAGTAGCTTCATAATCCTCATCCACAAGTTTGAATTTGAAGAAGAAAATGAGAACAGCAGCTAAAATCTTCATTTGCCTATAGGCAAACTCCTTTCCTAAGCATATCCGAGGCCCCCCCTGGCAAGAAAAAGAAATAACTTAAACCAAGAAAAATTGTAATGTTGTTGCCAAAAGGATGAGAGATCTTGGGGAAGAACAGTTACTGACCTGAAATGCTGTGAATTTATAAGGACTTTCAGGTCGGAAAACACCTTTATCAAGCCATCTTTCAGGGCGGAATTCCTCAGCATCCTCACCCCAGATGAATGTCATCCTTCCCATAGCATAGGCCATGTAGATCACGCCGTCACCTTTCTTTATTTTGAAACCATCAGGAAGAACATCATCTTGTTCGGAACTCTTTCCATCCTATGTTTACAGTTAGAACACCCAAGACAATTCTACTTCTGAGTCATACTTGTTCTATATAAAATTTAAAAATAAAAGCATACAACAGGATACAAAACCTTAGAACAGTTTACCATTTTTAGTAGCTTCTTCCATGAACAAAAGAAAATAATGAGCTAAATGAAAATGTAAATCTTAGTGAGTACATTTACAAGTAAGAGAAACCATGAGGATTTTCAATGGATTTACCACTCTAAAGTTTTTGGGAACTTAAGAGCTATGGAGAGGGGAGAGGCAAGTTTTTGGGTGATCAACTTTAGAGCTATAGAAAGAAAGGGGGAGGGGTTGCATGGGAGGTTGGACGAAGAACTAGTGGCGGTAAAACACAAACAGTGATGATGTGAAAAAAACATTACCGCTGGAACAGCAGGATAGAGTCTGAGAGTTTCAGTTAGAGCTGCATGAAGATATTGCATTTTGTCCAGGGCAGCTTCAGTTAGCCTATTAGCAAAAATATCAGTAGACAAGTTATCCTCAGCTTCAGTTGCTTCTCTCACTTCTTGTGCAACCTTTTCTTGAACCAAAGGATGTCTACACAGCATGTAGAAGAACCAAGTGAGGGTATTCGCAGATGTGTCCTTGCCAGCAATGATGAAACTGAGAGTTATATCTCTCAAATATTTAGCATTCATGTTTTCTGAATCTTTCTCACTCTCCACAAGGAACCTTGACAATATATCTTCCTTACCTCCCTACTTGCAAGGGAAAAGAAAAAACCAATTAGTACAGACCAAGACAAGGAAACAATCAGTTGTGATCAAAATAAACATTGCTTACATCAAGCCTTCCCCTTTTCATCTGCTCCCTCTTTCGCTGGATCAAATCATAAACAAAACGGTCAATGACTTTGATGTTCTTCTTCAGAGTCGCTTCCAAGCCAATATTGAGGACTCTTTTTATTCTCCAGAATTGATCGACATAGCGCCGAAATATGATACCATTGGAATCATCGAAGGCTTTCATGAATTGATTGCTCCATTCATCTGAACCAGATAGGGTATTAAGTTCAACCCCAAAACCAACCTTGAAAATGGAATCTAAAGTTGATTTCATCAATAAATCCTGCCCAAAAATTAAAGGGTCTCCATGTTAACTCAAGAAGTAGTAGATGCTACGGTGGCTGTGAATCAAATGAAAATAAAAATTACTTCATTCTTCTCAATAGAGAGATCTTTTGAAGGCCAATTTCATTATTTTCTTGCTTAGGGGAAAGAATGAGGGCAAGAACAGAGCTCAGAGTTGCAGCTACAAACAGATATGCAAGTTCAACTTCTATGATGATATGTTGTTGGGTTTTGCCTGTTTTTCCACGGCTTGAAGTTTTGAAATAAGTGGGTGAAAGACTTAGGTAAATATTGATAACCAAAGATATTATTTTAACCAGATTACCTGCAAATTCAAAGTTTGCTTAGCCAATGCGGCTACAGAAACCTTTGAAGCCAATTTAGCAGCATTAGTTCGAAACACAGCAGTACTGAAATCTCTCAAAACCTTTGTCGAGAACTCAAAGCTTGCAAGCTTCCTTTGGTGGCGCCATTTATCCCCATCCACAGAGAAAATCCCGTCACCAAAAAGATCTCTCATTATCCCACAATGATACTCCCCCTGAAGGATAGACCACAGTCAAATAATCGGAAAACCAAAATTCGGAAACAGCCATGGAAGTTATGTTACCTTGCCATAATTGGAGAAATTTGTTTTAAGCATATATTCAACATTAACTGGGTCAGCAGTATAGACATCATTGTGTAAAGGTGAGATCAACCGGAAAGTACTGTGCTTCTGAGCAAGGGATGTTAGGTAATCAAAAAGTCGGTTGAAGTGAATCAGTTGATTCAGTCTAGGCCCTGCCACTGGTGGCCGACGATCCTCCAAGATAAATTCTTTGATGTAAGTGACTAATATTATAGCTACCAATCCTATCAGGGAGGAAAAAAAGACACCAACCAGTGCCAAAACAAAATACGGTTTAAGGAAAAACCCCATGAGAAGGAAGAAAAAGGTGAAAACGAGGAAAAAGCTAGTGCTCATCATGGTCAATATTGTTGGGAGGATCAGATTGGAGGATACAACTGAAAACTATCCGAGGTATTATCAATCATATAAATAGTAACTTCACTGATATGGTTGTAACATTGACATGTTCGATAACCTTCGTTTATATTTGCTTTTATACAAAAGGATCGTATCTTCTTTTGAGATTTTTCTGTTGAGATTATCTGTAAAAAAAAATTCAGCGTGGCGGCGTTGATGTTAGCTTCAACAGATGTTTTTTAAAACTTAGTTGATTTGATTAGATTTTCTGGAATTTAAAAAGTGATGTGTGAACACAAAGGAAAGTATAGAAAACTAATAGTGGATGGATACATTTTTTTATGGGTTCACCTGGGAAGACTTTGTATGCCAAAGTGACCTTTTCTATATTTTGATGAATTTAAAAGCTTATCTGTCATGTTCTGGATTCTAAGAGAAATTGATCCGGCATATGATTTGTTTTGCACATTCTCCTGGACTAACGTACCAGATGTTAGTGCTTTGCAATTAATAGGTGCAAGTCCCTATCAGATGCATCAACCCCACTGCCGGAACAGGCAAACCAATAGGAAAAAGAATGAGAAACAAATTAAATCAATGTATGGCTTCATACAATATTATTTACAAGTAAAAGATGCTTGGCCCAACATCTTTCACAAACTTCCGTTTGTATGTGAACACAGTATCAATACAATTACCTATGGGCATACATATAATGCCGAACCAACCTGATGCATTGGCAGGGTTAAGGGGCATAAGTTGTAGTAGGAAACCACAATAATATTGCTTAGAACCCGGGTACGTACCTCTATGTCATCATCAGATCTCTGTCTCCACTAATTCTTCAATAGAATCAATCATACCCCCTTCCATCTTCATCTCATTACTTAACCAATTTAATACGCAATGTATTCCCTCCATTTCAACTTCAGCTGATCCTCTCACCGAGAATTCGTGGACAATTCCATCAACTTCAATCATCCCGCAGCCTGGAACTGCCTTCTTGATCCCCTTCTCATTCATAAAAGCTCTAACTTTCTTCATATCATCAAACTTACCAACTTTGGCATATATATCACACAAATTGACATAGAAAGCATGAGTTGAAGGTTCCAAATCAATCAGATGCCAAGCAACCTTCTCTCCTAAGTCTACATTACCATGCATTTGACAGCCTCCAAGCAGGGCACCCCAAACAAACACATCAGGCTCCATAGGCATACTTCTAATAAGCCCTTCTGCCTCATGAAAGTGTCCAGCTCGACTTAGAACAACAATCATGCAGGCATAATGTTGGACTTGCGGCTCAATTAAGTAAACACTTTTCATCATGTCAAAGCACCAGCGACCTTTTTCTACTAGGCCAGCATGAGCACAGGCTGACAACAGCCCAACAAAAGTCACAGGGTTAGGCCTCAACCCAGCTGCTTCCATCTCTGCAAATAGATCAAAAGTCTCGTTGCCATACCCATGAAGAGCAAACACTGAAATCATAGCTGTCCAGGCCAATACATCCTTCTTAGGCATCCCTCTGAAAACCTCCAGTGCTCTCTCCACGCATCCACATTTCCCATACATGTCCACCAATGCTGTCCCAATAACCATATCGCACTCCAATCCACTTCTGTTCAAGTAACTATGCATCCATTTCCCATAATTAATCGCACCCACAGCAGCACAAGCTGAAAGAACACTAGCAACAGTAATCCTATCCGGACTAACCATGTCCTCACCCCAAATCTGCATTTCATGGAAAAGTTCTATGGCCTCCCTTGGCCGCCCTCCTTGAACAAACCCCGTTATAATCGAATTCCAAGTAATAATATTCCTCCTCCCCTTCATCCTCCTAAATAAATCCAAAGCCAAGTCAAGCTCACCGCTTCTCAAACAGCCGATAATTATCGAATTCCAAGAAACAACGTCCCTATTAGACATCTCATCAAATACCCTCAGCGCAATATTCAAAAACCCACATTCTGAATACAAACTAACCAATGAATTTTGCACAAAAACATCACTATGAAACCCCAATTTTAAAACATGGGCATGAATGCTTCGACCTGCAAAACCATCACCCCTCCTCACACATTCCTTCAAAAGAAATGGGAATGTAATGCAATCAGGAAATACATGATCAAATAACATTTGCTTGTACAGAATTAAAGACCGACACGAACTGGGTCCACTTTTCTCATTGGTTTTAGTTGCGTAAGCTCTGATCATAG
This sequence comes from Ilex paraguariensis, assembly GCA_963454935.2. NCBI lineage: Eukaryota > Viridiplantae > Streptophyta > Magnoliopsida > Aquifoliales > Aquifoliaceae > Ilex > Ilex paraguariensis. Next base: position 941,244 of record CAUOFW020000692.1, on the reverse strand, counting down.
CGTTGTATACAAAGAGATTTGGGTTTTCTATGAGTCGAAAAAGTTGGGTCGCGTAGCTGACACATCCCGACTCAGAAACTGTGCAGAAAAAAATGAAACGGGAGATTAGGAAATAGTGGTCAGGTTTGGATATGCCTGGGGATGTTATGATTTGGGAATGAATTTGTTTGAGCTCTCTCATGTTCTTGCAGTTTTGTAGTAAGCGTAAGATCGTGTTTCTGACATACAGTCGTTGTGTTTCAATCATTTTTCATTCCATTGGAAGTTATTAAGAGAAGGCAAGAGATATATTGAAATGAAATTTTGAAGTAAAAGTATCATTAATTTAAGAAAGAGGCAAGCACACACACAGAGTCGGGGAGTTTCTAAGGGTGGTTGCCCTCTCCGTCCACCGGCCGAAGATTTCACGATTAATCGGAAAACCAGCCAACCTTGTCTACGGTAATGGAGGTGGTCTTAATCAAAACAGCGCATTGTTTTATCAAATACCAAAANCAGCCAACCTTGTCTACGGTAATGGAGGTGGTCTTAATCAAAACAGCGCATTGTTTTTATCAAATACCAAAAACACGATGTCATTTTAATTATAAAAATAAAATTCATCAAATATTTATATAGAAGTTCTTAAATCGAGTTTGACATTAAATATGTCAAAATGGCTTAACAACTAAACATACACATCACAAATTTGTTATCACATCACATACAAGGAGGACTAGATGTCAACAACCACCATCACTAATGACAGTTAGCTTGCTGATATTGGTGCAATCATGTTGATTATAAAAGTTTTAACTTCATTATCAACATAACTGTTGTATCCCACGAGCTAAAATAAAATACTTTTGTTGAATAATAAATAAGATATGATTGATTTTTTCAAACCTCGACAATTTCTTGGGTCAAGTGATCCCAATCGTTGCATGAATGACTTATTTTTGATCAAATTGAGGTGAAAATTAATCAAGGTATATGTAAACTGAACGCCTTTTACTATTGAACCTANCCACGAGCTAAAATAAAATACTTTTGTTGAATAATAAATAAGATATGATTGATTTTTCCAAACCTCGACAATTTCTTGGGTCAAGTGATCCCAATCGTTGCGTGAATGACTTGTTTTTGATCAAATTGAGGTGAAAATTAATCAAGGTATATGTAAACTGGTCTGAACACCTTTTACTATTGAACCAAAAAAAAAAAAAAAGTCACCCATGACTCCTCTTTCATCACATATAGTGGAAAATGCAAATAAACAAATAATCCCACAGCAACACATTAAAGGGGGAAGAAACAATCATTAGGCCAGCGACAATCCAAAAATCTGATTCCTACTCGATAGCATATGCGTTTGCCTATAGAAAACCCTCAACTCCTCTGCCTGCTCTCGTCTCCCTATATATGGCGAGTGCTTCTTCCATGACTTGTGCCCGAGCCAGCAATTGAGCTCTCTTCTTCCCCGAGGGATGGGTAGAAAGATAATCTCTCAAAGCCGTTTCACCTGTGATTTTCCCCAGCTTTTCATAAACCTTAGGTGCCACTCGAGGGTCATATCCTGCAGAAGCCATCAACAGCAGGCCAATGTAGTCTGCCTCCATCTCCATCCTAATGGGAAAAAAGAGTTTCAGAAGATGAGCACTTGGAAGGCAACAAATACACATACGCGATACGTGTTTCCCACTTCCATTAACATGGCTGGCAAACTGGCTATGATCAGATTAATCAAGGCAACAAAAATCAAGAAAACGACAAAACTGTGTCACCACTTTATCTTGAGTAGACAAAACTACTTTCTATCAAAACTTAAGAAAACCCAAACTGGCAAACCCACAGCATTGTGGAAGGCTACTGCATCACAATTTCAAAATAACATCCTGCTCCTCAAGGAACTAATAGATTCACCATGTGGTTAAACTTCATTTATTAGTTCGAGCTTTTGATCTTCAGGACCCCCAACTATGCTTCTCAAACAATTGTGTACTTCATAGCCCTGCAAAAAAAATTCAGCTACCATTTAACCCAATTATTCTACTTTTACACTTTAGAAGTTATAGACCCAGACACTTGTTGCACCTATAGCTGTCATTCAGTCATAAAGACAACTTCAATGCCCAGATTTAGATTGGATCCACTGATATCTGAAAACACGTTTAGAAACCACAACTCATCCGCTGGCTCTTCGACGTCAAGAGTTTCACATGGCATCATTNGCACCTATAGCTGTCATTCAGTCATAAAGACAACTTCAATGCCCAGATTTAGATTGGCTCCACTGATATCTGAAAACACGTTTAGAAACCACAACTCATCCGCTGGTTCTTCGACGTCAAGAGTTTCACATGGCATCATTCAAAAGCATCCTGTGTTTAACCCCTTACCATAATGTTATTCTCATCAGAATTTAACCTCCTGCATTTCTGCAGGCTGACATTATTGATGATGCCGCATAGGGATACAAAGGAGGATAGAAATATTGTGGTGCAAAGACACCATAGAATTTGTACTCAAAAGATGTCAATGATGAAACTGGCAAACATTGGTCGGTTTGATTAGGAGTTACTACCTAAGTGAAGACATATAGGAATGTTGTGTTCCAAATTTAGTTAATAGCCCGCATTGATATTTGCCAAATCATAGACACATTCCAAGGTGTGCACTCCCATTTGCCTCTAAAGGCGACCATCAGACTCACAACCCTGTCAACCATGATAGGAGCATAAAAACAATTTAAAACCTTATCTGCAACAACCATAAAATTGATGGAAACTTTCTGCCCATTTATCAATGGGTATGTTTCAACTGCATTTACACATGCCTACACTTCCGGGGAAAAACCCTCAAGGCAACAGGGGAGAGTGGAAACATGGTGCCGCAAAAACGCCAGAGCATTTGTACTCGAGAGAGGTAAATGAAATCACTAGACTAAATGATACATGAGGACAAAAATAATTATAAGATATTTAAAGTAATAAGAAATGAGTGCCTAAGAATCTCATTGTCTACCAAAATAGGTTTTATCAACAAGTGATATGTAAACTCCGTGGCATCAGTCTCTGACACATCTTTGACGGCACAGGTATACTAGGTGTCAAGTAGCAATGATGTCTGAGGCTGAAGGAAATGGAGAAAGCTAGGACAATAACAATAACAGCAGCAGCAACTGTATCAAAGAATACACTTGGAGAGCTCTATAACTCATACATCCAAAAATCTGGGATTATAACCTCTAAAGATGGTTTTCTTACTATGCCTTAATGTGGCTGACGCTCACCCCTTCTCCCCACTCCTACCCACTCATCCCCTCCCTTCCCCAAAAAAAATATGTGTATTAAACCAGTATGGCAGGATATCCAGAGCAAGCAAACAAAAACCACATATGAATTTGTGTAGCAGCCATCTCTGCATGCCCCTGATCCTGGTGTTTTCGGAGTCCAATGCCCCACATTTGTGTGCAGACAAAAAGGTTTTTTTAGCGACCCTAAATGATAGGTGCAACTATATAACAGGAACAACTCCTATTATGCCTATTCTGTCGGCTCTAATGACACTAGTGCCCTCTGTATCCCTCCTATATGTGTGACAAAAATATCCCTCATTTAGCAATAATTGCACAGGTAAACATCCTCATAGACGCTGGCACCCCTGCAGCAGTCCATTATGTGCTCAAGTAAATATTTTCAATCACTCAACATAGTATAATCCCAATTATTTGGGGTCAGCTAGCCAGACACCTCATATTCAAGTTAACAAATTAAGCAATACAAGAGTATGCGTCCTCATCAACTAGGTTCATTTCGAGCAGGCAATCAAACTAGTTATAAGTGCAGATCCTCTTAGAAAGAAGTTTGATGAATCTAGGCCACTTGAATGCTCTTATGGAGATCCTGCTTGCTTTTACATCAAACAATCTACAAAAAATATGTTATTTGGATTANAGGTTCATTTCGAGCAGGCAATCAAACTAGTTATAAGTGCAGATCCTCTTAGAAAGACGTTTGATGAATCTAGGCCACTTGAATGCTCTTAGGGAGATCCTGCTTGCTTTTACATCAAACAATCTACAAAAAATATGTTATTTGGATTACTAAACCTGATCTTTTCTTTCTTTTTCTTTTTCTTTTTTTCTAACTAGCAGGTAAACCAATCACTCAAAGGAACTGGCTAATCCTCCTGGACACATACTCGACATGCTTTATTTGTTAATGGACAAATCACTGCAAAACATTACTTAAGCTAATCATCAGTTCCTTCAATGTGTAACTAGGTCACNCTAATCCTCCTGGACACATACTCGACATGCTTTATTTGTTAATGGACAAATCACTGCGAAACATTACTTAAGCTAATCATCAGTTCCTTCAATGTGTAACTAGGTCACAAACATAAACATAGAGGATGCATCAATTCGCCAGGCATGAATCAAAGACAAACTTAGACCAAGATGGCATCAAACAATAAGTAAAGAATCACATGAAGACGTGACAAAAAATGAAACTCAAGAACACTGGAGACTTCATAGTCAAGTAGAAACAATTAGCACTAGCATTCACCAACTGTCCACTATTGCTAGATCGAAAAATACATGGCAAATAGATAAAGCAAAAAACCATAGTGGACAGCATACCTCCGCGAGAAAGGAAGCCTTAGGAATAGGGTTGACATTGTGTTGGCAATATCAGGCATAACAAACTGATATAAGATAATTTGAATGATAGCAAACCACAGGTTCTTTGTAATCCCTTCAGCTGCGTGTCGAGCCACAGCATGCCCAACCTATTAATCAAAATAAAATAAACAAAGGTGCCAACCACACAAAATTCAGATTAGTAAGTGATCAAACTTTAAGCACCAATCCTATAAAATGAGAAGAGACGAAACATACTTCATGCCCAATTATGGTCGCAATCTCTGCATCAGACTTGAAATGTTTAAGCAACCCAGTAAACACAACAATTTTCCCACCCGGTAAGCAAAAAGCATTAACAACAGGCTCATTCACCACCAAGACCTCCCAATTCAACCCCTCCAAATGCCTCGTCACAGGCCGTGACCCCTCCTCCATACCCTTTTTCCTACTCTGTTGAACCCACTTATCATCAAGAATCTCATCTTCTTTATGCCACTTCCCCTCAGAATTCTCACTCAAAGCCATCAAAGTCTCTTCCCCACTGGTCTCATGAGGATCAACGCTCTCCAATGCATACACATGATTATTCCCCACCTGCTCTTTCCTCAACCCTCTTTGTAAAGATTCAATTATATCTTTTGATATCAATCTAACCCTCACACTGTCTGGGTGAATCGCCGGAAGTATTTTTCCTTTGAATGTCCCTTTCATTTGATCAAATTGTCTCTCTCCCAGCTGTAATTCTAGACTTGGGGACAGAATCACGAAATGCTTTCGTTTAGAATATGGGACAGCCTCCAAATGCCCAAAGTATACAGTGATCAAAATCCCTGAACCCACCAAAGTCACAATCAACACAACCTTTGGATTCTTGAACCATCTTCGAGGCCCTCGTGGCCGAAAATGGCGAACCTGGTTTCGATCTACGTAGTAATATCTCTTTGCACCATGAAGAAAAGGGGTATATTGATTCTGCTTGAGTCCTAATTGAAAACCCAAGTTCCTAGAAATCGGTGAAGAATAAGAAGAAAACCCAGAAACCCTAGATTGATTCAAATAGGGTATCGTAGAAAAGTACCGGTTGGCTTCTTGAACAGACTCTCGAATTGGATTTGTGGGCACATTCGGATTTCTGGGTCCAATCTTCGAAGTGAAATTTCGAAGCACATCGAAAGCAAACTTCGATCTTCTATACCATCCCATAATGTTGTGCAATATTCAATAATCATTCAGAACTCAAAATGGGTATCACAAAAAATCATTCAAAGATTTAGTTTTCCCCCCAATGACAACTTTTTCGGCAGATATAAACAAGGGAAGAGAGAGAATATGGAAGAGGGGAAGAAATGAGAACTTTGTGTGGGCCGCTTGATTGGTGAATAGAGGATAACGCTGTGATCCCTGCGGACGTTTCTGGAAATCTTGTTTGACAAGTTTCGTAAACTTGCAGGATGCAGAGTGGTGCATAGCTTGTGGCGTACGTACATAATCAGTTTTTTTTTTTGGGCTTTAAGTTGGGCCGTAATTGGGCCGAGTTTTACGTGTTTAAATCTGGCCAACGAAGCCCATCTTTTTAAATAAATCTCAAAAATTGTTTAAACTCAATTTATTTAAAAAATAAGTCAAACCTTCTAAAAAGAATTATTCAAATTCAGTTCATTTAGAGCACGAATCAAACTCAAATCAAGTTCTATCCGAACCAAATCCAAGTAGTTCGTCTCACGTAATACCACTACACCCCTAGCTTTAAGTACTTCAAAATTATCACTTTATATTCTCAAAGATTAAATTTCTTACATTTCACTCTCAATATATCAAAAGTGTTACAATTTGACTCTTCTGTTAGCTTCCATTATTTTTTTCAGTCAAAAACCAACACAACTAACCGAAAACAAAAGTCGCATTATAACACTTTTAATGCATTGAGAGTGCAATATAAAAAATTTAATCTTTAAATATGCAAAATAAAAATCTTAAAATTTTTCAAAATACAAAATACCTTTCACTGCTTTTCTCTCGAACTCTCAAATCCAATTAGAGAAGGATAGTCATTAGTCCAACATGTGCATTTAGTTTTGCAATCGATTCACCNATAGCATTAACCATCAGAATCTCATCTTTTTTATTTGAATAAGTCATAAGATGATCAAGAGTGCTAAACCAACTTCCTCTTGATTTATCAAGGAAGAAAACAGTGTGCAGATTATCAATATCACCCACCAATAGTAGTTTTATATGCAAAGTCCAGACCAGCAATGGTGGTAGCCAGTACTAAATGTTGCACATCCCAATACACGGCATGAGACATTCACAATTGGACCGAGCAACTAAATATCACNTAGATTTCACCTTCAACATCAGCGTCTAGTACTAGTGGCCTGGCATGGCAGCTACTGCTGGTGTCAAGGAGTAACAGCTACCAGAGAACAATTTGCATCACAGCAGCATAATTGGGATGAAAAAAATTCAGAAATTATTAACTCAATGTCTTNATCAAACACGGCCCCCTTTCCGTCAGCAGTCAGAGCAAGGCCCTTAATTGACTCGACTTTCTCTTCAGGTAAAAACCTCCTCAAGACACCATAAGCAAAGCTGAAATATCATGACGTCAAGAGAAAAAAAAGTGTCAGACACAGAACAATTCAGGGCCCATAGCATTAACCATCAGAATCTCATCTTTTTTATTTGAATAAGTCATAAGATGATCAGGAGTGCTAAACCAACGGCCTCTTGCTTTATCAAGGAAGAATACAGTGTGCAGATTATCAATATCACCCACCAATAGTAGTTTTATATGCAAAGTCCAGACCAGCAATGGTGGTAGCCAGTGCTAAATGTTGCACATCCCAATACACGGCATGAGACATTCACAATTGGACCGAGCAACTAAATATCAGNACCAATCCAAATGACATGTGACTGGCCCAAAAAATTCAAAAAAGATGAACACAAACAAAGGAGTGAGAGCACAAGTAAGCTGCTAATGAAGAACTCATACTACAATTACCCTCTTTGTTTAGTTTTCCTCAGCGATCTGAAAAACCAATATATGGTGCATAGAAAAACCCCCCATACAATCAGACAAAAAGATAAAACAATTCAATAGAACAGAAGAAGGAAAAATCACCTATAATTGGCAAACCTAACCTTATAGTTTTCTAAGTAAAACCAAACATGTTCTTCGTTACCACAAAATTGTTAGGCCTCTCAAAGCTCCGTTGATTACTGTACATTACGTAACAGTTTCAGAGCTCTTCACCATTTGTTGTGGTTGTTGCCACGTCCTCTCCCTCCAGTAGGACCTTTGGAAAATCTATCACTTCGTCGGTCAGAAAAACCTCCTCTCCCACCTCTTCCTCCAGAGAACCTACCACCACTGCCACCTCTCCTATCAGAAAAACCACCACGACCACCACCTCCAAATCTTCCCCCTCTTGACTGGTCTCTCTCTTGCAAGCGTGGCAATGATTTCACCACCTCTAAGCTCACACCAGCAGCATTTTCCTGGCCTGCAACCCCAGAAGATGGGAAATCGAAACAAAATCTTATTAGAGCTATATGCCAATGAGATAAAGCAGTATTTCTCGCTAACTAACTTAAAACAATGGCAGCAATACAACTCCTGGTTGTTAAACATTGTTCGGAACTATTCAGAGCATGAAATTTTGCGGGCAAATATATCAGATGACGGTAATGCTAAACTGGAGACATGCTTGCCGGCTACAATGATCCTCTCTACAGCAAGGCATGCCCCCATTCAAAAACTTAGTTATGCAGGAAAACAATAAAGAACATACCAGCAAGGAATGTGTCCAAATCCTCATCAGACACATCAAACACGGCCCCCTTTCCGTCAGCAGTCAGAGCAAGGCCCTTAATTGACTCGACTTTCTCTTCAGGTAAAAACCTCCTCAAGACACCATAAGCAAAGCTGAAATATCATGACGTCAAGAGAAAAAAAAGTGTCAGACACAGAACAATTCAGGGCCCATAGCATTAACCATCAGAATCTCATCTTTTTTATTTGAATAAGTCATAAGATGATCAAGAGTGCTAAACCAACTTCCTCTTGATTTATCAAGGAAGAAAACAGTGTGCAGATTATCAATATCACCCACCAATAGTAGTTTTATATGCAAAGTCCAGACCAGCAATGGTGGTAGCCAGTACTAAATGTTGCACATCCCAATACACGGCATGAGACATTCACAATTGGACCGAGCAACTAAATATCACTCAACAACTTGCTTTTGAGCCTAATAAATGAGGCAACAACTCTTTACCTCTCTTATGCTGGAAGCACCAACGGATGGATCCACTGACAAAGATTATCAGCACTAGAAAACTAAAAGCAGTGAACTCTTTACTAAACCATGTTCAACAAAATGCCGCATGACTAGTGTTCCCCAATGATATATTATAACACGTGTAGTACACATGTATAAAAAGTGAACGAATAGGTTTCAGGTGCTCACGATGGTGTGTAGATGGGTCTTCCAGCCTCAAGAAGTACTGTGACATAGTTCTCCATGGAAGTGAGGAGTGACCTACTGTTGATCTCGGTATATCCCTGCACAAACAAATAGTAGGCCCAATATTTGTCAGCAACTATTAATTAAACTTCAAGATTTAAATGGGAAAAGGAAACAGAAGAACTCACAGCAGCCTTGGCAAGTGCCTTTGCAAGCAGTTCCACTGGTGATAGACCGGAGGTATTCAGTAGCTCCTCAGCAACAGCTTTAAAGGACGGAATAACACTACAAAATTTATAATATTTATAAGAATATATGGATTGACAAAAGCTAAAGCATTTATTCAAATAACACAAATAGCAAGAATTTTGTTCGGAAAAGTACACAAATAGGAAGTTACCTATCAGAGATTTGGGTGATTGTTTCTGCTGCCTCTGCACCAGCTGCTTTAGCAATATCGGCCGGCTGAGGAGCAGATATATGCTCAAATTTCACGCCAGATTCTCTTTCTATCTTAGAAAAATTTGATTTCCTTGGATCATAAAGCATTACAGCAACACCCGTATTCCCTGGAGGAAAAATAATACACTTCAACTCCAATACCCCAAACATTCAAACATCAGGATCAATGAAAAACCTAATATCAGAAATTTACCTGCTCTCCCAGTCCGCCCTGATCGATGAATATATGCTTCGACGTCCCGTGGTGGTTCACACTAAAGCATAAACACCAATGCAGATATATTTAGCTTAGATTCATACAACTCGAAACCAAATAGTCATAATCTAAATATGATATAAAAGACAGACCTGGATTATCAACTGGACGTCGTTAATGTCCAATCCCCGTGCAGCTACATTTGTGGCCACTAATGTCAGGAACTTCCCTGATCTGAACCCAGAAAGTGTGACCTAGAAGAGTTGCAACACATTTTGATCCATCAATTAAAAAGGTCATATGAGATATCAAGTTTGATATTCACAGGAGAGAGTGAAAAATCCGTTCAATAGGCAATAAGAAGCAAGGTTGGCTACAAAAGGGAACTTTAGTGAAGTGTGAACAACATACTCCTGCATGCATTCAACATTACAAAAACCTCGAAACAGAAATTTGTACTCGAAGAATAACTCATTTGCGNAAAAATCCGTTCAATAGGCAATAAGAAGCAAGGTTGGCTACAAAAGGGAACTTTAGTGAAGTATGAACAACATACTCCTGCATGCATTCAACATTACAAAAACCTCGAAACAGAAATTTGTACTCGAAGAATAACCCATTTGCAACCTCTTACTACTGAAGATCGTTCATGATGTTGGGGCAAGCAGAAGACATGACGAGACATATTTAGTGATAAATGTATTTTTCCAAATCTTCCAAAGAATAGATAAATGCATTTTTCAAAAGAAGCAATTTAATTGCAAAACAATGTTAACCCCTATAACAGCTATAGATAAATGCCCAAAACAGCTTGGTTATACTTAAACATGAGTTTAAAGTGTCTATTTCTTTTGATACAGCACACCAAAAGACAAAAAGAAAATCCTGCAAGAAACAAACTAATTTAAGAAATATTTTACAGGCCTTCTAGTTCACAGGCAACATATGAAGAAAAAAGCAGTAGAATCTGCCTTTTACCTCACGTTGAGACTGTTGTATGTCGCCATGTAAGGCACGTGCCCCAGGCAATAAGCCAGCAAGTTGAGAAGCAGAATCCTTTGTCTCGGTGAAAATAATAGTGCGGCCTCCACTGAATCAAAATCATCGATGGAAGATAAACATCTTTGTAAACAATATCTAAAAATCGAAATCAAAAAGTGATGTTATCACGAGATAAGTAGGGAAACATCATTATCATCCACCAACCTGCTATAACAGCGAATGATATCAGGAATAAGCTGGGATCTGGCTGAAGCCGAGCAGGGAAGAACAATATGCCTCACATTAATACTAGCCTTCATTTTCTCATTACCAACAAGGTCTGCAGTCTTCTTGTCTGGTTTGAGGAACTTAGATGCAATCTGACCATGCAAAACAGAGAGAGGGCTTCAAACTTTTATTTGTTTTTNACAAGGTCTGCAGTCTTCTTGTCTGGTTTGAGGAACTTAGATGCAATCTGACCATGCAAAACAGAGAGAGGGCTTCAAACTTTTATTTGGTTTTGTAACACCTAATTTTTTTATTAATAAAAGTTTCATTTCTTATCAAAAAAAAAAAAATAGCCATAACGGTAAGGAAACGAACATGTTTCACCCAATCTGGCAACGTGGCACTAAAGAGGAGTGTTTGAACTTTGCTTGCATCCTTTACCTTGCCTTCAAAAAGCCAAAAATGGAGAGTTAGTAACACCATTTTCCATTACATAAAGAAAAATCCAAGATCACACCAGTTCTATGGTGTCAGATAAATATATACACCTTCACCATTAGAACTCTGTAATATGGTCCAATAGCTCCATTAAAATCAACCCAGGGCACGGTTTAAAATAAATTGCATACCTAGAATAAGTTCAACATCTTCAACGAACCCCATCCTCAGCATTTCATCAGCTTCATCAAGGACACGGAACTTTAATGAGCTGAAGTCAATGTTTCCTCTCTCGATGTGATCCTACACCAAGATTTTCATGGAAGTTGGCATCACTTTAACAATACATAAAAGTGATATCACAGAAAATGTTATAAAATCACTTCTTAAAACTAATAGGATTCAAATTTAATTAAAGAAAAGGTTACCTTAATCCGGCCAGGTGTTCCTACTACTACATCAACCCCCCTTTTCAATTGAATTTGTTGAGATTGGTAAGGAGCACCCCCGTATAAACAACATGAACTCAGACCCAGTTCCCTACCATAGACTTCAAAGTCAGCAAACACCTATAATAAAGATCAAGAAAAAAACACAAATAATAAGCCATTTATATCATGGAAAATATATTGTTAAAAGATAAAAGTTCCCAGCACTAAGGTTTGGCCAATACCTGAGTAGCCAATTCCCTAGTTGGTAAGAGTACAAGAACACTCGGTGCTCTCCCATACCCAGTCTTTCGTGATGCTTTCGTAGGCCCATTTGTCAAAGATTCCAATATGGGTAACACAAAGGCCAACGTTTTCCCCTGTATGATTGCAAGCATGCCAAAAGGAATTAGTATTGAGTACACTATCATTAAAAGGAAGAGCAACAAAAATCTGGAGGAATTGGCAAATATCAAATGCTACATGACCTATTGAATTACATGTACATTCTAAGGCTGGCCCATCTTATAACCTTTTAATACACAACTTTAGAATGCCAAAAAAATCATTGCAGCCTATAGCAACTTCTTCATCCTGGATAAGCTTATCTCATGCACTTGAGGATCAGAAACTCAGAATATGCAGAGCAGTTATTTTACTCCAGTCCAATTGGCCCTGATCTTAACCAACCCACCAAAGCAATAACAACAACACAACAGAATGTCACCCACGTTTGGGCATAGCCAGTATTCAATTAAGGAGGATGACTGATAGGCCAGCGAAAGTTTAAAGACCCAAGCTCAAAAATCATCTTACTATCTAACACATGCAAAATAGAATCTACCCCATCTAGTTTACAATTGCTATAATCGGCCAGAAACTGCACAATATCATTCTCAGTACTCAGAATTGTCATTCTAGCATCATGAAGTATTTGCACAGCACTGAGTTTAAGAAGCGAAATAAAAACCCAGTCTAACTTAACGAACTTCAAACCATTCAAGTGATAGGCTAACAAGCTGAAACAAAGACACAAAAATGGAAAATTTTCTCATACCTGACCGGTACGTGCCCGACCAACCAAATCTGAACCATCCAAAATGGTATCAAAGGTCATAGCTTGAATAGGAAACAAAGCCTCAATCCCTTTAGACTTCAACGCCTCTTTTAACGGCTTCGAAATCCTGAATTTCGACAGGGCGTTCGGATTCTCCTCTTCCTCAACATCATCATCGTCCTCGGTCAACTTCATCTTTTTCTTCGTCTTCGTCTTCTCCTCCTCGACCTTCAGATTCATCGGTTCAACCAACTCTGAGCTTGTGTCACTCTTCCCTTCCTCGTCATCATCAATTTCAAACGCCTTGCGCTTCGTCTCTTTCTTCTTAGTACTCTTCTTCTCCAACCAAATCTGTTCCGAATTTTCAGAATCAGACTCCGAGTCTTTCGAATTGGCTTTCGGCTCCTTTGATTTTTTCTCTTTCTTGGTCTTCCTATCAACTGAAGAGTCGAGCAACAGGGTCTCGACGCTCTTCATCTTCTTCTTCTTCTCCTTCTTGTCTTTGGGGCTTTCGGAGAGATGTTCGTACCCGGCAAGAGAAGGCATAACTATATTTGGGGAGATCCGTACGTGTGTGTGTGTGTNTCTTTGGGGCTTTCGGAGAGATGTTCGTACCCGGCAAGAGAAGGCATAACTATATTTGGGGAGATCCGTACGTGTGTGTGTGTGTGAGAGAGAGAGAGATAATAGAGTTGGAAGAGTTCTCCTGCTTGGAAGGGTGTGGCAGTGAATTGCAGAAGCAGGAGAACGAGAGAGAGGGGGAAGGAGGCTTAGGGTTTGTGGTCTTATACGCTGGGACGGTGGAGCATTTGTGGGCCGTTGGATGACGAAAACCTATGCCAACGGGGTGACCACCGTTAGATTGAAAAACTTCCAAACACTTGAGAAGAAAAGTTGTTGGATAAATTACACTCACATCCTTTAAAATTTGTCAATTAATTATTTATACCTCCTAACATTTAATATATTATATTTAAATTCCCTAAATTTTGTGCACTCGTCTAACACATATCTCCTATCACCGATTTCCGTTAAAGTACCCGTTAAAAATTCATTATGTTATGATAATTGGGAGTGCAACTTGGGTTGGACAATCCGAAAAAATTAGGGTTTGGATAAAAAATTTTAATGTTTGGATTGGGCTTGGGTCAAAAAATCTCAACTTGAATTCAATTTGAATTGGACTCGGGTTAAGGCCTCGGGTTCACTGGGTTCAACCCGAACCCGACAAATTAAAAAAAAATTATATATATAAGCATTAGCATTAGTTTTTTATTTTTGTTCTATCGTTTTTTGTCTTTCTCGTTCATTTTTATTTTTGTTCTATCATTAGCACCGTTAAAAAATTGATTGAAGTTATTGATTATTAATTTAAGTGAATATTATGTAATATATGTATTAAGTTTAGAACAACAAATCTATTTTGGACTCTACCCAAACTCAACCCAAATTGAATCCGTAAAATAACCCGAAATCATTAACCCAAATTCAACCCTAATCCTAATTCAATCCGAGCTCGCCCGAATTAAACCCGGGCAGTGCTAGGATTGAGTTTCTCAACCCGAGGTAGGATTAGGGTTAGAGTTAGAATTGAAAATTATATACCTAAAATTAGACTAGGATTAACTGTCCAAGCCGCCCGAGTTGCACCTCTAATTATAACATATACAAATAATTTATCAAACTGCCCTTCTTGAACCAAACATTTGAAACATAGTCTCAGTTGACCAACTTTGACTCTGTGGTCACATTTAAGAAACTGCAAACATTAAGGATCGTCAGATGCGAAGGGTCTTTAAATGCCCCAAAGTGTTCTTCATGTGGAGAACAAACTCAATAAGGTCTAAAGGTGCGACATACACTCTAGGAAGCAACTAAGGCGAGAAACCTTCTATACTCAATTAGATGGATAGTTTAGTTGTTGTAAAGAATTTTAGAAAATATCTAGGGGTAAGTGTTTTAATTTGTTCTGTTGCATATGTTGATTGATCGTAATCCACAAGAGATTAAGTGTAATATGTCAAATATCGGGGATCTACACTTTAAGAGGTCATAGTGTAAATTATCCAAAGTTATATTATATTTCTGAAAAGGTCAAGGACTTATGAGTTATGATGCAATATTTTTGGCGCGAGAAAATACCAGACAAGTAATTTATGAGTTATCTTTTTTTTTTTTTTTTGTAGTGATTTTTGATAAAATTTCACACAGAATTTTATTTTTTTATATTTTCTTTCTATTCGGGGAGAAGTTAAAAAAATTATAGAAAGTTAATAAGGTAATTATTTTTTTTTTAAAATAAACAGTAGTTGGGCGTGGGAGATTATTTGGACCACTTAGAAAAATATTAGTCGATAAAACTATGAATTTTAGTTAAACAAATTAAAATTATGTATAAAAAAAAAAGATTACTCAAGAGTCAAAGTCTTCTCACTTGAATAAAAGTGAGTTAGAAAGTATCTAAATCCTCTACATAACGAATGCCTTGGGTCTGATCAGAGCCTCAATGTTGATTTGTATACCAAAGTAGGCAAACTCAAAATGGTGTTATGCTACTATTTTGAAAAAACGACAAGATTTGAATATGCGATCTTAAGATCAAATAGCAAAACGGTGACTATTAGACTAATCAATAACCTCGATGCTGCTGATCCACTGATGAACAATAAATTTGGATCGAGATAGTGTCTGTTAAAACAGGAGTGCATGATCAAACAAGAAGTGCGGTGCTTTGAGAGCGCACACAAGTATCTCAAGCAATGTTCATCCTTAACGCCATCTCTACAGTGGTCACCCTCTTCTGCAATATGAAAGAAATATATTGGAATTCACAAAGAGCACCACTCTCCAGTTGTGAAGACATCCCTAGTCCCAAGTAGAGGGAAATATACACCATCTGTATACACCCTATGGCTTTTCTAGTAAAAGAATCAAGCTATAACATAGAGAAAGTCCTGGTTCTATACCCCCAAAATCACCCCCGAAGAGAGAATTACCTCGAGAAACATTGGATAAACCAAAATGCAAATCAGGTTATATTCAAGACAACTCCACAACTCTGCTTAGGCAAAAGGTACATTCCGGTAAACAAAGTATAAATGTTAAATCTTTGCTTTGTGAGGGAAACAGTCAAACAGATTCACATTGAACATAAGAAAAGCTTTCTCCAACTGGGCCTCCTTTCGTTTGTCGCAAAAATTGAGATCATTCAAATTTCACTCACATAAAAGAGACAATCTTCCTCATTCTCCACATCATCTTTTAAGAATTCTTTGTACAGTTCCTCGTCCTCGAGAAAGGCCACCCAGAAAGAAAAGATAATCAAAGCTAGTATTGGGGTGAATTAGATTGGTTCCAATAACCCTTTAAAGATTCCATTACACCTCTATGTGTTCAGGCGATAACAACAACTTAGTTATAGCATTGGGAAACTACAGAGCTCAAAGAAATCCAAAGCAAACATTGAGTACATTGCTAGGTAGACATCATTCGCAAGAAGAACATTTAAACCGCCAGTTCTCAAAACTAAGCAAGACAACAAATATACCATAACATTTACTGCTTCTTCACGAGCAAAGGTCCAACATTATCCCCAGTGGCTTTGTTGTGCTTCACATGGCTTCCATCACATAGCGGGAAAGTCCCAGACCTCCAACACCTGCACCGAAAGTCCATCAGAAAGGACTAATTACAGAAATCAAATAATTATGAAGCAATGAAACACAGGATGATCACAAACATTTTGCAAAGCACAATTCAGCATCTAATCAACCACCACCTCCCCCACACCCGCACCACCAAACAACGACCACCCGGGGGGGGGGGGTTAGTCTTGTCTCTAGCAATTTGAAAACGGGTGAGAAATGCAGATCAAACAGGTGTGACAATGGCGCTGCAGGGAAATGGTCTTTCACCATATTTAAAAAATAGGATTTACACAGACACCAAGTTGTACTCAATAGTTCTAACTTCTAAGGTTATAGTTCCTCATGTTCTAGCAATCTGAACAAGATAAAAAAGCAATCCAGATAACGTATCTTCATCGATATTCAATCCAACCAAAAGACAGATATTATATCTCTATTTCATAGCCCTGAAGATTAAAACCAATATCTAGGGTTTCCTTCATCTAAGACTAAGAAGCATCAAAATTTCACATAATCGGGCTAAAACAATAAAACTAGGTTAATTCTCATTAGAATCTGAGACCAGATCGATTACCTGCAGTAAGCGGTAAGGGGCTTCGAGAGTTCGCTAACGATCACAGAGTCAACAACTTTATCTTCGGTCTTCCGAACCTCAGGGTTTATAGTATTACCCTCCGCCCTAACCACCACCAGCCGCCGCCTCGGTCCCGACGCATAGGAAAAGCGAGTCAACTGTGTCCCAACTCTATCTCCGGTTCTCCTATTGAGAGACTCCGGCGAGGATATACCGTAAGAAAACCCAACAACCACCGTACTTCCAATTGAGGCCATTGAGTTTTCTAAATTCTCTCTGGAGATTCGGGGATGAGAGAGAGAGAGAGAGAGATATTGGTGAAAACCCGACAGGAGAGAGTACGTGATGAACTTGTGGAGAGCACACCCCCTTGCGATTGAAATGTGAATCGGGTGGATGCTATAACTTTAGCTTTGCTCGTTTTGTTGCAATTTACCATTAAATAAAAAGGAAATTATGTATTAGACCCTCAAAGTTTGCAATTGATTTGCCGTTATCTTGAGATTTCTGCTATTGTGTGGTCTGTAGAGCTCGGCACATCTATCTCACTGCTATTCTCTCTCTTCGACTCTCCTTGTGACAAACAACTATCTTCTTTCCCGCCAACTACTTCCGCTCATTCAAAGTCGTCAACCACATCTACACACTGACTACCTTATTCTCTCTCTTACGGTGAATATCTCTCATTTCTCTCTTAGCTCCACCGTCGCTAACAAACGACCACCTCCATTATCGATGTCTCTGTTGCTCTGCATATCTAGAATCAGTCACTGTTATACTATTCCAATTGCTGAGCACGCATACCAAAATCATAATCCACCTCCCCACAAACATGGATTCCACCACTACTATACCCACTCCCAAGCTAGTCATTTTCAAGATTCATGAATTAGAAGAAGTTGATTTGTTATTTTTTCTGCATGTGATACAAATCAAATTTTATGGCTTTCGATTTTTCCATTTAGACTTTAATTCACACTTTCATTTCAATTTTTTATTATGGTTCTCCCTTGGTTTTTCATGTTGGATTTTCCGACGAAGAAAATTGGAATTAAGCTTGGGTGTGGTGCTTGTGTGTTTTTATTTCATGATTGGTCTTATGTAGTGGGTATGACATTGAGTCGTGACAATGAAATTACTATGACTGGATTGCTGGGAGGGTTGATGGTGTAATGGGTGAGTTGTATGTGGTGAAGGTCACCGATGATGGCATGGTTGGAGCAAGGAGATTGGTATGCAAAATTAGATTTTTGTGTGACAATGACAGGGGTGGTAGAAAAATGGTGTGGCTTGATTATGCCTATGTGTACAGTGACAGTGAGCATGTCGGAGAAAATTAATGAGGGAGAAAGGTTTATTGGAAAAGAAAGACAGTTTTTTCAGGAAAATGGACATAGAAAAGAGATATTAAGGTTTATTCAATGGGTATGGATCGAATTTTATTTTTAAAAATCAATGATACAGTATCCTGCGATTTTCCCATTCCACTCACTTTCTCTCTCCTCTTGTTGGTGTAAATTGTTGGCAACTGCAATTGAAATTTTCCAATTGGCTATTCTGATTGAAATTTCTTATTGAATCTCTCGCTATTGCCCTCCGATGGTTTACTAGTGCGAGGGTACAATTTAGTCCATGGGGTCATGTGCTTACTTTGCTACGTGTGGGGATTGTGCTTAATGCCCAGACAGCGGCATATAAAAAAGAAAAAAAGAAGTTTGATGTGCCTCTATTACTAACGTGGCGCGATTTAATTGAATATAAGACTCCAACAACTTGATCACAAAACTACCAAGTAACAACCCAACCGACGACGCCTTTGCCTTCAATCTACGACACACAGCTCTTTTCTCTCTCAAATTCTTCATTACGAGTGGCGATTCTCTGAATAACTNCTTCGAGAGTTCGCTAACGATCACAGAGTCAACAACTTTATCTTCGGTCTTCCGAACCTCAGGGTTTATAGTATTACCCTCCGCCCTAACCACCACCAGCCGCCGCCTCGGTCCCGACGCATAGGAAAAGCGAGTCAACTGTGTCCCAACTCTATCTCCGGTTCTCCTATTGAGAGACTCCGGCGAGGATATACCGTAAGAAAACCCAACAACCACCGTACTTCCAATTGAGGCCATTGAGTTTTCTAAATTCTCTCTGGAGATTCGGGGATGAGAGAGAGAGAGAGAGAGATATTGGTGAAAACCCGACAGGAGAGAGTACGTGATGAACTTGTGGAGAGCACACCCCCTTGCGATTGAAATGTGAATCGGGTGGATGCTATAACTTTAGCTTTGCTCGTTTTGTTGCAATTTACCATTAAATAAAAAGGAAATTATGTATTAGACCCTCAAAGTTTGCAATTGATTTGCCGTTATCTTGAGATTTCTGCTATTGTGTGGTCTGTAGAGCTCGGCACATCTATCTCACTGCTATTCTCTCTCTTCGACTCTCCTTGTGACAAACAACTATCTTCTTTCCCGCCAACTACTTCCGCTCATTCAAAGTCGTCAACCACATCTACACACTGACTACCTTATTCTCTCTCTTACGGTGAATATCTCTCATTTCTCTCTTAGCTCCACCGTCGCTAACAAACGACCACCTCCATTATCGATGTCTCTGTTGCTCTGCATATCTAGAATCAGTCACTGTTATACTATTCCAATTGCTGAGCACGCATACCAAAATCATAATCCACCTCCCCACAAACATGGATTCCACCACTACTATACCCACTCCCAAGCTAGTCATTTTCAAGATTCATGAATTAGAAGAAGTTGATTTGTTATTTTTTCTGCATGTGATACAAATCAAATTTTATGGCTTTCGATTTTTCCATTTAGACTTTAATTCACACTTTCATTTCAATTTTTTATTATGGTTCTCCCTTGGTTTTTCATGTTGGATTTTCCGACGAAGAAAATTGGAATTAAGCTTGGGTGTGGTGCTTGTGTGTTTTTATTTCATGATTGGTCTTATGTAGTGGGTATGACATTGAGTCGTGACAATGAAATTACTATGACTGGATTGCTGGGAGGGTTGATGGTGTAATGGGTGAGTTGTATGTGGTGAAGGTCACCGATGATGGCATGGTTGGAGCAAGGAGATTGGTATGCAAAATTAGATTTTTGTGTGACAATGACAGGGGTGGTAGAAAAATGGTGTGGCTTGATTATGCCTATGTGTACAGTGACAGTGAGCATGTCGGAGAAAATTAATGAGGGAGAAAGGTTTATTGGAAAAGAAAGACAGTTTTTTCAGGAAAATGGACATAGAAAAGAGATATTAAGGTTTATTCAATGGGTATCGATCGAATTTTATTTTTAAAAATCAATGATACAGTATCTTGCGATTTTTCCATTCCACTCACTTTCTCTCTCCTCTTGTTGGTGTAATTGTTGGCAACTGCAATTGAAATTTTCCAATTGGCTATTCTTATTGAAATTTCTTATTGAATCTCTCACTATTGCCCTCCGATGGTTTACTAGTGCGAGGGTACAATTTAGTCCATGGGGTCATGTGCTTACTTTGCAACGTGTGGGGATTGTGCTTAATGCCCAGACAGCGGCATATAAAAAAGAAAAAAAGAAGATTGATGTGCCTCTATTACTAACGTGGCGCGATTTAATTGAATATAAGACTCCAACAACTTGATCACAAAACTAACAAGTAACAACCCAACCGACGACGCCTTTGCCTTCAATCTACGACACACAGCTCTTTTCTCTCTCACATTCTTCATTACGAGTGGCGATTCTCTGAATAACTCTCTCTCTCTCTCTCCAATGGCGAGGATTTTCGCGAAGAGAGAGACATGTGGACTCTTGATTGCAATCGTGTTGATGACGTTTTGTGCCAGGACAACTGTTTCTGCGAGATCTGAAAAGGAAATTAGGGAAAGGTTTTATGGTAATCTGCTCAATTCTTCGGCTCCGGACAACGGCGACGGTAGCATTGCGCAGATGTTTGATCGCGTTCTGGAAAAAGAATTCTCCGAAAATGATCAGCCTGAAGGTTAGGGTTTTTACTCTTCAGTTTAAAATTGGTTTTTTCGAATGGAAACACTTGTTCTCCTAGAATATTTTCAGTACACACACGCACAGACGGACTTCATTTCAAATTAGGTTTTGAAAAGTAGATATTTGTGACTTTTTTTTCAAAAATATTGGCAAAACACGCGCACATAAATGTATATTTGTGTATATGTTAAATTTAAGTTCAATTTTAGATGTTCTGGAATTTCTATAGTGCTGTCAAGTTGATACATATCTCTTACTTTCCTTTTACTAGGTTCCGATGGAAGCAGCTTCAACAACAGCGTAGCTGATCAACAAGTAGGTTTCATTTTCCTTTTGAACCTTTTGGATTTGGGTCAGTTTCACTGACTATTAGGCTGATTAGTAGGTATTTCTGTTGTGAGTTTGTATATGGTCTACTAGCTTGCATGAAATCTCAGGAACCTTTGGCAATATTGCAGCTACCACANTGGGTCAGTTTCACTGACTATTAGGCTGATTAGTAGGTATTTCTGTTGTGAGTTTGTCTATGGTCTACTAGCTTGCATGAAATCTCAGGAACCTTTGGCAATATTGCAGCTACCACAAAGTTGTGGGGAATACATAATATAAATAAACAGAATACAATTTGTGGGCTTTGTTTACTTGATTCATTTCCGTCATGCAGGACAGAAAAGCTTTATTGAAACTGAGCTGGTTGAATTTGATATTGCATACATGTTGCATGTCTAGAATCTGTTCTTAATGGGACGTTCAGGGACATGATGTGCAATTCAATTAGTCAATATCAACGGAATGTAAAATTTTGCTGTAATTCACTTCTTCTAGTTTCAGTTGTTTCACAATTTCGTTTGGCCATTTTTCAGTCATAGATGACTTTTCATTATCATTTTTCACAGGCTGTATTGGAGACTGTTGCTAAAATCACCCATGAGAAGATTAAGAAGAATGAAACCAATGAGGCAAAGTAAGGGAACATATATAATTTTGTTGGGAATTTCAGAAGTATTGCATAACTTGTATACATATGTACAACAATTAGAAGGGAATGTCTTTTAGCTGTCACATTATCACATTTTGTTCTGCCTTGCATCAAATGCATCTAAGTTATACATCCATTATTTTTTTCGGCAGTGGTACTAGATCATTCCAGTTTCAAGATGTCTTTTCCCTGGAAAATGAAGGCTCTGATGATATGACTACCTTGATAGACAAAAAGGTGACTTGAAACTTAGGAAAGGATACTCTGTATCACACCTGGGGCACAAGCATTGAAACATCTGTTCTTTCTTCTACATTTAGCACATGCTGACTTGATTCACTTAATGGCAGGATAACGTGTTTGTAATGTCAAACAAGAAATCAAAGTATCCAATACTTCAAGTAGATTTAAGGTCAATCTCATTTTGTATTTCAACCTGAGTTCTACAAATAAGTAATACTACTCACAGGGTTATCATTAATGATAAGCTGGTGATACAAGGACACTAAATCTTTTGTTGTTTTTCTGATGTGTGGAATTATCATTTGAAATTCTGTAGGCTAATTTCAGACTTGGTGGTTGTTATAGTTTCTGCTGCCATTGGTGGAATCTTCTTTTCCTGTCTGGGACAACCGGTTTGTACCTATATCTGGTGGCTGCATTGTTTTGGCATCTTCTCTATTGGACAGTTGTTTTGAGCTTTATCTTTACATATATTCAGTGAGTGTCTGTCTACAAATTTGTATAAATTACACCTTCCATGGCTTAATATGGTAGGTTATTGTTGGGTATCTTCTTGCGGGTTCGATTATTGGACCTGGAGGTTTGAACTTCATCAGTGAAATGGTACAGGTATATTCTCATGAATAATTCAATATCATTGCTTTTCGAGGAATTTATTATGTTTTACTTTCTCATGTGTAATTTGCGTGCTCTGTTTTGATTTAAAAGTTGCATCCTCAGTGATGGCAATTAATAAGGTATGATTGTTTAGAGGCCATTTAGAGACAATTTTGGTGATCCCGTTCCCTCTGTTTAGATGTTGAGGAGCATAGTTGTCAAATTGCGTATTAGATGGTGTTTCGTTTTTAAAAAATAGTGTACCGTATCGAANTGGCAATTAATAAGGTATGATTGTTTAGAGGCCATTTAGAGACAATTTTGGTGATCCTGTTCCCTCTGTTTAGATGTTGAGGAGCATAGTTGTCAAATTGCGTATTAGATGGTGTTTCGTTTTTAAAAAATAGTGTACCGTATCGAATCGTGTCGTGTATCGTAAGATATGCACAATTTAATTTTTAAATAATTATTAATTATATATATATATATACCTTTGTAAAAAAAACATAGATTCATAATAATATAGCATTTCATTAAATATTCCACAAACTATTCAAGCTCCCAACATANTAAAAAATAGTGTACCGTCGTGTCGTGTATCGTAAGATATGCACAATTTAATTTTTAAATAATTATTAATTATATATATATATACCTTTGTAAAAAAAACATAGATTTATAATAATATAGCATTTCATTAAATATTCCACAAACTATTCAAACTCCCAACATTGTTCAGTAATATTAAAATGCAAAGACCTCTAATTCAAATTTCTAACATCAACTTGCTTGAATAACTTTAATATTAATTAGGAATTTTGAACTCAATTGAATAACATTAACAATATACTTTATTTTATTTTTTTAAACCACAACTATTAAAACGATGTTGTTTCACTAACTAGTNTTCAAACTCCCAACATTGTTCAGTAATATTAAAATGCAAAGACCTCTAATTCAAATTTCTAACATCAACTTGCTTGAATAACTTTAATATTAATTAGGAATTTTGAACTCAATTGAATAACATTAACAATATACTTTATTTTATTTTTTTAAACTACAACTATTAAAACGATGTTGTTTCACTAACTAGTGTTTTAAAAATAAGTTTTAAGGTAAAATGATGTCATTTTAGCTCAAAAAAAAAAAACAAAAACCAAAATCATCACGTATCAGACATATTGTATCGTACGTATCGTGTATCGTACGATACGGTACAAAAATGATACAGAGACATAATACACATCGTTTTTCAGGTGTATCGTGATGTATTGTACGATACATATCGAGTATCGTACGATACTAATAACCATGTTGAGGAGTTTTAGGAAGAAAGAAAAAACAAGATGATAACTTGAATCTTTGTATTTTACTTTTGGAGAAGAATGAAGAATCCAATTCAACTGAACTATGCAGTACTTTAATCTGAATGAACCATTATTTATTGGTGCATCTTTTTTTTTGGATTAGGAACAACACTTTCATTTCAAGAAACCCTCCTAAAAGAGTAAAAATTAAAGCAAATAAATCAAAACAAAATTAAGGAATACAAGCAGCTTTCCAATTGTGTTGGAGAGCTGATAGAGAAATATCTCGAAACTCATTGGTAACTACAGCCCATAGAGATGCCGGACTATTATTTTTGACTGCTGTTATCAGACTATATTTTTGTAAGCAAATATATATGGTAATTTTGGAGGTTGAATTTGTATGTCATTCCAGGTTGAGACTTTTGCTCAGTTTGGTGTTGTTTTCCTGCTATTTGCTTTAGGACTGGAGTTTTCTTTGACAAAGGTTTGCCAACGTGTGCTTATGATTTGTCATTGACCAATCACTTGAGGGTTTTTTTTCTTCACTAACTTCTCTGGAATCTTCCCTAACTTGTCACTGATGCAGCTAAAAGTGGTTGGTCCCGTTGCTGTTCTTGGAGGACTGCTACAAATAGTCATTCTTATGTTCTTGTGTGGCATAACTGCTATGGTATGTTTCTGAGAACTTGCTTTTATACTTGTACAAGTCTATCAATTGAACTTCTTGATTTGAAATTGGTGCTGAGTTTCACAATCTACTAACTGACGCAGTTGTGCGGAGCAAAGTTGTCCGATGGTGTATTTGTCGGTTGCTTCCTCTCAATGTCTTCAACAGCAGTGGTAAATTTTCTGATCACTTACTGATACTGTCCATCTTTTCTTTTGTAGCTGCTACATTCTGACCATGGATGCTGTTTTGCTCACTTTATTTTANCTTGTACAAGTCTATCAATTGAACTTCTTGATTTGAAATTGGTGCTGAGTTTCACAATCTACTGACTGACGCAGTTGTGCGGAGCAAAGTTGTCCGATGGTGTATTTGTCGGTTGCTTCCTCTCAATGTCTTCAACAGCAGTGGTAAATTTTCTGATCACTTACTGATACTGTCCATCTTTTCTTTTGTGGCTGCTACATTCTGACCATGGATGCTGTTTTGCTCACTTTATTTTTATAGGTGGTGAAGTTTTTGGTTGAGAAGAATAGTAATAACATTCTTCATGGTCAAGTGACTATTGGAATCCTTATTTTTCAGGTAATTCTGAAACAACTTCATCTTATGTGGTAAGGCCATTAGTAACTAGATGACACTTGAGCCGATATGCTTGTTTTTCATTTTTTTTTTTAGTTATATATTAATTTGTTCCTTCACAATTGGTTTTTTCCAGGATTGTGCTGTTGGTTTACTGTTTGCTTTGCTCCCAGTTCTGGGTGGTAACAGCGGCATTTTGCAAGGAATGGCCTCAATGGGGAAGCTGTAAGTCAATATTATGCTCTAGATTTTGTCTCTCCATTCTTCTCATCTCATGTATTGCAGGCGCTTTCTTATTCTTATTATCGTCATGTGCTGTTGCTATAAGCTGAGACCTCAACTGTAGTAGTTACAATATCAGCACACTCTTATTCTCCTTATCATCACATGCTGTTACTATAAGCTGAGGCCTCAACTATTGTAAATTTTTTATCAGCACACTCTATCCACTNTGAGACCTCAACTGTAGTAGTTACAATATCAGCACACTCTTATTCTCCTTATCATCATAAGCTGTTACTATAAGCTGAGGCCTCAACTATTGTAAATTTTTTATCAGCACACTCTATCCACTTTTTTTTTTTGGCTTAAGTTCCTACGTTGTGAGTGCACACATTCAAGCATACTTTCAAGTGTGAATACGGTCATATGAGTTTTAACTTTTTCTTTTTTTTTTTTGCGATTTAGGCTGCTGGTTTTGTCCTTATATCTCACTACTGCATCTGTTTTGACTTGGTCATTTGTTCCTCGATTTTTGAAGTTAATGACACATCTATCATCTCAAGTAAGTTATTACCTCTGTTTTGCCATGAATGAAAATTTGATGTCCCAGTAACCATTCTTGTGATGTAATTCACTTCTCTTTTTGTTTTCCTCAAGTTATGATTACATGAATATAAGTGATCCTAAAATATGAGTCATTTAATCTTGTTGGCACAGTTAGAGGGATTTGTGCATATAATATGTTTTCCCAAATTTGATCTTTAGCTATGCAATAGTGGGCAGTTAATTAAAAGGAAAATTAATCAAGTCATACAAGACGAGTGACGAACTATTGCAGGATTTTTGACAATTCGGAAGCTTATTGACCCCTCTTCATTCTGAAATGAAATCACCTATCCCAATGGGGTGGTGCCTTAAAGGTTTCAAAGTCACAGTTTTGAAATGTTTGCCTATCTCAGATATTAACAAAGACATTTGGAATGACACCTTATTTTGTTTCATTTAGTTGCATCATGTTCTTTGTATATTGCCGTCCAATCTGTTAGTTTCTATGATGGCAATTTAGATGTGAAGATCCAGTTTTAATCAAGTGATTGGTATACACAAGTTTAAATATCCTGAAAGGCATTCATATGCACTTTTATACCCACTTGTAAATGTATACTTGAAGTTTGGGTTATTCAACTCCAAGGCAAATTATCAACCAATCTAACATTTGACGAGTACCTTATTCGTATTTGAGTAGTATCTGAATGAATTTTGGATTTAGACACAGTATCTTCCTTTTGGGATTAAATTCACACACAGATAGATTCAGCCAAAACCAAATCAGCTGTAGTTCTAGTTTATTCGCTGGAGCTACTACGGGACATAATCTGTGGTGAGATATTATGGTGATGAAGAGTAAAATGTTGGAGGGTACCATCGACTTTAGTTAAGGAGTATCCACTTCTGACATAAAATTGTGAATAGAATTTACTGGTTCGGACTTCTGGTCTGATTGGATTAACCCAACTTGCCTGCTTTCCTTATTTGCTGCTTGGATCTGATGGTAACTATTTGTCCATTTCCGGTTAAACTTTGTATTTTGCTTTGTGTGGCTTTGTTTACTTTTTTGTTTTGACTGATGTTTTATTCCTAAATTTGCATTCATCTGTGATCGTCAGACTAATGAACTTTACCAGCTGGCTGCAGTGGCTTTTTGCTTATTATCTGCTTGGGTAAGAACAATATATCACATACTCTTTCTCATGAATTTTTGTTTATAGTGGTTAAAAATTTGTATCTTGCTTAATTAGGTTCTTCCTTGGTCATCAGTTTATGTTGTGAGTGTGTAATTCTGCCATAAGAATATGTTATCTCCAGTTATCTGTGGTACAATTGACTAGGATTGGAATGCGTTATGAAATTGGTTTATGCAAGTTTAGTTCACAATAGGTTATAGAGTGGGAGAGTGGAGTGGCTGATGTGTAGGATTTGCTCTCACACTCGGACACTGCTTATGGAGTTATGGTGGTAATTAATTAAAGTGTTCTCTGCATCTGGTGGGCTTTAGTAGAGGATAATGGACGTGTTTGTCAGTAACCTCTAGGGTTAAACTTGCAGAAGGGTAGTTTTAGCATACATGATGGTAAATTGGCAAGCTGGTCATAGAGAAGGTAAGGTTTCTCAAAAGTTTATCCCAACAATTGTACTGCAAAGGCATCCATTGCAGGTGCAAATGGGATTTCCAAATAAGGATTCCTTTATACCAACACACCAAGCTCATGCATGTATTGGTGCCCTTCTGTTACAAGAACAAGGCCTCTTGGACAGATCCCTTCTGAGGGAGTGTACTAAGTTTCTTCCATTGCTATTGCTCCACATAAGCATCCCACTGTGAAGGGCGGCTTGTCCCCACAAGAACCCCAGAAGGCACAAGAATGCTTATTAGATGTCTATNTTATTTGCTGCTTGGATCTGATGGTAACTATTTGTCCATTTCCGGTTAAACTTTGTATTTTGCTTTGTGTGGCTTTGTTTACTTTTTTGTTTTGACTGATGTTTTATTCCTAAATTTGCATTCATCTGTGATCGTCAGACTAATGAACTTTACCAGCTGGCTGCAGTGGCTTTTTGCTTATTATCTGCTTGGGTAAGAACAATATATCACATACTCTTTCTCATGAATTTTTGTTTATAGTGGTTAAAAATTTGTATCTTGCTTAATTAGGTTCTTCCTTGGTCATCAGTTTATGTTGTGAGTGTGTAATTCTGCCATAAGAATATGTTATCTCCAGTTATCTGTGGTACAATTGACTAGGATTGGAATGCGTTATGAAATTGGTTTATGCAAGTTTAGTTCACAATAGGTTATAGAGTGGGAGAGTGGAGTGGCTGATGTGTAGGATTTGCTCTCACACTCGGACACTGCTTAGGGAGTTATGGTGGTAATTAATTAAAGTGTTCTCTGCATCTGGTGGGCTTTAGTAGAGGATAATGGACATGTTTGTCAGTAACCTCTAGGGTTAAACTTGCAGAAGGGTAGTTTTAGCATACATGATGGTAAATTGGCAAGCTGGTCATAGAGAGGGTAAGGTTTCTCAAAAGTTTATCCCAACAATTGTACTGCAAAGGCATCCATTGCAGGTGCAAATGGGATTTCCAAATAAGGATTCCTTTATACCAACACACCAAGCTCATGCATGTATTGGTGCCCTTCTGTTACAAGAACAAGGCCTCTTGGACAGATCCCTTCTGAGGGAGTGTACTAAGTTTCTTCCATTGCTATTGCTCCACATAAGCATCCCACTGTGAAGGGCGGCTTGTCCCCACAAGAACCCCAGAAGGCACAAGAATGCTTATTAGATGTCTATACAACACATCATTGGAACGTTAGAGATATAAGGTTGATGGCTAGGATTAATACTTGCTAAGGTTTTTACCCCTTGTTGGTATTGTGCGTTGCCCCAGTCGTGAAATGGAAAGGTTCTACATTCCTGACATAAAAATTCAGCCAGCCCTAATGTGATCTCAATTGTCGAATATTTTCTTTTTCACCTCACGCAAACTATCATGTGGTTGTACACCTCCTTGAGATGCTATTCATGCCGTGCGAGACTCAGTTGTCCTTCACTCAATAATCACCATAAATACTGTTTGCCTCTTCATACTGTACCAAAGTCTGAGCAAGAGTTGTTGACCTGAATTTTGCTCAGAGTATTTACTCAAGTCCCCCAGCATCCTTATTGTGATATGTACAATGATTGTTCGAATCGCAATTTTTTTCTGATGGAGCCAAGATTGCTGATCTACGTGGTACCCCATGCTCTCAGTCTCACTCACTCCCTCACCCACTCACTCTCTCTCTCTCTCTCATCCGACATGCACACATACACATTCTGGGATGCCTCGAGGCCTTTGCGTTTCCCTCCATTGCCATCACACAATGCCTCCGTCTATTAAACTTCATCCACGAGGTGTAACCCTAATTGGCGATTACCTCTTTGGTCTCTATCAATATCTTCCTGATAACAATGGAGTTTAGGCCCTTAGAGATTAGGATTAAAATTTCATTATCAAGAATGAGATACCTAGTGGCTAGTAATTGGTTTTATTGTATCATTTTATTCAGTGATTCAGGTTTGGCAGTGGTGTTTTCTTTTTCGGAAAAAGGATATTCTTTATCATTTTTACAAAAATAGTTGTTATTGAGCTTTGCAATCCCCTGAAAATGCAATTCCTGCCACTGCCAGTAGAGATTCCCATGAGGACCATGCAAAATATGGGAATGAGGGAGAGAAGAAAGAGATTTCTTGATCAAATACTTTTCTAAAGTTCCTTCTGTTAACATTTCAATATTCTAGTTCTAATATGCCCTTCAACTTTGCAGTGCAGCGATAAGTTGGGCCTTAGTCTTGAATTGGGGTCGTTTGTGGCTGGGGTGATGATATCAACTACTGACTTTGCACAGCATACTTTGGACCAGGTACCCTTCCCTTCAATTTGTGCTTTAACTNAAGTCTGAGCAAGAGTTGTTGACCTGAATTTTGCTCAGAGTATTTACTCAAGTCCCCCAGCATCCTTATTGTGATATGTACAATGATTGTTCGAATCGCAATTTTTTTCTGATGGAGCCAAGATTGCTGATCTACGTGGTACCCCATGCTCTCAGTCTCACTCACTCCCTCACCCACTCACTCTCTCTCTCTCTCTCAACCGACATGCACACATACACATTCTGGGATGCCTCGAGGCCTTTGCGTTTCCCTCCATTGCCATCACACAATGCCTCCGTCTATTAAACTTCATCCACGAGGTGTAACCCTAATTGGCGATTACCTCTTTGGTCTCTATCAATATCTTCCTGATAACAATGGAGTTTAGGCCCTTAGAGATTAGGATTAAAATTTCATTATCAAGAATGAGATACCTAGTGGCTAGTAATTGGTTTTATTGTATCATTTTATTCAGTGATTCAGGTTTGGCAGTGGTGTTTTCTTTTTCGGAAAAAGGATATTCTTTATCATTTTTACAAAAATAGTTGTTATTGAGCTTTGCAATCCCCTGAAAATGCAATTCCTGCCACTGCCAGTAGAGATTCCCATGAGGACCATGCAAAATATGGGAATGAGGGAGAGAAGAAAGAGATTTCTTGATCAAATACTTTTCTAAAGTTCCTTCTGTTAACATTTCAATATTCTAGTTCTAATATGCCCTTCAACTTTGCAGTGCAGCGATAAGTTGGGCCTTAGTCTTGAATTGGGGTCGTTTGTGGCTGGGGTGATGATATCAACTACTGACTTTGCACAGCATACTTTGGACCAGGTGCCCTTCCCTTCAACTTGTGCTTTAACTTTTATTATCCATGTTGATATATATGTGTGTGTGTGTGTGTGTGTGTGGCATGATGTGCAAAGAAGTATAGAATGAAAGCCCCTGTAGAAAGTCCATGTTGTTGACTTATCTTTTGGACCATTGGGCATGCCACTTCATTAAAATATTGTGCTCTGTACTTCACAGTTTTATGGTTTATGTGCTTGTAGCTTATGTGACCATCCCTTTAGAGGAATGTTTAGCTTTCTGCATTTTTTGCTTGGAAGCTCAAAGTCTGAAACTTCATTTTTTTTATTTAAGCTTTGCACTAGGAAACTGGATGTATTGTTTGGTGTTGCACCCATATGGGAGAGGAGAGTAGGTCACTTGAACCTGTGACCTACCACAGTTGGGATGGTCCCAGGGCGATTGGGCCATCCCACTTTTTCCTTTATCAAATTTTTTTTTTTTGGAATCAAGCCATCACAGAAAATGAGGAAACATTGTATGACCTCTTCTTTTTACAGCATTGCACCATTGTTAGGTGCAATTGTTAAAGCTTGGGCTATGAAGTGTGAAAATGCATGTTTGAGTGTCATGGCAACCATTCATGTGAATATAGCCAATATCATGTTAATGCTCTCCATTCCTCCCATCAGCTGGGTTGCTTTGACCAACGTTCAGTTATGGCCTTTGCACCTGTAGATGAAACCCTAGGATGGGCAAAGGTAAACAAATATGAAGTGTACTTAAATGGTTTCCATACATTTTGATGTACATTATTGACGTACTGTCTAAAGTTGAATTTTTATGTGGAGAGTTGTTTTACCTGCTTGCCAATGCATGGACTATCTTATTGTTAACCGTAATGATATCATTGAAATTCACCTGAAAGTAATTGAGATTGAATATCTCTTTTGATTAAGACAACCGCATACTTTCACCATTGCAAAACTTGAGAGTGGTTCTGATTGCCAAGTTTTCTCATTTTCCATTTGTAAAAGCACTGAAACTATAATATTTTGTAAATGAGATCTATAAAAAACATTTTACTGCTGACATCTCTGGTCAAACATAATTTGAGATTTCTGGCTATGTGGCTTTATTTATATAATTACATATGCTGTACGGACTTTTGTGATTAGAAAAAAGTTTCAAATACAATGTTTTTCATGATGTAGGTAGAACCAATTCGCAACCTTTTTGCTGCACTGTTCCTTTCTAGCATTGGAATGCTTATACATGTACAGTTCCTGTGGACCCATGTGGACATATTGCTTGCTTCTGTTATCCTGGTCATAGTGGTAAAGACTACTGTTACTGCTATGATCACAAAAGCCTTTGGATATAGCATTAGGACATCATTTGTGGTAAGTTGGCTTGCTAAATCTGACTTCCATTGGCCAAGTAAAATTTGCCTCTTTGGGACTTAGTTTTAGTATTTTTCACAGGTTGGAGTACTTCTTGCTCAAATTGGAGAATTTGCTTTCGTCCTATTAAGTCGTGCCTCAAATCTACACCTTGTTGAGGTAATTTCTTACTCTGTAAATACGNGTATTTTTCACAGGTTGGAGTACTTCTTGCTCAAATTGGAGAATTTGCTTTCGTCCTCTTAAGTCGTGCCTCAAATCTACACCTTGTTGAGGTAATTTCTTACTCTGTAAATACGTGCTTATGCAGACACCTGTTGATATCTACAGCACTTGATCGCTTCCTATGACTATATATTTTATTATATATTGTGTTTGACATACTCATAATAGATATATTCAATGTTATTGAATTTTTTTTCATTCTGTTACACTTAAAAGTTATTCAGAAATTGATGTTTGTTGCTACCTCCTCGGCCCTCAACAAAAAAAATGAGTCTCCTTAATCTAATTAGTTCTCTTTCCTTGTTATGTGTTCTATTAATTGATATCGTCGGCCTTCTTTTACTTTGTCATTGAAACTTTTGTCTTTTGTTGTTTGCTAACTAAGATTCTGTTTAATTTATTAGGGCAAGATGTATCTTCTTCTTCTTGGGACAACGGCTTTCAGTCTGGTAAATTTATTACTTGTAACATCCCTTCTTTTTTTTTTTTCCCTGTCTCTTCTCTTTTTCCGTTTTTCGCTTCCTATTCCCCCGTCCCTTATTTAATGTTTGTGTGGTGAATGATGTACAGGTGACAACTCCTGTCTTGTTCAAATTGATACCTGCAGTTATGCACTTGGGAGTCCTCATGCACTGGTTTCCTTCAGAGAGTGGCGTGCAGAATGAGGTGATACCTATCTCCCATTGTTAATGGCGAATACAAAGTACAAACTGACGTATGATAATAAATTAGCAGGAATCCTTGCAGCACAAAAATACTTTGGAAATTACTGAGAGCACAAAATATATTACCGAAGGCCATCTTCTTGTTAGTAACTCGTCTCATGATATATCCTCTTAAAGAAATAACTGGCCTAAAACTTTATAAAGGCACAGATAAAACCTTTGAGAGAAAGCAGGAGCATAGCATTTAGAACAACATTCCTACACCTACCATGAAGTTTTGGATAGTGGAAAGCGATAAATTTCATTGGGGGCAAAATAGTGAGTGTATTTGAAATTTACAATAGGTTACATTACCCATCGAAATTTTGTAGAAATACATGTCACCTCCTATGCTCTCAGGAATTACACTAAATCCCAAATCCTGTTACCAACTAACATTTTGTCATTTTACAATATTTCCGTCTTTGTCTTGGTCAAAATTAGGCAAAAAAAGCCAAAATTAGTCAAATTAAAACGAAAAAAGGAAGGGAGTAGGGGCATCAGTCCCCACCCCTCCATCTCTCCCAAATCCCACCCCTGCAGCCTGGACAAACCCCCACAACCCCCAAGAGAGAACGTCAATTCTCTAACAAATTAAGATACAGAACTTTTTGAGGATTACTAGGAACAGTAGAAGATAGAAATAGAATAGCACTTGGTCTGTGTAGTCAATTGCTTGTGAAGCTTAGGCTTGCTAAAGTAAGAATAGTGATCTGCAATTTGTATTGAGTCATAACAATTATGTTACGAAATGATTAATCAACTCTTCTTCATTGTACAAAATATCTGCGGCTGCTTCTTTTAGGATGTAGACTTCCGGGAAAGAGAGAGTGGTGAATTGAAATTTGGTTTGTTGACAATTTGAAGAGCTATGTTCTGAAATCTATCACAATCACACATCCTTAACAGTCCAGACACCATCATGACGATTATAATTGCTCATTTTGTTGTCAAACGAGATCAACAAGTTCTTCCATCTTATGTTAAGTGAACTGGAGCATTGCCCAATAGCCACTGAAAATAACTCAGGCATCCAGCCATTCCGGAGAAAGGGAATAAGGGATGACCTTTACCTTGCTTAACCCCAAGTTGTCCCATCAAAATAATTCAAATCGTAACAACTTTTTTCTAAAACCACACTTTTCATGGCCTCTTAACAATCCCTAATTTTCCAGTATGGAGCCACCTCCTTCACCCGACTTGCTTTTTACCATGCCCAGGTGAGCAACCCGATTTCTTTATCAGCAAAAGACTAACTTTGTCCAGCAACCATTCTGAGTGGGTGTACAAAACTAAGCGAAACTTGCTAAATTTTCACTAAAAATCTAAGAGTAAATGTACGAGATGGCGGACATTGATGGCTGTAAGTTGGAGCTAAGGTATCGATAACTGGTGCGGTCGCTCGACAGGGGTGACATACCTAATATTTTAGAAGCACCTCATATTGGTTGTATGGTTGTAACATTTCCCTTCTCACCTTTTATTCTCTGTTGATAGCTAGATATGCTTGCACAAATTACTTTGCTACAGCAGATACGAAGAAATTACTTCCTGTCGCCTGTTTTTTTTCTTTCTTAATTCCGTTTCCGTTTGCTCCGCCATTTGCAGGAGAAAGTTGCCATGATTGACTCATATAACAGACAGTTGTGACCTTAGAGCTGATTGTGATTGTGTTCTATAGTAACGAAGACTCTAGTTAGATGCCGGGGTATTTTGGAAATACCGACAACTTCATCATGGAAGCTTCAAATTATACGTCACGATAGCTTGGAGTAAAGTGTACATATATACATATTCTATTACCTCATATTCTTTGGAAGTTTGTAATATATACTCATTTTTTGGACATGGACATGTAATTCGAGATCCATACAAATCATACAGAGAGCATTCCCATGTATTTGGCACTTTAACCTTTAGATTGAGTTGGAAAAGGGATTCTAAAGGCATCTTAATCTTTATTTCGTGAGTTACATTATTATTATTATTTTTGTTCTGTAAAATAAGATTGCTTGGGACTCAGTAGTTCAAGCTACTACATATAAGATTGCGTATATCTTACTCTTCAGGTCCTTTCTTAGTTGTCTAGCCGCTCTAATTACATGATTTGTCTAACTATTTTCCTTTTCGATGTTATAACAATGTAAACAGTGAAAAAAAAAATTAACCTATTTATTCTCATATTTCTGTACTACTTTATATATATATATGCATATTGCTCAAAATTTGGCTGTGCGTATCCTGGTACTTCCCCAAACAACTGTCAATTATTTTCTTCAATGCAAAAGATTTCTCAATCTCATTGCTTGAATCTGACTGTCTTTTTGATTCATGGGTTGCACCACAATTTTTTGGGTGAATTGCACTTTGTATCCTCAAAGGATTTTAAAATTCTCACTTTGTACTCTTAAATGTTAAATTTTTTATATTGCACTCTTACTATATCAAAAGTGTTATAATATGACATTTTTGTTAGTTTTTTTTTTTGTATGTCAATGGGTTGGCTTTTGATACATTAAAGGTGTAATATAAAAAATTTAATTTTTGAGAGAACAAAGTGACAATTTTAAAATTTTTTAAGGTACAAAATGCAAAAAATCCTTTCTTATTTTGGATCATCTCTCAAATAATGACCAAAAAAAACCAAAGGCAGTGAAGAACCCTTCAATGCCAAAGCTATTCCAGTGCTTAAGCATTGTATAATTTTGACGGATAAACTACTGCAACTTAAGGTTTATGGGTTAATAATATCTTAAGCGGCTTTATAGAATATTCAGAGCAGAAGACTTTGCCCCATAATCGCCTAGGAGAGATAAGTACTACAATTTTATCCCTAATTTGAAAAGGTTTTCTCAAACATGTGATTTATCGATTAACTAGTTATTGTTTGTATTTGAAGGTATAGAATAATAAAAAAATGGTCAACAATAAATATATTTGTATTCATATTCAAAATCAAATCACAAACATAGAGGAGAAAAAAATTTAAGCATCAGTTGTAGTAGGGGTGAGAGGTGATGGGTGATAGTGGTGTTGATAGTCGTGGGTGGCAACGGTGATAGTGATAGTGACAACCATGAGTAATAACGATGGTGGCGGTGGGTGTGAGTGTGGGTGGTGGTAGACGACAGTGATGATTGTTGTCAGTCATGGTGGTGGGGCGACGACGGATACTTCTAGGCGATATTATGATGGGTAGTGGCGAATGACAGTGG
Source organism: Ilex paraguariensis (assembly GCA_963454935.2). Taxonomy (NCBI): domain Eukaryota; kingdom Viridiplantae; phylum Streptophyta; class Magnoliopsida; order Aquifoliales; family Aquifoliaceae; genus Ilex; species Ilex paraguariensis. The sequence continues at coordinate 904,709 of CAUOFW020000692.1, read as the reverse complement.
TGGTGGGTGTGGTGGGGGTGGGTGACAATGGGTGGTAGTAGTGGTAGCGACGACAGTGATGATTGTGGTGCAGTGAGGGTGGCGATGAGACGACAACGATGGTAGTAGTAGGGAATGTGGTGGTGGTGGGGCGGTGGGGGTGAGAGTGGGACGGTTCCAAACATTTCTTTTTTTGTTTAAAGTAGGTAGAAGAAGTTATAAGTCCTTAAAGCATTTTTAAAAAGTTAGATCAAACACATCCTTAAAAATCTATTTTTTTATTAAATTTGGGGTGTCAATATTAGCCGTCGAATTAAATTTAAAGTAAAATTTAAAGAGATCTCAACTGCGAAAAGCAAAAGTTATTTTGTTTATCTTTTGAGATTTGAATTGTATTGTACATTATTATATATACGAGTTATTTCTCGTGCCTAAAGGCATAGAGTAATAAAAAAAAATGTTCAACAATAAATGAAAGATGAAATTTGTATTCATACTCAAAATTAAATCACAAACATAAATGAGAGATAAAGAATTTAAGTACTGATTATAATAAAGGTGAGCAGTGTTAGTGAGGGTGACAACAGTGGTGGTGGTGAGAAACAGTGATTGTTATGGTGGGTGGCAGCTGCGAGTGACAGCGGTGATGATAGTGGTGGGTTTTAGGTGACGATGATAATAGTGCCAGCCANTCTTAGTTGTCTAGCCGCTCTAATTACATGATTTGTCTAACTATTTTCCTTTTCGATTTTATAACAATGTAAACAGTGAAAAAAAAAATTAACCTATTTATTCTCATATTTCAATCATTTATGTACTACTTTATATATATATATATGTNATGGGCGGTGACAATGGTGATGGTGGTGGGCAGTGACGATGGTGGTGGTAGGGCGACAATAGATGCTTCTAGGCGATAGTATGATGGGTGGTGGCGAATGACAGTTGTGGTAAGTGTGATGGGGATAGGTGACAATGAGTGATTGTAGTGGTGGGCGATGACTAGTGGTGGTGGATGACGGGTGGCGGTGGTAAGTGTGGTAAGGATGGGTGACAGTGGCTGGTAATGATGGTGGGCGACGACGGGTGGTAGTGGGTTGTGGTAGTGGGTGATGGTGGATAACAATGGTAGTGATGAGTGCTGACAATAGGCAACGATAATAGTGAGATGATAGTGATGGATGATGACAGTGGNAATCTGACTGTCTTTTTGATTCATGGGTTGCACCACAATTTTTTGGGTGAATTGCACATTGTATCCTCAAAGGATTTTAAAATTCTCTCTTTGTACTCTTAAATGTTAAATTTTTTATATTGCACTCATACTATATCAAAAGTGTTATAATATGACATTTTTGTTAGTTTTTTGTTAGTTTTTTTTTGTATGTCAATGGGTTGGCTTTTGATACATTAAAGGTGTAATATGAAAAATTTAATTTTTGAGAGAACAAAGTGAGNGTGATGAGTGCTGACAATAGGCAACGATAATAGTGAGATGATAGTGATGGATGATGACAGTGGACAACGATGGTAGCAATCAGCAGTGGGTGACAAATGTGATGGTGGTGGCAGTGGAGAAGTGAGGGGNAAAAAAAACCAAAGGCAGTGAAGAACCCTTCAATGCCAAAGCTATTCCAGTGCTTAAGCATTGTATAATTTTGACGGATAAACTACTGCAACTTAAGGTTTATGGGTTAATAATATCTTAAGCGGCTTTATAGAATATTCAGAGCAGAAGACTTTGCCCCATAATCGCCTAGGAGAGATAAGTACTACAATTTTATCCCTAATTTGACAAGGTTTTCTCAAACATGTGATTTATCGATTAACTAGTTATTGTTTGTATTTGAAGGTATAGAATAATAAAAAAATGGTCAACAATAAATATATTTGTATTCACATTCAAAATCAAATCACAAACATAAGGAGAAAAAAATTTAAGCATCAGTTGTAGTAGGGGTGAGAGGTGATGGGTGACAGTGGTGTTGATAGCCGTGGGTGGCAACGGTGATAGTGATAGTGACAACCATGAGTAATAACGATGGTGGCGGTGGGTGTGAGTGTGGGTGGTGGTAGACGACAGTGATGATTGTTGTCAGTCATGGTGGTGGGGCGACGACGGATACTTCTAGGCGATATTATGATGGGTAGTGGCGAATGACAGTGGTGGTGGGTGTGGTGGGGGTGGGTGACAATGGGTGGTAGTAGTGGTAGCGACGACAGTGATGATTGTGGTGCAGTGAGGGTGGCGATGAGACGACAACGATGGTAGTAGTAGGGAATGTGGTGGTGGTGGGGCGGTGGGGGTGAGAGTGGGACGGTTCCAAACATTTCTTTTTTTGTTTAAAGTAGGTAGAAGAAGTTATAAGTCCTTAAAGCATTTTTAAAAAGTTAGATCAAACACATCCTTAAAAATCTATTTTTTTATTAAATTTGGGGTGTCAATATTAGCCGTCGAATTAAATTTAAAGTAAAATTTAAAGAGATCTCAACTGCGAAAAGCAAAAGTTATTTTGTTTATCTTTTGAGATTTGAATTGTATTGTACATTATTATATATACGAGTTATTTCTCGTGCCTAAAGGCATAGAGTAATAAAAAAAAATGTTCAACAATAAATGAAAGATGAAATTTGTATTCATACTCAAAATTAAATCACAAACATAAATGAGAGATAAAGAATTTAAGTACTGATTATAATAAAGGTGAGCAGTGTTAGTGAGGGTGACAACAGTGGTGGTGGTGAGAAACAGTGATTGTTATGGTGGGTGGCAGCTGCGAGTGACAGCGGTGATGATAGTGGTGGGTTTTAGGTGACGATGATAATAGTGCCAGCCATGGATGACGGTGGTGGTGGGTGTGGGTGGTGGTGGATGACGGTGATGATGGGCGGTGACAATGGTGATGGTGGTGGGCAGTGACGATGGTGGTGGTAGGGCGACAATAGATGCTTCTAGGCGATAGTATGATGGGTGGTGGCGAATGACAGTTGTGGTAAGTGTGATGGGGATAGGTGACAATGAGTGATTGTAGTGGTGGGCGATGACTAGTGGTGGTGGATGACGGGTGGCGGTGGTAAGTGTGGTAAGGATGGGTGACAGTGGCTGGTAATGATGGTGGGCGACGACGGGTGGTAGTGGGTTGTGGTAGTGGGTGATGGTGGATAACAATGGTAGTGATGAGTGCTGACAATAGGCAACGATAATAGTGAGATGATAGTGATGGATGATGACAGTGGACAACGATGGTAGCAATCAGCAGTGGGTGACAAATGTGATGGTGGTGGCAGTGGAGAAGTGAGGGGTGAGGTGGGGGTGGCGATGGTGGTGGTAGTTGTGATGGTCGTGGGGGTGATGGTGGGGCTGTGGTGGTAGTGGTAGTGATGGTGGTGGGGCGATGGTGGTAGTGGTGATGTGGTGGTGGGGCGATGGTAGTGGTAATGATGGTGGTGGTGGTGGAGCTATAGGTGTGATAGGGTGGTGATAATAGTGGTAGTGGCGGCGACGGCGACAGTGGTGGTGGAACGGTTCCAAATATTATTTAAAAAAAAATATATTTATGATAAATAATTTCTAGAAATACTTTTAAAAAGTTATTCCAAACACACCTTTAAAAGTCTATTTTTCTTATTAAATTTGAGATTTTAATATTAGCCATCATATTAACTTTAAAATAAAATTTAAAATAATCTCATCTGCAAATAACAAAAGTCATTTTATTTATTTTTTGAAATTTGAATTATTTTGTACTTTATTATATAGATATAAATGTATGTTATATTTATTTTAAATTAAATTGATGTTAAAATGAGTCTAAAAATAACTTAAGCCGTTCAAAAATACTTTTCCCATTTCATGCTAGCATAAAAACTTGTCTTTTATAATTTTTAAAACTTAGAGAAAAATAAAACATAATATAAATATATGTTAGCGATGAACCCATGCATGCAATACACGGAATATGTATCCCATCGTCTTTTGTTATCCCATTCACTCTATTTCTCTCTCTCCTACCNCCCCCCCCCCCCCGAGGACACGTGTCTTCATCATAGGCTTTTCAGAAGAGTCCCATCATATCCCATCGTCTTTTGTTATCCCATTCACTCTATTTCTCTCTCTCCTACCCCACCGATTAAGGAGTAAAGAAAATAGATAAATAATTATAAAGACATGGGGTGATAGGAAATAATTTGTAAAAGAGTATAAATGAGGAGTTATTTGGGTATAATTTTAAAATAAAAAATTTGGAGGTCGGTTCCCCTATATGGACTTGTTTGGACTTAAGTCCGTTAAAAAAATTTATTTGTTATGAAGTCCATTTTTTATCAATTTTATTGTACTATCTATTCCCTTTAAAAGTGAAATAAAACTAAAAATTAGAAACTCTTAAATTTTAAGAGTTTGACTAACATTAAATTTTTTTTTCTCTCATATCTATCTATATTCATATACAGGTTAAGGGTTTGACTAACATTAAAATTTTCTCTTATATATATATATATATATATATATATAGTAACATTAAAAATAAAAAATAGTAACATCCAAATATACAAAAAAAATTATTATTTGGACACACAAAAAATAGTAACATTTAAATATAAAAAAAATTGAAACATTCAATATTAATATTTTTAAAAAATAACAACAATAACATATTCAACAAAAATAGTAGCATATTTAACAAAAATTGTAACATACTTAACAATAATTAATTTTCTCAAATTCAGATATAAAAAATAGTATCATTCAAATACAAAAAATAGTAATATTCAAAAAAAAATAATAACATTAAATATTAATATTTAAGAAAATAATAGTAATAACATGCTCAACAAAAACGATAATATACTAAAAAAATAATAGTACATGAACAATAACATACTCAACAAAGCAGTAACATGAACAGTAACATCATAAAAAAAATAATAACATGAATTTGAATTTTACTATTTAAATTCATAGGAATTTTTTTTTGTATTTGAATATTAATATTTTTTTAATGCTAATATATATATATATATATAAGAGGACAAATTTTAATGTTAGTTAAACTCTTAACCTATATATGGATATAGATAGATATGAAAGAAAATATTTACTTCCTTTCAAAGAAGGATATTTTTGAGATTGAAAAAAAAAAAGTAAACTTAAGTCATTACATATAATTTTAAACATAAANCAAATATATATATATATATATATATATATATATAAGAACAAATTTTAATGTTAGTTAAACTCTTAACCTATATATGGATATAGATAGATATGAAAGAAAATATTTACTTCCTTTCAAAGAAGGGTATTTTTGAGATTGAAAAAAAAAAGTAAACTTAAGTCATTACATATAATTTTAAACATAAACTTAATCTCTTATAAATTTTTTTGCAGGACTTATCTTCAAATAAGTACGGAACTCACTTCTAATTTTTACTTTTAAAATTGGCAAAAAGTCCATGGCTCGTGGGCTGGTCTGCGAGGATGATGCGTAAGAAATGGCCATATTTTCTGGAAAAATAGGCCCAAAGATCGNAGAAAAATAAAACATAATATAAATATATGTTAGCGATGAACCCATGCATGCAATACAAGGAATATGTATCCTGTGCGGGCTCGATCTNTTCAAATAAGTACGGAACTCACTTCTAATTTTTACTTTTAAAATTGGCAAAAAGTCCAGGGCTCGTGGTCTGGTCTGCGAGGATGATGCGTAAGAAATGGCCATATTTTCTGGAAAAATAGGCCCAAAGATCCAGCTCGATGTCCCGTGAGTTAGTACAGGTAGGTCCATTGGGCAATGCAAATGCAAGAAAATGCAAGTTTTTGAATGTACAAGAATAAAGAAAATCGGCCCACTAGGTCTGCAATGATGGAGTTGGACAATCTACTAAAACCCATGGGCCGTCCAGCAACAAGCAGCCAGGCCCAGAAGGCCCTCTATAAGCTGGCTTTTGACTTCTGCCCATGTAGTAGTCTTTACACGAGTACTAATCAATTTATACTTTGCATCCCCACACCGAGCAGAAAGAGAGAGAGATAGAGAGAGAGAATGGAGAAGCTTCGGTGCCAGAGAATCGGGTGCTCCGCCATGTTCACGGAAGATGATAATCCAGACGGTTCCTGCACATATCACGATTCGGTTAGTCCCTTCTTTAATTTCTCTGTCTTTCTATAAAGATTATTGTGAATTTTTTTGGAGATTTTTTTATTTATGTTGCTCTAGATTTCTATATCTTCATCATTCGTGGATCTAAATATTCATATTAATGGCTTTCATTCACTGTGAGGGCAAATAATTCATTAACATTGCAAAGATTTTAGCTCATGGTTTAGATATGTCTGTGATGCTTCAACTGGAAGCTAATTGAAAGGAAATAGTTGTTTTTGTGATCTAAGGGCATAAAGAGATTTTTGTGTTAAAAGTTTCAATTAAGCTCTGTTGTGCTATTCCAAGAAAGATTTTAGTTGGCTGAAATTTAATAGGGTTAGTTGCCTGTGATATTGAAGTACTAATTTACCTCCTAGGTAAACTAATTCACTCCGCCTTTAAGTCCAACCTTGTGCAATTTTCTTTTAACTACATTTTCCTTTAAATTTCTTGCAGCAAAGACCTAATGACATAAGATAATGATAACTTCTAACTGGCATGCTATGAAATTGCTGATTTTTTTTTTATGTATCATTTTATACTACCTTAGATGCTAATTAACTTAGTTATAGTCAGACAAGCCCCCAATCAGAGTATTTTCATCCATTTATCATGTTCACAGTGTCGTAGATGTCAGCAAGAGTGCAAGACCCTATTTCCTTAACTTTATAGCATCCTTATGTTCTGGAGCCTAGTGTAAGCCAGCTATGCCTGTTGTTTTTCATGGAGTCCTTTATGAACTTGGCATTGCTTAGCTTGTTGGAAATTTTTCTTCCTGTTTTCGATTCTTTAGTTTTCCTCTTTTAAAATATTAAGTATTTTCTTCCGCATTTGAGTGATTGAGTTTTTGTTTTCTATGCATGGGCTTGGTTTCACCGGCTGGGTTGGTTCATTCCATCAGGGAGTAAGCCAAATCTTCAAATTTATGTGCAGTTCATTAGAAGTTTTTTTTTTAGATGACATTGTAGAACCTTGCCTTCTACGTGTTCCTACATTCTAATCTTAAACACTGAAATTTGCAGCCTGTATTCCATGATGGAATGAAAGAATGGAGTTGTTGCAAGAAACGAAGTCATGATTTCAGCTTATTCCTAGAAATTCCTGGGTATGTGATGTTTTCTTCGTAAGCTATTAACACCCCTCCCCACAAAAAACAAAACCAAAAAAAAAAAAAAAACACTAAAAACAAAAAGCCTGGTGCCTAATGTAGGAATTTTTCTTTTGATATCATAGATTCAGATCATGGGCCAGTATATTATACTTGACATGTAGTACAATGTATTAGAGTGGATTGAAATATTTCAATAGATTGTAAAAGCATTTGAATGAGTCTCTCTGTTTTTCGTTTGAGTTAGTTCATGGACTACCTGAAAGATTTTGGACTGGTTTGGTTCTAAATAGATGTGAGAAACTCCCAAACCTAATGATCATTTGATCTTGTTCTTGAAGATCAATATAAGCCTACAGCAACTAGGACCGCTAGGGTGAATTTTGTAAGTATCTATTAAGACATGATAGTCATTTAAGAATCCTTTCAATATTAAACTCTGAACATGCGTCATACATTTATATGATTACCTCAGGAGATTTAATAGAATTGAAATTAGATGTACATGATAAGTTGAGCTGCATGAACAGTACAGTTTCTCAGAGTATTTCTGTCAACCGTACATTAATTCTAGATGATGGGCCCCTTGATCTTTCAAGGAAATTGCCATATTTGCATCCGTGTTCCTGCGTTATACTGGGGATCAGATAAATGAGAGAGTCTGACTAGAAGCACTCTCATTTTGTCTCTTAGCCCCATCCATCTAATATGCTCAAATCGTCACTTTGTCAGTGTTAGACGTTTAAAACTCAACTACACTGCTATCCATTGGTTTACCCACATACTTAAATTTTGCGCTCTCCCTTCCAACCTTGCAACTCCAAGGAAGAATGGCAATGGTTGCTCGAGTTATAACACGTAGCTTTTTAAAAAATGCATTTCTAAGGGGACTGACTTGGTAATAATGATTCGCCAGACACAAGTTCAACAGGAGGGGCTCTTGAAATTGTTTATAGTAATATTGGGATTTCATTGGAAAATGTTATGTATTTAATGTTAGATTACATTGTATCTACTCCTAAACACACTGTTATTCTTGATGTACATTCCTAATTTATCTTATGATGTCCTTTTGAATATTAATTTAACATTGGAAAAAGAAAATAATTGAACCTTGGTCCCAAATTTGCTAAACCTGTTTAAAATATGCCTATCATATAAAACATGGAAACTGTTGATGGAGGCTGTCATTCCTCTTGCATAAATAGACACTTTTTATGGTGAGAGTTGTGTCATTTAATTTGTCTACAGTTTCGTCGCTATCAGCTGACCATTTCATTGTTAAAATTTTATCTCGGAAGATGTAAGACAGGCAAACACACAACTGAAAAACCAATTGAGCCACCAGCAGCTGCTAGAGCAAAGAAACCAATTTCTGCACCAGCTCCTGCAACTGATATATCTACAAAGGAAGCTTGCTCTAGGTGCCGCCAGGGATTTTTTTGCTCAGACCACGGTATTCTTCTGCTTTGCACTCTTTTGGTGTTAAGGATGTAGCAAGCAACAGTGAATTATTTTTTCTTATATTGCCACCATGTTAAGCTGTAGCTGCGTGAAATTGACATGTAAGTTGAATACAATAGAGTTTGGAAAAGTTAATTCAACCTTCAAATTGGTGTCAGAGTTGCACAAAGGGATACAAAAGAGATGGATTCACTTTCAAACTGGCTTGATTTCCGCTTCCCACCATATAGGAAGTCTTTATTGGTTTGTATGCTAAACGCTCTACATTGTATTTTCTTCTTCTAGGTTCACAGGCTAGAGAAATGAATCCAAAACCAACAGATGCAGTACAAGTTACTTCTGCTGAAGGCAATACTGATTCACAGGAAGGTTTTTCTGCTCCATCAAAGAAGATAGCTGATATAAACCAGCCTCAAACTTGTAAAAATAAGGGATGTGGTAAAACATTTAAGGAGAAGGATAATCATGACGCTGCATGCAATTACCATCCCGGGCCAGCTGTCTTCCACGACCGGATGAGAGGGGTGAGTTACGTACATACATGTTCTTTGTTCAATCATATTCCCTTACTGATGTGTGTATATGTTGGTTCCTAGCACAAAATGTTGCTGATAATTTTGTTTTTGCAGTGGAAATGTTGTGACGTTCATGTAAAGGAATTTGATGAGTTCATGGACATATCACCTTGCGCCACTGGGTGGCACAATGCTGACCCCGTGCCATAACGAGCACAAACAAGCAAAGATGAGGTGGCTCCTTTCTTGCTCTTCTCGTTATTTTGTGGGTTTGTATGGTCAAATATGTACTGTTGCTATTTAGACAAATTAAACCTGTGTTGTGCTAATTTATTAGCGTCTCCATCATTCATAAGCGTTAAAATTAAAAGCAGACTCACAATTACTGTTCCTTGAAAGTACTATAATTTTCATGTGAAACTACGATGGTTGCTTCATTATTCCACATAATAATTCNGATTAGTAATACACGAACGAGTACCTTTGCGAAGGCAATAGGTAAAGAATCTAAATTACCTGATATACCGGATCAAAAGGCGGCAAGGAAGATGGTACAGGCACCTCAGTGAATGGGCGAGGACGGCAAGAGTAGACACGGAGAGGCAAAGTAGATGATAACACAGTGGGCAGCGAAATATCTGAAGATGAGGAAAGAGATGGCGGTACAAGAGATGATTCAAAGTCTAGATCCAAAGGCTGAGAAGGTGTTAGAAAGTATGAAACAGATTCAATAAATGTGACATCGGTACTAGTAAAGTATCGGTGCACAGAAGGACTGTAGTAACGATATCCCTTCTGTGTGCGGGAGTAACCAAGAAATACACATTTGGTAGCTCGAGGGTCAAGTTTGTCAAACCTAGGATCCAANCAGGCAGAGGCAATCCCTCGCAGCCGGGAGAGGCCGAGGGACGACCGGCGGTACTCCGGCAGGAAACAGTTCTGCCAATTCTTCGAGGGCTCCCGGTCAGGGTCAGGTGCGAGACCNGAGTAACCAAGAAATACACATTTGGTAGCTCGAGGGTCAAGTTTGTCAAACCTAGGATCCAAATTGTGAACATAACAGACACATCCAAAAACCTTAGGAGTCAGGAAAAATAAGGGCTTATCAGAAAAAAGAACAGAATATGGACTTTGCCCATTTAACATCGAGGATGACATACGATTAATAAGATGACAAGCAGTAAGAACAGCATCACTCCAAAAATATCGAGGAATATTCATTTGGAATAACAAAGTACGGGTAACTTCCAACAAATAACGGTTCTTGCATTTAGCAACACCATTTTGTGGAGAGGCGTAAGTACAAGAAGTCTGATGAATAATGTCAGTTTTACTAAGATAAGCTGAAAAAGGATCAGATTCATATTCCCGAGCATTATCAGAACGTAAAGTACGTATACAACAACCAAGCTGGGTTTTTATTTCATTACAAAAAGTCTCAAATATAGAGAATAATTCAAACCGAGATTTCATCAAAAACAAATAAGTCACACGAGAATAGTCATCCACAAATGACACAAAATAAAAATATTTATTAGATTAAACATTCTTTATTGGACCCCGTATATCAGAATGNCACGAGAATAGTCATCCACAAATGACACAAAATAAAAATATTTATTAGATTAAACATTCTTTATTGGACCCCATATATCAGAATGAACTAATTCAAATGGACTAGACACACGATTATTGACTCTAGATTGAAATGACACACGGTGATGCTTACTAAGTTGACAAACTTGACAGGACAAAGACGACACATAACTAAGACTGGGAACTTGACGCTTCAAATTCTAGAGAGAGGGATGTCCAAGACGACAATGCCATTGAAAAGGAGATAACGAGGTCTATAGAGCCCGGGCAGGTGAATCAAAATCGAGGTAATATAGGCCACCAGCTTCATGCCCTGTACCAATCTTCCTCGTCGTCTTGAGATCCTGAAAGACACAATAAGAGGAATAAAAAGTTACAGAACAATTGAGAGAACAGGTAATCTTGCTAATGGAAAGTAAACTAAAAGGAAACTGAGAAACAAATAACACGGAAGATGGAGACATATCAGGACTCAAGTTAGTAGTCCCAAAACCTGAAATTTTAGAACAAGAACCATTAGCAAGAGTAACACTACGTGTGGAAGTAGTAGATTGATAAGTAGAAAAGATATCAGACGCACCAGTCATGTGATCAGAAGCACCAGAGTCTATGGTCCAAGGACTACGAGTGGAGGACAACAAACATGTGGAAGCAGTACCTGACTAGGCAAAAGTAGCAGTGGAGGGAGATGGAACAGCCTGTTGTTGGGACAAAAACTGAGCATAATCTTCTCGTGTAATAGTAACCGACCTAGTGTCTAGTGGACCTGACCGAGGTATAGAAGCCGCAACAAAGGTGTCATCTTGATAAGAAACCTGATTCGCAGTACTAGAGGNTCCTAGGTAAACTAATTCACTCCGCCTTTAAGTCCAACCTTGTGCAATTTTCTTTTTACTACATTTTCCTTTAAATTTTTTGCAGCAAAGACCTAATGACATAAGATAATGATAACTTCTAACTGGCATGCTATGAAATTGGTGATTTTTTTTGTATGTATCATTTTATACTACCTTAGATGCTAATTAACTTAGTTATAGTCAGACAAGCCCCCAATCAGAGTATTTTCATCCATTTATCATGTTCACAGTGTCGTAGATGTCAGCAAGAGTGCAAGACCCTATTTCCTTAACTTTATAGCATCCTTATGTTCTGGAGCCTAGTGTAAGCCAGCTATGCCTGTTGTTTTTCATGGAGTCCTTTATGAACTTGGCATTGCTTAGCTTGTTGGAAATTTTTCTTCCTGTTTTCGATTCTTTAGTTTTCCTCTTTTAAAATATTAAGTATTTTCTTCCGCATTTGAGTGATTGAGTTTTTGTTTTCTATGCATGGGCTTGGTTTCACCGGCTGGGTTGGTTCATTCCATCAGGGAGTAAGCCAAATCTTCAAATTTATGTGCAGTTCATTAGAAGTTTTTTTTTTAGATGACATTGTAGAACCTTGCCTTCTACGTGTTCCTACATTCTAATCTTAAACACTGAAATTTGCAGCCTGTATTCCATGATGGAATGAAAGAATGGAGTTGTTGCAAGAAACGAAGTCATGATTTCAGCTTATTCCTAGAAATTCCTGGGTATGTGATGTTTTCTTCGTAAGCTATTAACACCCCTCCCCACAAAAAACAAAACCAAAAAAAAAAAAAAAACACTAAAAACAAAAAGCCTGGTGCCTAATGTAGGAATTTTTCTTTTGATATCATAGATTCAGATCATGGGCCAGTATATTATACTTGACATGTAGTACAATGTATTAGAGTGGATTGAAATATTTCAATAGATTATAAAAGCATTTGAATGAGTCTCTCTGTTTTTCGTTTGAGTTAGTTCATGGACTACCTGAAAGATTTTGGACTGGTTTGGTTCTAAATAGATGTGAGAAACTCCCAAACCTAATGATCATTTGATCTTGTTCTTGAAGATCAATATAAGCCTACAGCAACTAGGACCGCTAGGGTGAATTTTGTAAGTATCTATTAAGACATGATAGTCATTTAAGAATCCTTTCAATATTAAACTCTGAACATGCGTCATACATTTATATGATTACCTCAGGAGATTTAATAGAATTGAAATTAGATGTACATGATAAGTTGAGCTGCATGAACAGTACAGTTTCTCAGAGTATTTCTGTCAACCGTACATTAATTCTAGATGATGGGCCCCTTGATCTTTCAAGGAAATTGCCATATTTGCATCCGTGTTCCTGCGTTATACTGGGGATCAGATAAATGAGAGAGTCTGACTAGAAGCACTCTCATTTTGTCTCTTAGCCCCATCCATCTAATATGCTCAAATCGTCACTTTGTCAGTGTTAGACGTTTAAAACTCAACTACACTGCTATCCATTGGTTTACCCACATACTTAAATTTTGCGCTCTCCCTTCCAACCTTGCAACTCCAAGGAAGAATGGCAATGGTTGCTCGAGTTATAACACGTAGCTTTTTAAAAAATGCATTTCTAAGGGGACTGACTTGGTAATAATGATTCGCCAGACACAAGTTCAACAGGAGGGGCTCTTGAAATTGTTTATAGTAATATTGGGATTTCATTGGAAAATGTTATGTATTTAATGTTAGATTACATTGTATCTACTCCTAAACACACTGTTATTCTTGATGTGCATTCCTAATTTATCTTATGATGTCCTTTTGAATATTAATTTAACATTGGAAAAAGAAAATAATTGAACCTTGGTCCCAAATTTGCTAAACCTGTTTAAAATATGCCTATCGTATAAAACATGGAAACTGTTGATGGAGGCTGTCATTCCTCTTGCATAAATAGACACTTTTTATGGTGAGAGTTGTGTCATTTAATTTGTCTACAGTTTCGTCGCTATCAGCTGACCATTTCATTGTTAAAATTTTATCTCGGAAGATGTAAGACAGGCAAACACACAACTGAAAAACCAATTGAGCCACCAGCAGCTGCTAGAGCAAAGAAACCAATTTCTGCACCAGCTCCTGCAACTGATATATCTACAAAGGAAGCTTGCTCTAGGTGCCGCCAGGGATTTTTTTGCTCAGACCACGGTATTCTTCTGCTTTGCACTCTTTTGGTGTTAAGGATGTAGCAAGCAACAGTGAATTATTTTTTCTTATATTGCCACCATGTTAAGCTGTAGCTGCGTGAAATTGACATGTAAGTTGAATACAATAGAATTTGGAAAAGTTAATTCAACCTTCAAATTGGTGTCAGAGTTGCACAAAGGGATACAAAAGAGATGGATTCACTTTCAAACTGGCTTGATTTCCGCTTCCCACCATATAGGAAGTCTTTATTGGTTTGTATGCTAAACGCTCTACATTGTATTTTCTTCTTCTAGGTTCACAGGCTAGAGAAATGAATCCAAAACCAACAGATGCAGTACAAGTTACTTCTGCTGAAGGCAATACTGATTCACAGGAAGGTTTTTCTGCTCCATCAAAGAAGATAGCTGATATAAACCAGCCTCAAACTTGTAAAAATAAGGGATGTGGTAAAACATTTAAGGAGAAGGATAATCATGACGCTGCATGCAATTACCATCCCGGGCCAGCTGTCTTCCACGACCGGATGAGAGGGGTGAGTTACGTACATACATGTTCTTTGTTCAACCATATTCCCTTACTGATGTGTGTATATGTTGGTTCCTAGCACAAAATGTTGCTGATAATTTTGTTTTTGCAGTGGAAATGTTGTGACGTTCATGTAAAGGAATTTGATGAGTTCATGGACATATCACCTTGCGCCACTGGGTGGCACAATGCTGACCCCGTGCCATAACGAGCACAAACAAGCAAAGATGAGGTGGCTCCTTTCTTGCTCTTCTCGTTATTTTGTGGGTTTGTATGGTCAAATATGTACTGTTGCTATTTAGACAAATTAAACCTGTGTTGTGCTAATTTATTAGCGTCTCCATCATTCATAAGCGTTAAAATTAAAAGCAGACTCACAATCACTGTTCCTTGAAAGTACTATAATTTTCATGTGAAACTACGATGGTTGCTTCATTATTCCACATAATAATTCTAGTTCTGAATAATCGTTGAACCCAAGGATTTGAAGCTTGCTTATCTTCTTCTTCCGCATCTGCTCTTTTACTCGAGTACTTGAATCACATTGGGGACTCTAGTTATAAGCTAAAGTTAAATTTGTAAATCTTTTCTTCATGTTACAACCATGATCTTGGCTTTTCGTTCATGGACTTCTAATTGTTGTTTGTCCAGGTATAGCGTAGCTAAAAGTGATCTGGAAGCCCCCACCCTTCCTGTTCCCTTTTTCTTTTCCATCAGTTGTAAATTTTTGATTGCATTGATTTTCAGATTGGCTTTCCCTTTGATGTCCTTGGAGCAATTCAGTTTCTGAACTGACACGATTATTTATTAAATTTTATTACAGAAATAAGACTTGAAAATACCCATTCATCTATTGGGCCGGACTTGTCTCCGTTCTTCTAATACCAATGAGAAAGGTATATGTAATCGATCTCTCTGTATTTTAGGCTGAAGAGGTGATTCATCTATTAAGAGTTGAGTAAATCTCGAGCTGTTACTCTCAGGTTGGTTCTAACCAAATCATCCCGTTATTGGATCCCTCGAGTTCTCAGCCCTTTCTCTCTTCGTCTACTGACTATACCTCTGGTTGAACTCCTAACCTGTCAGAGTTATGTCCTAACATTTCGTTTGGTACAATAAAAAAATGAAATGATGAAAAGTTTAAAAGATAAATAAAATATTATATTTGGTAAAGAAAGAAAATATTAATGTTTGAGAAGTGAATGGATTAATTTTTATTTTTAATTTATTAAAATCAATTCTTTTAAAATTGAAAGTAAAAATAGATGAAAAGTTAATTAAATTTGTTAAAATATATATTATTTGTCTATATATTAATCTCATATTATGTATACATGAAAACAAAAAAAATAATTTTTCTTCATTTCTATTCTTCTTACCAAACATAAAAGATAAAATGAAAGATTCCTTCATTGAATGATAAAAAGTGTATTATTTTTATTTTTGTTGTTGAAGAGATTGTTAAAGAAAGAAGTACACCATCAACTAATTGACAAAAATGCTTGATTTCCAACAACCTAAGAGTCCATATACTTGTACTAGTCCACCTTATTTTACTTGTTTGAAGCAAGGATAGATACTAGTAAGACAGCTCTTAAATGGATAAGACTAAAGCAATTAATCATAAAGAAGATATTAGTACAGGTATGAGTATTTTTCCATTCATCCTAGCAACCGGATCAAAATGGTCGTTGTTGGGATGTAAAGTCTTACGCTTAACCTGAATTTTTGACAGACTCCTGCAAGAAAAGGTTTGTAGACGGTTGATGCCTACCCCAAGAGAAATGGAAGAATTCGATCAATCTCTTAGCCATCAACCAGCTCAAATCATGTTGCAAGCTCTCCATAGGATCTGCTTGCGGAGCACCCACCACTCGGTGGATCAAAAATACTTTCTTAAGAGAAGGCTATGCCCAGAACAAAATCCATTGTTGTTCTATCAGTCAGGCAGTGGAACAAAGAGACATTTCTGAGGAGAAATAGATACTTTATACAACTCTAGACTTAAACATTGCACACGAATATATTTATAGGGAAAAGGATGAAAAAACGGACGTAACTTTGGAAGCCTAAAATGCCCTCAGTGATCGCTTTTCGATATTTACTATTGAGGAATGGATACCGTTCACAACACATGCTTATTAATTTCCTACAAATACAGGTACTATAACCCCACCCCCACCCAAAAATTAAAAAAAAAAGATGAAAATTTGCTATCGAGCTTAGAACCTATTGGAATCTGAAAATGCAAGAACATCTACGTTGCTGAGAGATTCGAGACAAATTATGGATAATAAATACAGATTTACCCCTCTACAGCAGCAGTTGCAGAAGAAAGTCCTTGCTTCAGCTTTCTCAGCGAATGTCCAAGCTCCTGAGGCATTTTAAGAGGTCAGTATGGCACATGGAGAACTAATAGTCAGACTGCTTACCAAGAAATGATCTTACATGTCTAACAAGTCGAACACATATTCCTGCTTCACAGACCATTCTCTTTATGATATAAGAAATAATAGTTCGCTTGAAATCATTGACTAAATTTAACATCGGTTAATGGGGAAACCGAGTGTGTGCTATTACAGCTTCTCGAAAATGTATATGTACCACATTATAACNGGCACATGGAGAACTAATAGTCAGACTGCTTACCAAGAAATGATCTTACATGTCTAACAAGTCGAACACATATTCCTGCTTCACAGACCATTCTCTTTATGATATAAGAAATAATAGTTCGCTTGAAATCATTGACTAAATTTAACATCGGTTAATGGGGAAACCGAGTTTGTGCTATTACAGCTTCTCGAAAATGTATATGTACCACATTATAACTCAGTGACAAACTACTATGCAACATTCAAATTACTGAAATGAGGAAAATAAAAGGAGAAAAAAGGGCTGGTTTACTGTACAAGAGAGAGAGAGAGAGAGAGAGAGAGAGAGGACACCTTTGTCTAGGGTACTTTTCCACCACGGCAATAGGGGAGAAGGCTCANTAACTCAGTGACAAACTACTATGCAACATTCAAATTACTGAAATGAGGAAAATAAAAGGAGAAAAAAGGGCTGGTTTACTGTACAAGAGAGAGAGAGAGAGAGAGAGAGGACACCTTTGTCTAGGGCACTTTTCCACCACGGCAATAGGGGAGAAGGCTCAGTAAGCCGAAAGTGACGTCCATTTTTAGTTAATAAGTATACTCGAGAGAAAAGGTTTGGTGACAAACAATGCAAGCAAAGGAACTATTGTAATGCAAAATGGAAAGCCACTAGCATCTGTTTGCCCAAACAAATTGTGATATTTTTAAGCACTGGATGAGGTGTACAGCTTAATGACTCACCAGCAGTTCCAATGCAGATCAGAACTCCTAATATGCTTCCTCACCTTTCACAACAAAATGATTATGTATATTGCAGAGGTGAAGACCCCCCCCCCCCCACCTCTCTTACTGTTTAGATCTTATATGAAAGTTGCCTACTTAACCAATTAAGATTTCCCACCAGTGTGACAATTAAGTGAGGGGGAGTCAGGTGTGGATCCAATCATATTAGAAGTTTCCTAGCCGAGGTCAGCACCTCTAAAAGAAACACGATTCATAGCTACAATTCATCATCACATGAGAAATAACCTTAGAGAGGATAGTATTGTTACGGTAACCATAATACTGATTAATGCTCAAACACCTGCAAGAGTAGTAGCACAAAACATGCGAGAGAGAGAGAGCAGAAAAAATATCTCTAAAATTAAGTCCAAATTCATTTGTATTAATTTATTAGAGATAACTAATATCTAAGTATGCCAAAAGTATCATCATTAGCATATTCAAACAAGTTCACGAAAAATGGAAATTGATATCAATTAATCCTAAAAATAATTTTTTGATTGCATAAGTCATAAAGCTTTGGTCCTACCTGTTAATGTTGGGCTGGGATCCAATTTCGGGAAACCTCCTGTCACTCCCACATTGATTCAGCTTTCCAACTCTCCTCTGCATTTGAAGAGTAAGAATTAGAACCTGTTCATTGTTTAAATTGAAAATATCTAAAAGATGCAGCATACTATCTTACACAAAATTCAAGCTGGAAAGGACANACATTGATTCAGCTTTCCAACTCTCCTCTGCATTTGAAGAGTAAGAATTAGAACCTGGTCATTGTTTAAATTGAAAATATCTAAAAGATGCACCATACTATCTTACACAAAATTCAAGCTGGAAAGGACAAGGTGCATTCTCCTTTGAGCCCTATAAAAAATAAAGCATTAGCATACCTAACAAGAAAAAACAACAGTATAAACATCCTAGATTATTTGAAGTCCCCTTTGCAATGAACTAACCTTAACGGACCCATGCTGTTTGGGCTGAGATATTGTATTATTCTCCAGTCCAGATTTCAAGGAGAGCTGGCAAATATAATAATGGTTTTAATGGATGAGAAAATGAGAGCGATTAAGACATGGCATACTGAGTAAAAGAAGCTCATTTTTGTGTCCAACAGCTGCGTTGCCAAACTGACACCGTGGAGCAGTTATAGAGAAAACAAAATTTGATCACAGTGGAATCATATTTTACCTTACTAAATAATTCTATTGGTGGATTCTGTGGAAGCCTATTATCACTTGGAAACTGGCAGTCCTGGGGAAAGCAACTTGAGGGATTTAATTAAAAGAAAAAGGAAAGGTGCTAAAAGCTTCAACTGATAATTTAGACAAGTATGCATAATTCGATTGACAAATCATAGTTGATACCGTTGTTTCCAGTGTGCTATTCCGGATGACATTATCTCCCTTGCTTGGAAATATCTGTATCAAACACGATATAGTATCATAGCTTCAGGTGATCAGGTGATCACTACTAACACAAACTTAATAACATCGCTCAAACATATTACAAGTCCCACCTTTTTACTGAAAGGGTGAACTTTAGACTTGGGCAATCTTTCTTTCTGCTGTTTTGACGCATCTTCGGGGTTCAATCTGAGAAACATAACTCTAACCATATCAGAAGAAACAATAATCATCTAAATAAAGATATAATAAAAAATGTTTTAGTTTCGGAAGCAGGTGACCATATGAAATGGGGAAAATTTGTGAAAAGAATGCAGTTCTCAGATCAAATAGATGCTAAAATCTATGCATGGAACAGGTCACTGCAAGATGAATAGCATATTTAACTTTTCTCACTCTTCCTCCATAATCTATGCAAAGGCAGTCGTTTAAGGACAGGAACCGTTCATGAGGTTGATATTTAACAAGGAGGTGATTCTAACCTTCTGAAATCTGTGGACTCACAGTCTACAACAGAATCAGGATTGTGCGAGTTTAAAACCTGCAGGGACAAAATTATCAGCTGCCACTAATAAAAACAAACAAACATCACTAATATTAAAGAAACAAGCAGCTTCTTATGACAGAGACAACTCAGAATGGAAGAACAATTTATCTGTCCCATTTCACAATACAATAAATAGGACAAGATATTCAACCTACATTAGCAGATGAATGTTGCATAGCCCTCTCCATGGTCTTCAAGTGAAATACCTAAGGAGCATTGAGGTGAAGGAAACTAAGATTCGGGAATTATGTGATAAACCATTGTCCTTGTAACATTGGATACTACAAGGCTTCACTGCTAACACTCAAAAGGGGGGACAATCAAATAAACAAGCTGTAAATATTTACCTGAAACTCCGGCAATTTTGGCGTGCTCTTTTTCGGAAGGGACAAAGAAGGAGCCTCAAGAATCTACAAACCCACAAAAACATGCCTCGGCCTCTTAGAAAATAAAATGTTATGCACATAGTATATGTTGTCAACTTCTTGTGAAATCACAGTTCCCATAAGAATTAAGAGAGAGCATTGATTAATAAAAGTACCAACTTTTCTGTTCAAGGGCCGTGCTTTAAACATACGAGCATTTCGTTTTGCTTGTTCACCTGGTTCAAAACTATTCTTGGACCTGAAACTTTGAATGTACAAAAATATTTCTTACAGCTTATTAAATAATGTAGGCTGCTTTGATGTCAGTATATNCTTTAAACATACGAGCATTTCGTTTTGCTTGTTCACCTGGTTCAAAACTATTCTTGGACCTGAAACTTTGAATGTACAAAAATATTTCTTCCAGCTTATTAAATAATGTAGGCTGCTTTGATGTCCGTATACAGGACAAAAAGTACCAAAATAATTTGGCAAGAATCGAAGATTCGAAGTTACCTACGCCGTTGGGCCCTCTGTGCTGTTTCTAGATCAGGCTCTCTTGGAATGGTACCCTTTGATCTGGAATTCACGGAGTTAGAATCACTGGGTGCACGCTGCAGAAAACAGCAAACATTTCTTCATCATTCATAAATATTTAGGAAAATTATCTAAATGACCAATGACAATATATCATCTAGCAGTAGAGGTACATATTAGTCTATGAAACTGACTTTATATTCCATTGCAAAATGGCTTACCTTTTTAGCCATCTTGTGTAGCAACAGAGTTTGGTGCTTCAGATGAGCAACCTGATTTGTAACATAGGAAGACATTTTCAGGGAATTTGTATAGAAGGTTGATCCTAATTATGTGGAGTTTTAATTCACTTTTTCAGATGATAGTATCTATATAATAAAACACAACATAGAGCACAACAATCCAGATTGTTTAGATCCAACGATTTATGTTACTACTTACATTTTAACCTTTTTACCACAAAAAATTGCATATACAAATTTAAACTACTCACTTTACATTTACTGTGAATTGCACCAGCAACCCTAGTTCTACAATAAAACAACAATTCAACCAATTTCCTGCTGCCTGCAAACAGCATATGCTAAGGGGTTTCCTCTTGTATGCACCTTGTAAGGTCAGGACCCACCAAAAATGATACTATTTTAAATTTTAATTCCTCAGTATATCCAGCTGATACTTCACTTTTACCTTTCTCTCATCATTCATACACTAGTATTGCTTCATAACACGTGAAAATTGTACAAGACATGAAGATAAAAATAAAACAACGAACAAAAATTGAAGGACTTGCTTNCATCATTCATAAATATTTAGGAAAATTATCTAAATGACCAATGACAATATATCATCTAGCAGTAGAGGTACATATTAGTCTATGAAACTGACTTTATATCCCATTGCAAAATGGCTTACCTTTTTAGCCATCTTGTGTAGCAACAGAGTTTGGTGCTTCAGATGAGCAACCTGATTTGTAACATAGGAAGACATTTTCAGGGAATTTGTATAGAAGGTTGATCCTAATTATGTGGAGTTTTAATTCACTTTTTCAGATGATAGTATCTATATAATAAAACACAACATAGAGCACAACAATCCAGATTGTTTAGATCCAACGATTTATGTTACTACTTACATTTTAACCTTTTTACCACAAAAAATTGCATATACAAATTTAAACTACTCACTTTACATTTACTGTGAATTGCACCAGCAACCCTAGTTCTACAATAAAACAACAATTCAACCAATTTCCTGCTGCCTGCAAACAGCATATGCTAAGGGGTTTCCTCTTGTATGCACCTTGTAAGGTCAGGACCCACCAAAAATGATACTATTTTAAATTTTAATTCCTCAGTATATCCAGCTGATACTTCACTTTTACCTTTCTCTCATCATTCATACACTAGTATTGCTTCATCACACATGAAAATTGTACAAGACATGAAGATAAAAATAAAACAACGAACAAAAATTGAAGGACTTGCTCTGGTAAAAATATGATCTTACCAGCCACAAACATACTGCAAAAAAACCTACTCACATTCCTTAATGGTCCATCACATTTAACTAGAAATTAGTTACAAGAAAACTTTATCGGTTCCTTTGCTATGGACAATTGTAGAATGTGTCATGCATAAACAGAAGCTCAACTCCATCAAAACATATTAAAAACATTAGTTGCAAAATAATAAGGAAGAACTGATTCATTGCACCTTAAGCAAGTAACCACTTTCTAGCTTTTGTCTTTTGGTCGCCTCGCTTTCAAGTGGAGGTGAATTCAACACATTACTCTCAGCTACTTTAGTTCTTGGCTTTTGAGACCTAGCAATTAAAGATTACAATATGCATAGAAGTAAGAATCACATGGTGAATAATTAAAACTAACTAAAAAATCAGAAACATGGGTAGTGGAACCAAACAAATATTCTACAAACCTGACGTAAACAAGAATTTCAAAAGCATTAAACATCTAATATATGACTTAATTCTTAAATTAGTTATAAACTGGGACTCAATCAGTAATGTGGGTAAACAAGGTACAAATCAAAGAAGAAAATAACTAAAATTTCTATATATCATGCTTTTGAAGAAAAACAACAAAAAATATCAGCAGCAGCAAGGACACTGGAACCTAACAAATATCCTAAAAACCTGATCGTAAACAAGAATTTTAAAGGCATTGAACCTCTCATAAATGATTGATGTGGATAAAGAATTTATAAATCAAAGTAAAAACTAAGACCTTCCGCAAAATCTGTTCAAATATGGATCCTGTGCTTTATTTTGTTTGGCCAAATGACTGGCTGTAGGTTTCATTAAAGTTGAACTCCTTGGTTTAACTGATTTAGCCATTGAATTTCTTTTAGCTTTCGAAATGTCTTGAGCCATGCAAGTATGATACTTCAGTCCTGCAGTAGTTCAAGAAGGAAACCATTACACATTGTTAGAGCAGAATGAACAAACAAAAAAAGAGAGAAATATCTACAACAAACATTATCTGCCTTGGCTTAAAGAAATCCTTGCTGAGGAAATTGCGAACCAAAATGAGAATATGCATATGTTTGAAAACTGATCACGACACATGATGCAATTGAAAAGGTATGTACAAGCTGTTCTGATTTTATATGATGAATGCATTACTAAAGTGATACACATGGAAAGAAACTACATTATACCTTGGTCGCTCTCTTCTGATGTAGAAACTTTGGAGTCAATGTCGCCATTTGAGTTTAGAGAGGCACTTGCATGTTCTAAGTGTGGAGAGGCATTCACATCTTCCACAATAATGTAATTTCCCAAGTTTAACTTTACAATGAAAGCTAAGAAGTTCAACAGAAAAAAAAAAAGAGGTGAGAGGCAATCTTCATGGGAGAATCAATCACCATGAATTAACAGATGTTTATTAAAGGAAGATAATAAAAAACTCCACATCATATAGCCTTGAAACCAAATATAGNAAGGTCAGGACCCACCAAAAATGATACTATTTTAAATTTTAATTCCTCAGTATATCCAGCTGATACTTCACTTTTACCTTTCTCTCATCATTCATACACTAGTATTGCTTCATAACACGTGAAAATTGTACAAGACATGAAGATAAAAATAAAACAACGAACAAAAATTGAAGGACTTGCTTTGGTAAAAATATGATCTTACCAGCCACAAACATACTGCAAAAAAACCTACTCACATTCCTTAATGGTCCATCACATTTAACTAGAAATTAGTTACAAGAAAACTTTATCGGTTCCTTTGCTATGGACAATTGTAGAATGTGTCATGCATAAACAGAAGCTCAACTCCATCAAAACATATTAAAAACATTAGTTGCAAAATAATAAGGAAGAACTGATTCATTGCACCTTAAGCAAGTAACCACTTTCTAGCTTTTGTCTTTTGGTCGCCTCGCTTTCAAGTGGAGGTGAATTCAACACATTACTCTCAGCTACTTTAGTTCTTGGCTTTTGAGACCTAGCAATTAAAGATTACAATATGCATGGAAGTAAGAATCACATGGTGAATAATTAAAACTAACTAAAAAATCAGAAACATGGGTAGTTGAACCAAACAAATATTCTACAAACCTGATNCGTTACTCCAGAAAATTCTTGCTTACAGAATTTGTTTTGGCAGTGCAAAACCAACGGCAATATCCATTTCGCTCTCAAGTCTTTTTGTCAAATTAATGACAAAAATCGAGAAATTCCAAAAATCAGTCTAACTCCAACAAAAAAACTTACAGGCAAGGAAATGGGCAAAAAACAAGACCTTATTGGATCAATCAACGAATGATGATACATGACATAGGAACATATGCAAAGAGATGAACATTAATTTGTTAACGTTTTTTAGTATCAAACCTAGTTTGCTTCATCGGTTATAAAAATACTTACGCGAAGGCGGATAACTTCCGGCGAATTCAAACCAGCGCTCGGCTTCATCTGTCTCAGAATTCGTCTCCGGCCGAGTAAAATCGAAGAACCGAGCAGAATCATACTCGTAACCCGGATCAAATTCAGAAACCTCGAAGCATTCTTCAATGAAATCCTCCATTTCTTCGTCCATCTTCTATATGTATATATACACAACGCCGGAACAAAAATTTCAGACGAAAAATTTAGAGGACAGCATTGAAGTTTTCGATACTTTCCATCTACCTCTGTCTAGGCCCCTGGGGTTTTGATAGTGAAACCCTAAATTTGTTGTAGAGAGATGAGAGAGAAGAATGAAATTTTTGTGGTCGCAGTGAACGGCGAAAATTTCGACGTTGTGGAAATGAAATGGAAACAGCCGTGAAATCACACCGGTCTTGTCTTTATAGGTAGCGCCGAGGCTTTTAGGCCACCCCCCGAAATTTGAAAATGCGGGCCCCGTTGCCGATTTTTTTTTTTTTTTTTTTTGCGCCATTGAGAAATGTTTCTAAGTACTGGTTTATAACGAAATTGCCCTTACTATTTTTTTTTTTGGGTGGGGAAAATTAAAAATTATTTGAAGTTTTTGGCTCTCTAAATTTTATTTATTTTTTACAAAGTTTTTAGACTTGTGTTCACTACTCCTTCAAATTTAAATACTAGTCATCGTAATTCAAATCAATTTAGAATATATCGACTAAAGAACAAATATGACTCGCCCTTGAAAGAAACAAATCTCCTTCGTTGTAATTGTGTCTAACCAAAAAAAAAATTATTCTCACAATATCTTGAATAATTAACTTTTTTTTTTTTTTGNATTTATTTTTTACAAAGTTTTTAGACTTGTGTTCACTACTCCTTCAAATTTAAATACCAGTTATCGTAATTCAAATCAATTTAGAACATATCGACTAAAGAACAAATATGACTCGCCCTTCGAAAATATGAAAAAGTGTTAAACCAGTGACTTCTAGATTATCAGATGTCAGATTCAGCCACTGAACCATCTCTAATAACAACTCCTTGAAATGTTTTGAGGTTTTCTAATTGTTTTTCTCATAATGGTTAGTGGTTGACCATTTTTCTGTTGAATGTTAAAATTGCGCGTTTAAATCTCGTCATCTCCTTCGTTGTAATTGTGTCTAACCAAAAAAAAATATATTCTCACAATATCTTGAATAATTAACTTTTTTTTTTTTTTTTGTGATAGCAATTTTAAAGTAACTCTTAAATACTTGAAAGAAACACCAAATTCTATACATTGTAGTCGACTTATATATTTAAAATCAATAATAAATCCGATGCATCAATTAAACTTAAATTTTTTATAACTAATAAAAATTAAACCCGACACGTATGAATTTATGCCTCGTCGGTTGTTCATTATAGAGCCAACTCGTACGAGTAACTCTGAAGAATAGTTGGAATAATGAAGAGTAAGATTAATCCATTTGATATTTTCATGACAACAGGGGAGGATTTTAAAATTTAAATAAGACGACGACAAATCCTTGTTTGGGTGATTAATTAATGGGATTGGTTTGTCTTGTTCGGGGATAAAACCGTCTCGTTTAGGTGCGGAGTTATGTCCTCAACAGCAACAGCCTGTCAACATCTTTGCATTTCTGGCGTTTTCTTCTATTTGTACACGTTCAGATTTTCAAATTCCAAATTACATTGACTCCCATCATTGTTCATCAATAATTAAAAATGATACCCCCGTTATTTTTAAAATAATTTTACGGGTATCTGTATTAACTTATCGCAATTTATCTGCTGTAACTTTCATCTCTCTAGTCCTCCTCTAATCTCAATTTTAAATTGAAGGGTAGATCTCATAATTATGACCTTTAAACTTTTAATTGCACCAATTTGTTTCAATTTGTCTTCAACTATGTAATGTGTTTCAATTGACGCATTCCATTAAAATTAACTGATAAATGACACGTATTCTATTAAAGTTAACCATTAAATGAGATAAATTATATTAAAATTATCCATNAATGACACGTATTCTATTAAAGTTAACCATTAAATGAGATAAATTCTATTAAAATTATCCAACCATTAAATGAGATAAATTCTATTAAAATTATCCATTATTATCTGTCTCATTTATGATTAATTTGAATAAAGGGAGCGGTTGAAATA
This sequence comes from Ilex paraguariensis, assembly GCA_963454935.2. Classification (NCBI taxonomy): domain Eukaryota; kingdom Viridiplantae; phylum Streptophyta; class Magnoliopsida; order Aquifoliales; family Aquifoliaceae; genus Ilex; species Ilex paraguariensis. The sequence continues at coordinate 878,044 of CAUOFW020000692.1, read as the reverse complement.
AAGTACATAGTTGAGGGGAAGAATTAGAATAATTGAAAGTTCAAGAAGAATTTGAAACAAAAGTCATAATATATAAAATATTTATGAGATTTACCCAAAATAGGACCACTAGTACATAGAATTGCAGATCTATGGATTACATGTTTTTATATATTTTAAACATATAAAAGAGATAAAGAAAGAGATATTTTAGTGAGAGGCATTCTTGTCCTTGCAAATGAAAATAGTACAAGAGACGCTCCCCTTGCAAATCAAGACGGGGTAGGTAATGGCTGACAATAGTCTAATTACTGGACCATGGCAGTAGAAGACACTCAAAAGTCCAAGTTCCTCTTTATTTGACAATTGAAAATCCAGCGTAGGTCACACGAACTTTCTTTGCTCATCGGCTTCTTACAGCTAAGGCCAAGATATATACATATATTTCTTTGGACCAAAATTTTGTTTTTTTGTTAGAGAATAACTATAATACTTACGCTTAAAAGTGTAAGGTTGCACCATCCATTTTAACCAACACACACCCAAATGTTATTCGATGTAAGATAGCCCCAACCCATCACCACTATAAGCCCGAAAACCTACTCGAACCAATTTATGGCCGGGACCGAAGGGGGATGCAACTGAGCAAATATGAGACCACCCTGGAACGTACCCATGTTTTTTTTTATCAGAAGATAACTACAACACTTACACTTAAAAGTGTAAGGCTGCAGCATCCATATAACTCACACACACACATTCAAAGGCTATCGGATGTACCAAAATTTTGTTGAAGTATAAATTTTATTGACAGTTGTCGACTTTTATTTATTTATTTATTCGGCACTACTAAATGAGAGAGAAATGACGAGATTTAAACTTATGATCTTAAAATCTAAATACTAGCCTCCGCTCTCGATATTGGATAAAACAGATTGAAAAATCTTAGACAATTTAAAAGTTATAGAATTTTTTTTATTAGAGTCTTTGAGTACATGTTGTGATGAAATGATCATTTTATTTTTGTTTGAATGTGATAAAAAATTAATAGAAATGTAGGTAATTGTGAATTTCAAAAGTTTATTATCTATTCGAGGAAAGTCCTCGTATAATATATAAACTTTAAGGGGTCATCATTAAAATTCTCAAATATGAGGGGGCGTTTTTCAATTTTGTTTTTTTTTGGTCAAATGTATTTGGTAATCGGCCCCGTCACAGCCACCCGCATAAACAAATGGCTACGTAGGTCAAGGGTGGATTTAACATATAACCTTGGGTGATATTATAGAAATTTTAATTTTCGGTATCATATCACTAAATAAATGAGTTATTGATCAAAAAACCCATTACCATCTCGCCTCTTTCCGGCTAAACCTCCCTATTTTTCGGCATGGTACCAAAGAGTAGGGTGAACGTAACAAACTATAATCAATTTTTTTTTTGGGGCCTAAAAATTTTAATTTTATACTATTAAAAAATTAGCAGTGCTGTAAAATTCAAATAAAACACAAAAAGATACAACTCAAATGCATATTATTCCTCTGATGAGTGAGTCCTATCAATTTTTTCAGTATGACTCACTCCTTTCACACTCATCTAATGAATAATATGCATTTGAATTTTAACTTTTAGGTTTCATTTGAATTATGTCATATTTTCCTTAAAAAATATTCTATAAAGTCATGACAATAATTGAAAATTTGGGTTCTAATACTTTATCGGAGAGTTACCAATGAGCCTTTAGTGCAACGATACTCCTTATCTTGTAAAGATTTTATTTTCTTAAAGTCGAGGGATCAAGTTTCCTCCCCCCCTCCCCAAAACAAAAAAAAAAACTCTATAAAGAAGTTATCAATATTTTATCAAATTTGTTCCTATCTAACAAGAAGCTATTGGGTCAAAATGATAAAAAAAAACATTGTTAAAAAAAATTTGACAACAAAAAAATTGACATTCAATGCGAATCAAGTATATGATTGCTTGGTTCGATAAATGCTCTTAATGAGAATAGTGATTCACTATTCTTAACAATAGGTCTTAGAGACTTTTGGGTTCATCATGCTATGAGACCAACAGGCCTCCTCTTTCCTCAAGAATTCATACATCCTTTATTTTTTGCTAAGGTATACATACCTTATTAGTGTACTAGTTATTGTCTTAAAAATGGTAAATAATAAATATATTTGTATTTATATCCAAAATCAAATCACAAATATAGATAAAAGATAAATGAATTTATGTATCGATTTACAGTAGGGGTGAGAAGTGGTGGACGACAGTGGCGGTGGTAGGAGACGTTGATGGTTATAGTGGGTGACAATGACCGTGGTGGTAGTAGCAATGGTGGCGGCGATAGTGATGATGGTGATGGCAATGATGTCAGCGATAGTGGTGATGACAGCGGTGGGGATGGTGACAATGGTGGTGGTGGTGGTGGCGATGATGGTGACGGGTGTGGTGGCAGCGACGATGGTGATGGCAACGGTGGTGGCGATGATGATGACAGTGGGGGTGGTGGCAGCAATGGCGGCGGTGGTGGGGGTGATGGTGGTAGAGGTAGTGGTAGGATGATTTCAAACACTATTATTATTTTTAAAGCAGTGATGATAAATAATTTGTAGAGGCTTATTTTTTCTATTAAATTTAGGGTGTTAATATTAATCGTTAGATTAATTTTAAAGTAAAATTTAAAGCGATCTCAACTGTGAATAGAAAAAGTCATTTTATTTATCTTTTGACATTTAAACTGTAAACTACTTTATTATATACTAGTTATTGTCTGTGCCTGAAGGCACAAAATAATAAAAAATAATAAACATATTTGTATTTATATCAAAAATTAAATTACAAATATAAGAGAAGAAATAAAAGAATTTAAACATCAATTTTGTAATGGGGTGAAATGTGGTAGGCGACAGTAGTGGTGGTAGGAGACAGTGATTGTTGTAGTGGGTGACAATGACCATGGTGGCTGTGGTGGTGGTGGTGGCGACGATAGTGGCGGTGGTGGTGGGACGGTTTTAAATACTATTTTTTTTAAAGTATTTATAATATGTAATTTTTAAAAGTACTTTTAAAAAGTCACTCCAAACACACTCTTAGGGGTTTTTTTGCCCATTAAATTTAGAGTGTTAATATTAACTGTTAGATTAACTTTAAAGTAAAATTTAAAACGATCTCAACCACGAATAGTAAAAGTCATTTTGTTTATCTTTTGAAATTTGAATTATAAATTACTTTATTATGTAGATGTATAAATAATTATCTCCTGAGCACAAGTCCAAATTCGGCATCAATAAAATAAAGCATCTTCACATACTTAGAACTATAAAATTCCACTTTTCCAAAAAAAAAAAAAACTACCAGGTCACTCCTTTTGTTCTAGAGTGACAAAAGAATCATACCATCAAACCATTTTTTTATGCACTTTTGGAATGTCTAAAGAAAGTCGCAATCAATACTGGGATGTAGCACCACATTATCTATTTTTTTTTCCCTCTTTATCATTACCCTTTGTGATTATCAAAAATCAAAGGGGGTTAAAACATAATTTACTTATAAAATGTAATTACAAAATTATAAATTATGAATTTATCATAAATTCATGTTATATGCACTAAAATCTAAATTAGGAAGGAAGGAACGGAACTAAGTTTTTTCTCTTCAAATCATATTTTATTCTAATTTGGATTTATTCAATGGAAACATAATGGCTTTCTCCAATTGAATTCATATATAACCTCCGTAACCACCTTTAATATTTTTTTTTTAACTACCCTACATTTGATTCTTTTCATCGTGTTAATTAATTAATTTAATTTTTAAAAAATATTAATTTAACAAACAAATTACTAATTATTTAATAATATCTAGATGAAATTGAAATAGATGGCATTTCAGTCAAATCAAACTCCAAAAATTAGAGTCCAATGACAGAATCCCATCTTGTCTCATCCACCAAGCAACACCTAAAAGGCTCAAACTTCACGACACTTCCACAGACACACACATATACAGAGAAAGCAGTCTCCGTTACTCCCAACCACCATTAAACCATCCACACACATCCCCTCATAGCCGTCCACGGTCCACCATCGTCGAGTCGTCATATTCCGGCGGCTCACATGACCCAAACCTTTCCCCCGAAGCCAGACTCCGAAGACATAACCCGAAAACCACCCTCAACCGGTGGCGGAACCACAGGCATGAGACTCATAGTGCCCTTACGAGGGGTGGTTCAGGGCAGAGGTGGTCTAATCTTAGGTTCACTTATCCCATGTGCTCTGTTTTACTTCCTCCAGTTCTACCTCAAACGGCGCCGTCCTTCTCCGCCGTCAAACCCTGCGTCGCCGTCCGCGTCATCGTCGAATCTCGCCGAGTTGCAGCGAACGTCTTCGCGGTCCAATCTATCAAGCCGTGGATCGATTGGACGGGCCCTAGTGTCGACTCGGGCTAGTTCGATTGCAAAATCGAATGATTCAACTTACTACATTGGATTAGATAGGGTGAAGGAGGATCCGTATGATGAAATTGATAATCCGAATGGGATTATTCAGCTCGGATTGGCAGAAAATAGGGTATAAACACCGGTCATATGCATTTTTAATGTCACACTTGTGTTGATTCATTGCCTTTTTGTTAGGTTGATTTGATTGATTTTTGATTGTTTTTTTGGTGTGGTGCTTTATTAATCGTAGTTGTCATTGGATTTGATTGAAAAGTGGCTCTCCCGAACTTTGAATGATTCCATATGCGGAGGAAGTAGTGATGGTCTGAGCATTAGTGGAATTGCTACATACCAGCCACTTGATGGATTGGTGGAGCTGAAAATGGTAATATCATATTTAGTACAATTTTTGTTCAATATTGATGAGATTTTAACTCGGTTTTTAGTATACATAAGTTAATGTGATGTAATCTCTTCAAATTGTTGCAGTAAATATTATACTGATGCCAATTCTAATATTGGACGCTTCCTTAATAAATTGATGTTGTTTGTATTGTGCTAGTTTATCAGTGGTTTTCTAGTTCAGCAGTAATGAATAGGAGATCCATTTAGAAGAAAAGGAAAAGTTGCTTGTAAAGGCTTCTTTACTGGTCAATTGTGCATTTCGTATGCCAGCATCCGTTTCTGTGGAATCTTGGTGAAAGATGTGATCTAAGTAGGGCAATGATCGCAGGATAATTTTCTATACTTTAAAATCATATTGCGTAGATATTGCTAAAGGTTAGACCAACACCCTTGATTAATGGTAACCAAGCTAGGCAATGACCCTTGGTTGTATTTTATAAAAAATAACTACAATTGGATGACTTTAGCTATATATTGTTCTTCACTTCTTCTTTTCTAAGTTATGTGAATTGTGAAGCAATCTGATTATGTTATTGTTTCATCCCTATAATTTGTCAATTTTGCATTTATTCTACTTGCTGAAATCATCATAGGTAAGTAGGAGAATATGATAGACATGAATTAAACAAAAATCGTATATTCTTGTTGATATGAATTAAACAAAAAGTTTCTGATGTTTTGTTTCTACTTTGTAGACTGTGTTAATTTAACTTTCGCTAGTAATTGACGAGGTTCTGGTTTTATAGGAGATGGCTCACATTTATTTAGTCATTTACTTGTCGAATTCATTTATGAGATGAAATGCTGTCGTAAGTCATTAAAGATCATACTTCTCTGCTTGGAATACCTCAATTTAGTGAGCTTTTGCTTATGCCTTACATGCCTTTCTGAAACTGATTTAACAGCTTTCCAATTCGGGGTTCATTTAATCATCCCAAAAGCTGGTCATAAATAGTTTGATGCACTGGAACTGTAAAAATTGTTGAATGAGTTGGAGTACTTCTATTAGTTTTTGGCTATAGCCCCAGGAGAAGTCCTAAACAGCTCATTGGCCCTGTTTTCCATGATGGTGGTGTACATTTAGTGGTTGTGTGTTGCCTAGATTTCTCTCTCCCTCTGCTCCTTAATTGTAAATTTGTTTTCATAGTTTCAACTCTTCCCCTATGTCTATAAGTTTAGCACTTTTAACTGCTGTTAGTTGTTTTGCTTTGATGTTCATAGTAACAAATTACATTTGGAGTGGAAAATGCAATGGGTTTGTCTAATTATTATTTTACCCATTCTGTAGGCCATTGCTGGTCTCATGTCTCGAGTAATGGGAAGTGCAGCGTTGATTGACCCATCAAAACTTATACTAACATCTGGTGCAACTCCTGCTGTTGAGATACTCTGCTTTTGTTTGGCAGACCAAGGAAATGCATTGCTTGTTCCCACGCCCTATTACCCTGGGTAATACTGGTTCTCTTTATTATGCAATATTTCCAATAGTAGTCCTATTTTTTGTCAGCGAATAAAGCACTTTTTTCCCTTATTATTTCTTGAAATTTGTTCTTTTCCTCTTTCTCTCTTTTTGTGTACGAGTAATAATCAGAAAAATGATCATCAGGTTTGATAGGGATGTGAGATGGCGAACAGGTGTGGACTTAATACCTGTTCACTGCCGTAGCTCTGACAACTTCACCTTAAGTATCACTGCTCTTGATCAGACATTCAATCAGGCAAGAAAACGAGGACAGAGAGTCCGTGGTATTCTCATATCAAACCCATCTAACCCTGTTGGGAATTTGCTTACTAGGGAAATGCTCTATGATCTCTTGGATTTTGCAAGAGAGAAGAACATTCATATCATATCTGATGAAATATTTGCCGGTTCCACCTATGGAACTGAAGAGTTTGTGAGCATGGCAGAAATTATTGACTCTGAAGATTCTGACAAGGAGAGGGTTCATATAATATATGGGTTGTCCAAAGACTTGTCTCTTCCAGGATTTAGAGTTGGGGTCATATATTCCTTAAATGAAAATGTTTTGGCTGCTTCTAGTAGGTTAACAAGATTTTCTTCAATTTCAGCTCCAACCCAGCGTATACTAATTTCGATGCTTTCAGATACTAGATTCATCCAAGAATATTTTAAGGTCAACAGAGAGAGGATACGGAAGATGTATGAGTTGTTTGTGACAGGTTTGAAACAGTTGGGGATCGAGTGCACAAAGAGCAGTGGGGGTCTGTACTGTTGGGTTAATATGAGTGGATTAATCCGCCCTTACAATGAGAAAGGGGAGCTTGAGCTATGGGAAAAGCTCTTAAATATAGCTAAGATCAATGCAACACCCGGGTCGTCTTGTCACTGCATTGAACCTGGATGGTTCAGGTGCTGTTTCACTACCTTAGCTGAAAAGGATATTCCTGTAGTTATAGACCGAATACATAAAGTAGTTGAAACTTGTAAATCTCCTGCTTGAAATGTTCTATAGTTCAGCATAAAGCACCTGATTACAACTGGCAGTGCATTATAAGAATCATAATCACAGTGGTTCACATGTTGTGGCAGACAATGGTGGACATGGTCAGCATTTGAATAGGCTTGGAGCTCCTGCATATTTTGGAATTTACTTCTTGAAAGAACTCGAACTTTTACATGTTCAAATTTGCAAGCAAAAAATAACTTAAAAGGAGATGCTTGATGAAGACATGAGCCGGGTTTCTGAACTGTAGGCCACAAAAGGCTATTTCTACATCATTTGCAACTGCCTCTTCCACTTCCTCTGCAATTGTCTGATCTGATTGCTTGTTCCAAAGATGCATCGCCCCAAGGTCACTCTTCATGAAAACCTGCCACTATTATGATCAGGCAAGAATGGAAGTTGTTTTGTTGAGGAAAATAGTAGAAACTTGCAAAACATGATAGATACTTACATTTAAATTGTTGGTGCATGTCATGATGCAGAAAGAAACGGAATAAAATATATCAATGTTTGCTGTCTTTGCTTGTTCAGACATTTAAATACTGCTGATTCAATACATTCTCCTATCTCAATTGTACGAAAACCAATTACAGTTGCAGGTACTTAACAAGTCACAAAAAAAGAAGTGGGAGCTCGAACAGTACCCTCTGTTTCCGCATTTGAACAGATTTCCTTCTGAACTTCTTTGGGTCATCATTATCACCTGCCCAAGTGTTAGTGGCCTCCTTATCACAAGGCTGCAATTAATTTCACGATGTAAAGCTGTCCTCAGAATGTTTGGTGGGACGGTATCATTTCCTGGGCAGCAGCTAACTTTTTCAAGGAAACTTGAATGAGCTGATAAACATGGACAAAATCACTCAAGAAAGACAGTCCAACTAGGCTTGTAATTCCTGTTGCATAGCTGCTTGTTCAACCGTCTGTTTCAGAACCCGGTGATAGCTTTCCAACCGGAAAGTATGCTGCACGGGAACAGCGGAAATGGCTACTGTCGATATTAGGCAATTGGCTAGAACGGAGGGAGGTGAGGACTCATCTATTTCAGGGCCACAGCTCGATCACCAATCCATCTTGTTCATCATGAACATCGTTGTCATCATTGCCACAACGATGTCATCGGTTGAGATTATGCTGGAGTTAACGGAAAATTGATGGGCTTTACCTGTGGGAGCACAATTGCTTAACTCTGGTGGTGGCTGGGAGCAGCAAGTATGTAGTTTTTTCTGGCTTTTCTTGTAACTCGAAAGTAACCGAGGCAATTAGTTTCAACTTTCAAGGGTGGCTGTGCAACCAACTACGACCCAATGTCTTTTTTGGGTGTTCCTGGTTTTTCTTCCTAGAGAATGGGAACAGAAATCAGTTGTTTAATTTGCTTCCCGGCACAATATTCTGAGGGTTCCTGTTCTCCCTTTTGGACTGTAATCTATGGTCCATAGAGGCGAGGGAGTGACCCAGTTATAAGCTCACATTTGCTTGCAAGTGGTTGCGGGTTTAAACCTCGTCCCTTCCCATCCCAGTTCTATTTAATTTTAGATAGTATTTGGGTTGAGGTCTAAGGTTTTGGGACAAGTCTGAACTCTATGAATTAGTGATTTTGTCTTCAACTAAAGTTGGAACCGAATTTTAGAGTAACTCGAGTTCAAAAGTTAAGCATGATAGTATTCGAGTAGCAATGTTTGGGTTGAATTTGTGTTTGAGTTGAACTCGGATTGAAAGTATAATAACTTGAATCAAGCTTGGATTCACCCTTTTATCCGTTGGATTTGTTCGAGCTCTATACTATTTCTTGGTAGGAGTGATAAAATATGACATATTACCATAACAGGAACATTAGTCTGAGTCTGTAAACAAGTGGACTGGATATGATACAATTAATAAACGAATTAGATATGAATGAAACCAATTAAAAAGAACCATTTATTATACACAATTCATATATGACACGAACACGATATCACACGAATTGTTAGGCATGAATTAATAAGAGAATCAATTATTGTTAAAATACTTTTTAACAGGAAAAAAAAAAAAAAAACCACCTCTATGTAATTCATAATGGGCCAAAAAAACACGGGTTCGGTTATGGCCCAACTTTTTTTGCCCTTTTTTTGATTAGGATTAGGAATGTAACATCTTTACCGAACGCGCGCGGCAATGGATATTGAAATCCAACTCAAATTCAAATCAGCAGCGAGTCAGCCCTCTATATGTAATCCTACCGATACTTAATTTTCAACCATCATAAGACTTCTCAAGCATTACCCACAACAACAAGCAAGGGAAGAAGATCTGCTCAAGAAAAGACCAGAACCAATATTCAAGTTTACACGAGAGAGAGAGAGAGAGAGAGAGAGAGAGAGAGAGAGAGAGAGAGTAGACAATGGATTCGCAGAATAGAGTTAACAAAGTTGATGATACCAAGGCCTACGGGCAAGAAAATCCTCGTCTTTGTGCTAAAGGCTGTGGTTTTTACGGAACGCCGGCGACTCACAATCTTTGTTCCAAGTGTTATCAACAATATCTGAGAGAAGAGATCACTGAGTACTTGAATCAAACAGTTTCTGTGCATGCTCCTCCCACAAACCCATTCCCTTCGGTTCCGAAGAACGCTGTTGATTCTACTGTCACTGCTTCGGTCGAGGCTCCGATTGTGAAGAACCGATGCCAATGCTGCAAGAAAAAGGTTGGAGTGATGGGTTTTGGGTGTCGCTGTGGCGGCACATTCTGTGGCATTCACAGATTCCCAGAAGAACATTCGTGCAATTTCGAATACAAGGTTGCTGGGCGTGGAGCTTTGGCGAAGGAAAACCCAGTTTGTAAAGGTGATAGGCTGAATACAAGGATCTAAGGATTATGCCCAACTCTCATGGCATTCGGACTGGTTTGGGAAGAGAACCCGAGGGGGACTGTAAATAGTAGGGAATTTGGCGGACATTTAGCAAATCTTTTTTCCGTTTTTTCTTTTGCAAATTCGGTTGAGGTTGTAGATGTAAGAACAACTTAATGGGCTTTAGACTATTGATATCAATCTCTAATTGGTTAGGTATATAACTTTTTTTGTTAATTCTTTCGCATAACTTTCATATGGATTATTAAATTTGTAGGTTATACACAGTTTGATTGATCATCCACTAGTGTCGTACTGCCGTTTCTGTTGGTAAAAAATAAGTTCGTAAAAGCAATAATATTCTTATCAAGCATTATGTGAGTATCTAAATTCAACAACGATGTAGTGTTATTTGTTGAAGAACATGCAACAAACCTATTTCATTGATTAATCCAAGAGTCAAATTTGTTTGGATTCGATCCAATGGTGGGTAAGGCTCCTCACCAATTCTAGTCCTTCATAAATTTTTCTCTAGCAATTGTCTAATATGAGTTCGAATAGAGTAATGCTATTCTTACTACCTTTTTTTTTACTAACTAATGTGGACCATTGGTTTACTCTCCACTAAAAATCCACTTGTAATAGTTATGTCACGTATGTTTGTAATAGAAATTGATGAGTAACGAACTCAATATCATGAAGTTAGTGGTTGACTTAATTACCATAGCTTTTATTAGTGGACCTTAAGGTTACAGATTGAATTTTGTTGTTCCCCGACTAATAAAAAAAAAAATGATATTCCAAAAGTTATGGTTACCATCCTATGACACAACTATGTCAAGATAGATAAAATGAAGATTTTTATAGTGATACTGCCATGTTATTCTATTGTCGTCAAGCCAATTTATGGTCATGCACCCATCCATGATGCTTGATTTCTTTAGTGCTACTACGGGTCATGTGTGAGTTGTTAACTCATGATCAGTAGCACTTCGGCTCAATTTCATTGCTGTCACCCCCACCAAAACAGAGGGTCCTCTCTCTCTCTCTCTCTCTCTCTCTAACACACACACACACACATACATATATATATATATATAGGGGGGAGAGAGAGAGAGCTTAAAGTGCTGCATAATATGGGTTAAGATAAAGGAAGATGCTATTTGGATACCTAATTCAATAGAACTATTAGATTGAAAATGGACTTCATCTAACATTATAAATCATAAAAAATCCAATGATAACATTGAAGTAAGTTTTCAAATTAGATTTCTATGACATTGCTCTTGCTAAGAGACTATAAATAGAGTGAAAATACTCATCTGTTTAAACGATATGTCATAGCTTATAGTAAAAGAATCCAGGCATCCAAAGTAATATTAAGATCATCCCTACCACTGGAAGGCTTTATGCCATGTACAAGGTACAATCCATCACAGATCTAAGCCATTAATATCCAAATCAAATCACATTCCAATTGATTATCTCATTTAATTATAACGGTAAGTTCCTAACCAACCTGGACTAGAATCCACTCAGTCTAGATCCAAGGTGCCATGTTGAATATTATTTCTATAATATGAACAATAATTTTAGTGCTAAAAGCTAGCTAGAAGAATATGTTCACATGCCCATAAATAATAAATAAAATAATCTCATAGTTTAAACGGTGACAAAAAGAATTATACATTCAGACGTTCTGAGTCTGAATTTGAATTTTAATAATTCATTGGGGTTAGGTCACGAGAGATTTATCTCTATGAATTTCCTAGTTCCGATGTAAATGACTTGCATTTGATCAAACCGAAAAAAAGATTAGTTAAAGTACACATAAACTGATTTAAACATTGAAAAAAAAAAATGAAATNGTAATATTAAGATCATCCCTACCACTGGAAGGCTTTATGCCATGTACAAGGTACAATCCATCACAGATCTAAGCCATTAATATCCAAATCAAATCACATTCCAATTGATTATCTCATTTAATTATAACGGTAAGTTCCTAACCAACCTGGACTAGAATCCACTCAGTCTAGATCCAAGGTGCCATGTTGAATATTATTTCTATAATATGAACAATAATTTTAGTGCTAAAAGCTAGCTAGAAGAATATGTTCACATGCCCATAAATAATAAATAAAATAATCTCATAGTTTAAACGGTGACAAAAAGAATTATACATTCAGACGTTCTGAGTCTGAATTTGAATTTTAATAATTCATTGGGGTTAGGTCACGAGAGATTTATCTCTATGAATTTCCTAGTTCCGATGTAAATGACTTGCATTTGATCAAACCGAAAAAAAGATTAGTTAAAATACACATAAACTGATTTAAACATTGAAAAAAAAAAAATGAAACCCCCAAAAATCTTTTGACAGTTGAACTCCATCATATCATTTACAAAAGTTATATTACAATATACAGACCATGGTTTAGAACCAAAACAAAGCCTCACAGATCTGAAGCTGGTTCATTCTGGATAAATCTACCATGACAAATCATCAAAAACAAAATTACTCCCAAAAGAAAACAAATAGAAGAAGAAGAAAAATTGTTCCCTAATTAGCTAGGATTCTGCAAATTCAGGAAACCATTGAAGTTGGTACATCCAATCAAGGCCTTAGCATTCATCTCTCTCTCAAATCTCCAAATATAGTTGAGACCCACTAGCAGCTCGGTTATGGCTGCTTCAGTCTTCTCTTGGTTAGCAAAATATAACGTTTGAAAGAGAAGAACATTTGTCTTGGGCAACAAATTTTGCTGCTCAAAGCTCCTTTCACTTTGCCATTTGATCATGTTATGTGCCAATGGCAACAACCACCCCAAGATCTTCTGCAAAGCTTCTCTCCAATCTCCGGCGAGAACTCGATCACTCGCCAAAAACCCGACACCTTTCAATCTAGTCCTCAACGATGATCGGATACCATTTGGCAACAGGGAGTAAAGATCATCCCTTGCATCAACACCTATTAACTGAGGCGATCTGATCATCTTCTCCATCACAATTATCAAATTTGCATAGTGTAGAGCCAGAGCAGAAGCCCCTAATGTACTCGAAGGTGGTTTAAGGATCTTCGAGTTTAACTGGAAGAATTCATGAAGTGAACCATTCTTTTCTAGAGATTTAGAGCTCTTGATCAATGGCCCCGACACAAAATCACATACAATACTATTAGGGTTTTCAGAAGGGTAGACTGCTGCTGAAGCTGAGAGACTACGAGGTAGATAAGCTGGATATCCATGGCTGATCCCGAAAACCAGCTTGATCCTTGAAAGACTAGTAAACGTTGATCTAACAAGCAAAGAAGTTACCATGTCAAAGCTTCGACTCCACAAAGATCTCTCTTTCAGATACTTAATTTCCTGTTTCTGCCATAGAATTTTCTGCTTCAAATCAATGATTTTTTGTTCTTTGATCGAAACCTTATGTTTTTTAAACTGTAGAGTTTTTCTCAAACCACTTTCCAAAACTGTGAGCTCCTCCATGGCTCTACGAAGTGTTCCTGTGATAGTAACATATCGATCAATCTTCTTGTTCTTGGCTTCCATTTCCTTCCAGCTCAAAACCCAATTGTAAGGATCACGACCCGTGTTTGCGAACTCATCAAACAGTTGATCAAAGCACCGAAGATTCGATTCCGAGCAGTTCTTACTCAATCTAGACACAGATTTGGCGATGAGTCTGAGATTTTCCACCATCTCTGCGCATGCGAGGCTGAGAGGAAAAGCTTCATCAATTGAGACAATCTTTCGAACACCTTCAAGGGATATGGATTCGTTGCGAAGGCGAGCCATGTTCCTGTCGGAGAGAGATTGCCATAGATGGAGGAGCTTTGACATGAACCCCACAATCTCAAAGGCTAAGACTCCGACATTAGATTTCTTGATCATCACTGCCGGCTTTGTCTGTGGTGCTGTGGCGCGTAGTGAACCGAAACCTTGTGATATTGTCTTCTTCACCTTGGTCAGCCATGTCTCCAGAGCCATTAACTCTAAAGCGGTGACTATAGGGATGGGAAATTAATGCAGAAACTATGGGATGATGGGTGAGAAAATAGAGAAGTTTTGATGGAGTTTTTGGGTTTGTTGAGTGATGATGATGATTAGTTGGACTAGAGAGTGAAGATAGAAGAAAAGGATGGAGAGGAGAGAGAAAGAAAGAAATAATGGAAGAGTTGGAATTGCAGAGATAAGATTAGAAGACTTTGAAGATGCACTGTTAGGCTCGTGGGGTGTTGCAACCATCACAAGTAGTCTAATGAGAAAAACAACACAAACAGAGCGGAGAGAGAGAACCTCTTCTGTTACAATACAAGATCTGAAGTCAAGTACATTAAAAGCTTCGAGTTATATAAATTTTGATGGCTTGAGTCTAAAATTTTATAATTTTTTAGGCTTAGGTTATATGAAATACAGAGATACTGATACGAATATGGGATACGAGTATGATATAGATACGGATACGATGATACAACAAAATTTAAAAAAGAAGGATACGGATACGGTCAAGATATGACTAATAAAATATATTTAATATTTTTATTATTTTCAATCAGTATAATACTTATATATTTTGATAATTTTTTAACACAATAAGAAAAATTAGTAATTATTTTTAGTTTGAAGAAAATATATATCGTATTACTATGATATATTCACAAAGTGAAGTGATTAATTAAAGGAATTAAAACTAATATTTACCGATTCGATTTATTTAAAAGTAATTTTTGCTAAGACTATAATGTAATAAATTTATAATACTATGTTGACAATTAATTATAGATAATATTTAAAAAATACTCACGTGCCTTTGAAGTAGTATGAATTTTTGTAAATGTATTGTATGGTACGTAAATTCGAAAGGAAATATTAAAAATTCAACTCAAAAATTATATATATTGCTTGAACACAAAAGTTTCCGTGAAGTATCTTAATATTTAATTATTATTGGATACGTATGAGGTGTATCCGATACGTATTTTCGAGTGTCTGATGAGTATCGTATCTAATAAAGTATTCGATGCGAATACCCCGACCTCAACGAAGTATCCATATTTCATAGATTACAAGGAATTTATTTATCACAAATACTTTAATTTCAGTATAAATAATTTAAGTTTGGATAATCCGACTTTGATTGAGCTAGAAAAAAAATTGGTCCAAATGTATATAAGTTACTCTGAACATCTCATACCGTTGACAAAAAAAAAAATTTAAAAAGTTTATTGATTTGCTTCATGGTTGACGTGTTGATCCCCGAACACCCAAAAAAAAAAAAACCCAAAGGATTTTATGTGCATCCAAATAGAATGGAGTAATTTTATATAAAATAATAGGGTAAATAATATTTTTAGTCCTTAAAAAATATGCGTTTTATTAGTTTGGTCTTTATTGTATTCAAATTTATGTTTAAATAGTTCCTAACTAAATAGTCTGTTAAATTTTTTGATTGAAAGGACCGTTTATCATTCTGTTAAATAGTATCACGTGATCACTCTAGTCAAAAAGTCTAACAAAATCGTATGTGTAGGGATTATTTAAACACGAACTAAATATTTTAGGGATTAAATTGACAAAAAAAAATATAATAAGAATTAAATTAATAAAACAAGAATAATTTAAGCACCAAAAAATAATTCTAACCCAAAATAACATTGTTTTTGCTAATAACACCTTTACTGTTAACATAATCAATAGAAGTGGAGCCAGGCAGACCCTAAACACTTTTTCTCTGGATACTGTTTTCTTCTCCAATGAAGCGACTTCATCATCATCATCTTCAGTCTTTTCTTTTCCTTCTAATTTTCTAGTTTTAAGTCATTATTTGATTGGCAAAAAGTTAAAATGGTTCATTTGATTGATTATTTCTAGGCTTCCATGAATTTTCTTGTTTAGTTATTTGTAGCTGTTTCAAGTATTTTTGAATTGTCAGAAGTGTCAACGCGGATTACGTGATACAAGTAAATATTACAAAAAGGAGTTGGACTTAAAAAATGAGTCTAAAAGTACGTACTATAGAGATCCAAATAATACTTAATTTAGAGATTTTATTTAAAAACTTAATGCATTGTAATAATTAGATTAAGAATAAACTTCATTACATATTAGAACCCGTTGATAGCCCAACAACCATAGCAAAATAAGTTTTGAAGAAGAGTATAATTCACTCATAGATGGTAGAGTAGGGTGACTATGCACATTGCAAGACTTAGGGGTTGTTTGGTAAAAAGGTACGAGGGGGAGTTTGACAAGATAAATTTGAGAGAAATAGTCAAAAACTCTCTCAAATCTTTTATTTGTATGAAAAATTTAGTATCGAATTTTCAAACCCAACTCATAGTTGACTAAAAGATTAAACTCATAATCGTAAGTTTCATTAAACCTAGGGAAAGGTAGATTTGGGAAGATGGGTGAGGGATTAAGAATTCAAAAGATAATTATTTCTCTTAACATATGTATGAATTTGATTGATCAAAAGTAAAAGAGTCATTTATAGGACAAATAGTTGTTGATAATTATGATACATCCGCGAGTCTTACATGTGTATATATTACATGTTAAATATAAGTATGAACCAAATTGAATGTTAAATCTCATCTTGACAAAGAGAGATTTGAGTTTGAAAGGGTTCAAAGAAGCCAATCCGAATACCTCTCCAAAATTCATCTAATCAAGCCCTTAAGTGCGGGACTATACTCCACTAGCCAACCGAATTCATAGCCTTGGTTTTTGAATTTAGATCTCCTTCAATATTTTTTTCTATTTATTTTCTTCTTTGGTGGATCACTCTTGTGCATTAGTGAGGAATCACTTATATACGTGAAATGGGTCCCACTTAAAATCACAGTACATGATCTATCAATGAAAAAAAAAATTGAGAAAATATATTGAAAAGTGTGTCACTCCTTGTTTTCTTGAGGGAAAAAAAGAAAAAAAAAATTACTTTTTTCAAATTTANGCCCTAGATAGAAGCTTCTGTCCTTTCCAACTCTCTGACATCTTTGGAGCATAATAAAATATCTGTGTTTTGCATGCACAACATTCAAACATTAGGCAAACAGTTGAAAAGAGGAGTTCTCACATTGCAAAGGATTAATAGCTCCACATTCAGGCTACTAAAGTCAGTCATAACTCCGAACACTTCATATCCATGACAATAATAGGTCCATGGTATTGACCAGAACAAAGTTTCAATCTCTGGTATGTCACGATATCTACGAAAATCGAAAAATATTTCAAATTGGGCAATTATCTGTACAACGTAGGCATGGCAGCCATTACTGTCGCCATTTACCAGGTAGACATGATTTAATGATATTATATGATTTAGAATTCGAAATTCAAGCCATTTAGCTCTTACGCCGACTACATCTGAGATCCGGTCAATGCAACATCTTCGTTTGTTGAATGCTCATTTATAGCATTTTTTGATACAAATTTATATTTAAAAATTCAATAGTGTGTGTCATGTGCACGTGAACACTATTTGTGGTCCGCAAACTTGTGCGTGCTGGCATAAACATGGACAGAACCAGTGACATGTTTATTAGCCTTGAAGTATCTCCCACCATTGAATAAAAACAGTGAAGCCAAGTGGCAAGGTCCTAGCCTTGACCAGTGCACACTACCACATGTGGCTTTCAATCAATAAGGGAATGTGAAGGAAAAAGATGTTCAAGCTGTTTATATTAACTCGACAAAAAAATAAGAAGTATGTTGAAAGAATTCTTACCAAAAAAATTGCTGAAAAATNCACTACCACATGTGGCTTTCAATCAATAAGGGAATGTGAAGGAAAAAGATGTTCAAGATGTTTTTATTAACTCGACAAAAAAATAAAAAGTATGTTGAAAGAATTCTTACCAAAAAAATTGCTGAAAAACAAACAGATATTTTAAACCATAACTTCCCATTATTTTGCATTTCCTAATGCCTTTGGATATAGTAAATTCTTTGGGAAGATGTGCAAGTAGGAAAACCATGTACATAAGAAAGACGCCNCTATTTTATTAATAGTTTTGATTGATTAAATCAATAAATCATATCAATATTTTAAGTTCAAATAACATTTCTCGATCACTGAAATATGCATCAACTTTCTCATTAAGTCACATCAGAAACGTAGTTTCACACAATTTCTATGATAAAAATAGAAGTAGAGATTACCTCAAATGTTTAGAAAATAATAAATTGTCCATTATGTACATTAATAAATCGACGCATACGAAAAATTATTACAAACACGCGCAAATAATTTATTGGATACGAAAAAATTATTTATAAAATTCGAATATTTGGTATTTAGATTAAAATCGAATAACTTAACCTGCCCGTAAAAAAGCAAGATAAAAATTGGCACGTTTGAAATGATTTTTTGGGCAATCCACGGTAACACCTTTTCTAAAGAGCCGCCCATGCATAGCCGCCCCACTTTAAAAAGAGCTTGGAAGAAGCTACACATTCATTCTCATTTGCATGTGGATTGTTCTTAAGAAGGACATTGACCATGTTTCTCACCTTATCTCTTAAAGACCAAAATTACAAAAGAAGAAAAAATAAAGGGAGGGATTTGAGTAGGACTTTAATTTGGTGTGACTAGACCTAACACTTGCCAACATAATAATTTGAATGCGTGTCCGGTGGTTAAATTTTTTCTCTTGCAAGTAAGAGACTTTAAATTCGATATTTTCTACACTTTTTAAGAATCAGTTATACTTGTTTTTTTGGGGACATGACCTTAAACTAATTCAAGTTACAGTGGCCGATTTTAGAGCGTAAGGGAGTAGTTGGTGTAAGCTTAAACACCATATAACAAAAAAAAAAGCTTGTTTTTTCAAAAACAAATCTAACAAATTGATGTATGACAATAATTCATTAAGAATGTATAACGTTTGATTGATTAAGATGATGTGTTTAATTCACACAAAAAACTATCATCTTGTCATGGGACTCAGGGCACCATACCAACTTCTAGCTCAAGCCCATTGAGTAAGGTTTGTAAACGAAGAAAAAATAACTCAAAAATTCATCTTATTTTTCACTGATTTTGGGTTGTTTATATTGTTAAATGAACTAATTTTGATCAAATTCTTGGGTTCATTTTGTGAACAAATCAAATTCAACCAATGTGTGACTCAATTTAACTCAAAGATTGTATCCACAACTAATTAATTACGAGTTATAAATTTTTAAAAAAATTTCCAATTAAATTAAACTCCATTTTAGCTTGAACATCCACAAGTTTACATTGAAACTTGAATAAAAATCTAAGATCGACAGTTAGATTTCAACTTGACCAGTCACAATTGAATTGAACTTAAAAGCATACTCCAACTTGAATATTTAATAAGTACCGCTCCCACCATTGAGGGCTTTTTAAGACATTTGAAAGGAGTGAGAGACCCACTTTTCTTTTCTTTTTTTTTAGTTCAATTGTCACAGATTGAGTCAGTTTACACATATTTTGATTAATTTTCTTTTGATTCAATCAAAGGCAGATCATTCATACTGAGATTAGGGTATTCATGAGAAATTTAATAAATCTCTCATGTCTTAACCTGAAAAAATTATCAAAATTAGAATTCAATACGTCTAAATTTACAATTCGTTCATATTATTACTTAAATTATCCTCGAAAGATACTTTTTTCGTGTCCATGTTGCACTCATTTTGCCGTGGGCCTCCCCCCCTCTTTCTCTCTCTCTCTCTCTCTGTGGCATCGAAATGTAAGGAGACGTGTTTCACTTTGGCTAGACATTCCTTGAAGGGCTGGACCCTACAAACCAAAAAATACTTTGGAAACTCATCCCTAAGCATGACGGTCTAACCAACCCACCCCAATGATGCCTTATTCATTAACTATGTGCACGTGTCTCATCATCATAAGTACATGGAGGACTAGATTATTCTTTCACACGCACGCCAGGCATGAGAAAAATATATACGGATTTAACATATCACTTCATTGTGTATAAAGTGTTCAGTCCTTAAATAATTTTTTTTTTTTTAATTCAACAGTTATTGAGGAGACTAAAAAGTATACGAAGAGAAGTAAGATCAGTATCATAGTTTAAGGGTGCAAAGTGTAATTTTTCCTTTTATTAAATAAAAATCAATCCCCTACATAATCAGTTAGATGGTGTTAAGTGTAACCCTACTTGAGAAAGAATCTAGACATTAAATCTAAAAATACAGCAATGGTGACAACAAAACCTATGACAAAAGTTCATATAACTACGGTTTAGCCAACCTGTTGACAGAAAAGCTAATCTTACAGATAAATATGGTTGGAATGTGATACAACTGACAGCATGATACAGTTTCCCTGCTAATATCCCAAACTTGCTGTAAGCTGCATTTGGGTCGGGTTGAACTTACAAAAAGCTGGTGCCAAGAGTGAGTTCATTCAAATTGGACATGATCTGGGTACGAGTAGTTCCGATCTGGTTGGCAATCTCATGCTGCTCCTCCAATGGGAGCATCTCGTAACTGGAAAAAAAGTCGAAACAATCATTAAAGATATTGCATTGATTATTTGAGATCAGTTTTGATGTTCAAACCATTGTGTAGCATTGCAAACTTTCATACAAGTATGCATGTGTGTATATATATGCTATTTTTCCACTTTCCTATTTGACCGTTCTGTTATTTGTTTATCTATCTAGTTTTGGAGTGCATTTGTGCATGCCCATGTGGCTGTGGTAGTGAGTGAAAAAACTTCTTTGCATTGGCAAGTAACTCGGACATCAGAGATTTCTGGAAGAGAAAACAAAATACTTACTGGCAAAGCAGCTCACAGTCGACTATGCTGTCGGGGCCAGACCGATGAGCCCTTCCATTTGCACGGAACTGCCGGAAAGATCTTGGATTTAGCCCAGCAACATGGGGAACAGCATCAACAAGCTTTTTCTGCAGAGACTGAAGTCTACGAAATGTAAGTTCATCAAGAGGTGCAATACAACCAATGCTGCCATCCAGGGTGCCAAACAGAAGAGCAAATCGATTAGTCTTATCAGAGCCTGGAGCACTATTGGTTCGATCTGATGATGCAGGAAGCATCTGCAACCGCAAGAACTTGGTCACGTGGGCACCAATATGAAACTCTGCCCTAGATAGAAGCTTCTGTCCTTTCCAACTCTCTGACATCTTTGGAGCATAATAAAATATCTGTGTTTTGCATGCACAACATTCAAACATTAGGCAAACAGTTGAAAAGAGGAGTTCTCACATTGCAAAGGATTAATAGCTCCACATTCAGGCTACTAAAGTCAGTCATAACTCCGAACACTTCATATCCATGACAATAATAGGTCCATGGTATTGACCAGAACAAAGTTTCAATCTCTGGTATGTCACGATATCTACGAAAATCGAAAAATATTTCAAATTGGGCAATTATCTGTACAACGTAGGCATGGCAGCCATTACTGTCGCCATTTACCAGGTAGACATGATTTAATGATATTATATGATTTAGAATTCGAAATTCAAGCCATTTAGCTCTTACGCCGACTACATCTGAGATCCGGTCAATGCAACATCTTCGTTTGTTGAATGCTCATTTATAGCATTTTTTGATACAAATTTATATTTAAAAATTCAATAGTGTGTGTCATGTGCACGTGAACACTATTTGTGGTCCGCAAACTTGTGCGTGCTGGCATAAACATGGACAGAACCAGTGACATGTTTATTAGCCTTGAAGTATCTCCCACCATTGAATAAAAACAGTGAAGCCAAGTGGCAAGGTCCTAGCCTTGACCAGTGCACACTACCACATGTGGCTTTCAATCAATAAGGGAATGTGAAGGAAAAAGATGTTCAAGATGTTTTTATTAACTCGACAAAAAAATAAAAAGTATGTTGAAAGAATTCTTACCAAAAAAATTGCTGAAAAACAAACAGATATTTTAAACCATAACTTCCCATTATTTTGCATTTCCTAATGCCTTTGGATATAGTAAATTCTTTGGGAAGATGTGCAAGTAGGAAAACCATGTACATAAGAAAGACGCCAACCTGAACATTTTTTTGATCATCTGAAACCAGCAGACTGAGCGTGCTTCCATCAATTAAAAACTCGGTCGCTAAACAATCAAGTGAGCCAAAATCCTTGGCCAATAAACTAAGTTGAGCTCCCTGTTCCTTCCAACTAAGAAAATATATGCTTTTGTGAATATCCCCAAGAAGAATGAAATTCTTAACCTGCAACATTAAATGGCATTAACAAGGAGCAAAATTTGTACATGCATAAGCCATCTCAATTGATTGTTCGTACTGCATATATTACAAAAGCTAACATAAAAACCTGTCGAGTCAGTAATGGCTTTGCTATACAAGCATATGTAGAGTTTAGTTAGGGTAGAGAGAAAAAATAAACCATACAAGCATATTAGAGATCATCACCCCCCAAACCGGTCAGATGTAGAGTTTAGTTAGGGTAGAGAGAAAAAATAAACCATACTACCATTGTCGTTGCAAACTGATACATGGCCAAGCAATTGAATAAGTAATCAAAAAAATAAAGCAAGCTCATATGGCATGGTGAGAAAATTATAAATAAGACTAGATGCTACATGCATTTGCCATGACACTTCATTCCAATGTAAATCAATATATGTGCAACTGAGATTCTGTGCTCCTTTATTTTTGCTAATTTAATTAATTGAGGCATCTAATTGCCTTGGCAATATTCACAAAACAGATGGGCAATCTGGCTCTATAACAATTTTGTAGTTTCACATCATGCACCTCACTCCAGAAATCGCCAATCAAGAGAACACGACAGGGAAAAAACATACAGCAGAGGAATTGAAGTTGTGGAGAAGACACCTACAATATTTAAGCTCACAACGTAAAGAGGTGGAACATCATAAAAAGCAACGCCATTCAACTCAGAACCTGTCCATTTGTGCNTAAAGTTATTGACAATTTACTTTCTAGCACAGCCAAAAAATAAAAAGTTTTACTCAAGTGGTCTAGGTGTATACTGTAAAATGGATTGATGCAATGACAATACCCCCCTCCACTTTCTCAAACNAAGCTATCAACAGATGACCTTGAAGTGAAGCAAGAGCAGATATAGCACCCTTCAACTCCTTGGAGTAGACCTCGGAAACCTGAAAGGGAAGAAAAATATCAAATTAATTGGTAGCACTTGAGCAGCATTGAGAACTTGAAAAGGAGTAGATGAAAGACATAAATTTGTATGGCGATTGAGTTGATTTTGAAAAAAGAAAATAAGACTGGATTAAGCAAGAGGTCAAAAATAGTTCAGAAGGTTACAGAAATCCGAGAATTATCAGCATTTCTTTCGACAGAAAACAAGAGAACACGCCCTCTTGCAGCAACATCCTCCCCTTGCACATAAGCAGTCCCAATAGCCAAAAGTGTGTCATTTTCTCTTGTTGATGTATTCTGTGATGAGGAATTGATATATGTAGGGAGCAACAGTTAATGAAATGGTGCTTTGATCATGTTAAGAATATATAATTTTATCCACCATTGACAACTGACAAAAAATACCAGAACTATTAAGACAAAAAAGCAGTTCAAAATCTAAAGTCTAACATAACTTACAAACAATGTAACCACTCGCACAGTCAAAGCATTTTCAGAACTCTGCATAGGAATTGTACCCCTAGTTTGCCAAGGACCACCAGATTTTTCTGGTTCCAAAATCCGAACCTCAAATTCTTCTAGAGTGTAAGTTCCATCTGAACCCCAGTTGTCCTGTTCATTCTGGTGGCCAACTTCTTGATCCATCAGAGATGAGAGAACTAGATTCAATGGCCTAGGAACCTGTAAAAGACAATGGGAACTACATTCAAGCGACAGGCAAAAATTAATCCCTTTGCATTTACTCAAAACTCCACATAGCCTTGTCCCAACATTTTTCATGTCAGCTACATGAATCCTCTTTCGCCAGCTCTATCGAGGGCCATGTTTTCTATTATACCATAAATTATCGTATCTTTCTTTACTATTTCAATTTTAATTTTAGTCTTCCTCTACCTCTATGCTTACTGTCAATAGCTGTCATATCACTCATTCTCACTGGTACCATAGTAGGCTGTCTATAAATATGTCCAAACCACCTAAGTTGATTTTCTCTTAATTTATCTCATATAAGTGCTACACCTATTTTTCCACTGATATAAGCATTTCTAATTCTATCCTTCCCAGTTTTACCCAACATCCATCTTAACATTCTCATTTCTGTCACACTCAATGTTTGAACGTATTGCGTAGCAACAGAAAGTACACCAAAAAATAAATTATTTTTTCAAAAGAAGACTCAGCTTCAGGACAGACACTAAAAATGAGAGTCCACAAAACCATGAATAACATATTTCAGTACAGGGATGATATCCATTCCTGGCTCTTAGGAATTCATCAGACATGATACGCTTCCTTTTGTCAAAGCACCTAATTTTATTATATTTGACTCNTCATCAGACATGATATGCTTCCTTTTGTCAAAGCACCTAATTTTATTATATTTGACTCAAGGAAGCAATCAAGAAATTTGTAGCTACAGATTTTTAATGTAAAACAATTGCACAAAAGGGTGGATGATTTCCTCTTGTCATCGCAACAATTAAAATGAAAAGTGACAGCACCAATAGGAAGGCAAATCATAAAGGACAAGCAGATGATAGTAATGCATCGGAAGGACACATTTTACATTAATATGTGCAATTTGACAAGTCTTAATGCCAGACTTGCATGATAAACGAGCACTCGGCCACTCACTACTTCACTATCAATGTGAGGAATATGTTTATAAGTTGTCTGGATACTCATTCCATATCAGCTTGCCTAAACAATTTAAAAAGATAATTGGTGAACCAGAGGCATAGAGTAAACGATAGAAATTGCACTCACTGGAACTGAAACTATAAGTGGATATAAATTCTTCTCAGCAAAGTAAGTGACTTGATGTGGAGTCCCCTTTAAAGGAATCTGGCAGAAAAGATATAATATTCATGCGAGCACATCCATGTCAAAACTATTAATCTGATATCAAATTGGAGTATGAAGAGAATTGATAAAAATAATCACCCACTTTTTGTACTGGCCAATAGTTGTCATAACTCGATAAAGATGGAAGTTGGCAAATTTTCAAAATACCCTGAAACAAAAAAATATGTAGGAATTAATGAAGATGTATGTCAAGGGGTAAAAGATAAGCAGCAGTATACTTTTGTCTAACCTGTGAGGTAACATATATAAGTCCATGGTTACAGTTTACATTGTGAAGAACAGTAAAGGCAGCAATAGGTCCATCACATTGCTGCAAATTAAAAAGTCAGAGCTTAATGAGTAGTAGTAGCAGCTTCTATAACGATATCCTTATCTTTAATCCAGCAGATAAAAGTATCAAAATTTATTTGGAATCAACTTGATTAAGGATATGGCCTTTCAAGGAGCCGGCCATTGACTGCAGGTCAATGTTGCTAACTTAAGCACTTGAAATTAAGACTTGCTGAATTGAGTATATTTCAGAACTTTGAAGAAATATTATAAGCAGCAAGCTGTGCATAAGCTATCAACCAGATAACTGTAACACTACAGTGAAGTTTTTGATGCCATTTCATACTGTCTTAAATGAAACTGCACTTCCCTGAGACTGGTTCACAGTAAGTGTTATGCTAGCTCATCCATACGGCTAGGACCAGGCCAAAATCTGCTGATCCTACACCAACCCACCATCAAAAACGAGTCTTTCTTAATACTTCCCTCTCCGAATCTGTCTTCTTTTCTTCTATTTCATTCCAGTAAGCAAAAACATAGAACAATTTTGAAGGGAGCAGAAACGAACCTGTGGATGTATTCGAAGCCGTTCTCTGAACATCATGAACCAAACTGGTCTTGACCCAGAGAGGAATAATCCTTGGAAACCTCCAACATTCTTGAATATGGTTATTCGTTGGGATGGAGTTCCAGATGATGTCTCCTCCCTTGAATATGTGTCCAAGGGAACTCGAACAAATCTTAAATTTCTAAGCCTAGAACTGCTAAGGTTAACAGAATTCTGTACCGTAACGACTTCCTCAATTTTAGAAGCATTTTCTGAACCTTCAAAGAGGTAAGCATGGTAACCAAGAATCGTCCCATCAGTCAATATTCCAAAAAGAAATGGGCGGCTATGCTGCCCTGACCATCTTTGCATGGCCAACTCTACAACCTTCATATTCTGGATATTCTCTTTCCTGGCATGGCCAGCCACATCTTCAGAATCGTTTTTCATAAATTGTTCAGAAGCATTAGATGGATCCTTGACAAAGGTATCTACAAGGTAGGACTTTCCAGACACAAAGTTGTCCACCGAGAAAACACAACTGAAATTAGGCACGTCAAATATTTCGAGAGCACCACTTTCGTAACAAACAACACAGTATATGTCACCCTGATCATGAGGTATATCATCAGCCCCATCAATAGCCTCGCCAATGCCAGTAGAAAGCCAAGCATCGGTACTTGTCTTCCGGAGCCATGGCTCAGGTCCTTTATCATGATAGAGTGTGCAGGCAGATATTGATTTGTTTGAGCTTTCAAATACGGCAGGAATGTTGCTGGAAACAGTGCAATTAGAAGGATCTGCAAATAGAAAACTAATTTGAGTACTTTTAAGAGGCCCTGTGCCAAATCTGGATAAAGGGAGCGAAGAGCAAAGAGACTCTAAGAGTTTATAACGAGAAAACTGTGATTACTATTAATAAACACCTCATGTGAGCACCAAAATATTAGGCACAAAGATTACATCTAATAGTTGCTTGAATAAAAATACTGCCCTAGGAAGCAATGAGGGCACAGTTGAACAGGCCATAGCTAGATGAAATGGAGCCATTTTTTTTCTGATGTCCAGCTTCAAAGCAATGATTACCAGAGAATTTCTAATTCTTAACAAATCCAATGCCTAAATCATGCACCGGCTGTGGCATGAACATTAATTTTTCAATTTGGTACAAGGCTAAATAGACAACGCCCATAAAAGAAAAAAGTTGATAAAAAGCAAAAGTATGAGAAGGCGTGTAATATATTTTGTGTATGTTAATTCAAAATGCATGCGAAGTCTAAAGCTGTGGGTAGAGCTATGCCTATCTCATGCAACTGCAGTAGCAGCCTGCAAGTTCAAAAAGTGGTGAGATCAACCTAAGCACTCTAAGTGTGAATCACGTTAATACAGAGTTTCTATTAGACTTCACACAGTGCTACTCTAGGCCATTTTGTCATGTTTTCCTCTTTAATTACTACAACATAATTGGATTGCCGTGTGCAATCGCTAGAAGTGTCATTGTTTTTCCTTTGTATTCTTACATTGNATTAGACTTCACACAGTGCTACTCTAGGCCATTTTGTCATGTTTTCCTCTTTAATTATTACAACATAATTGGATTGCCGTGTGCAATCGCTAGAAGTGTCATTGTTTTTCCTTTGTATTCTTACATTAGATATCTTTATCCGCCATTTTGAATTCCTTTATTTTAGTGAAATAAAAGTCTTGTTTCTTATCAAAAATTGTCATGTTTTAAGTTGTCTGATGAAGAGTTGCTAGTGTGTAGTAGAGTAAGCATCTCCCATTATTGAAAACCCAAGAAGCACAGATACGGACATGGATACAACACGACATGAGCTAAAATTGAGTGGTCCATGCTTCATAGTCGAAAGCCCTTGTAAGACTGAAAGTAGAAGAACCTAAGGGTCAGAAGATATTTACATACTGTCCAAAAGTCTATAAAGTCAACTCGCTGCATTAGGGTAACAACTATGTTGTATTCTTACTATATGCATTCACGCATTTCTGAAGCATTACATAGCAAGGATATTTTATGAGTTGAAAGTTGAACTTTGGCTACTTTGAAGCTTCATATGCGAAAAAACTAAAGGTAGCTTAAAGGTTAAATTTAGATTCAGATCCATGAAAATGCTTTGACAATTGAGAATCTTTTGGAAAAGAAGTCGTATTAGCCAGCCACATGTACCTCCAACAAGAAGCTGAATACTTCCGTCTGTCATTCTTAGCAACACATATGGATCAGCTATAGAAACAGATGATACTGTTGAACTTTCAGAACTGGAGCCAGCTTCAGAGTTTGGAGTGCTAAAGCTCAAATCTTGAGTCATAAAAGCACCATCAAGAATTCGGGCACCACGAGCAAAGACTTGGATAACTCGGCGCCTAAAAAAAATGGAAATTAAGTGTGAACCACCTTCGTACTACAAAAAGTACATTACAATTGACGACTGAAATCAAGCTTCAGAACTCAGGCAACCAACTTTAAAAAAGGAAACCACAGAAGATACAAAAATATCATAACATAGAAAGGAAAACCAACCAGTGTAAATAAAGCCACCACAAAAATATAAGTTAGGATAGATAAAACCAAACTCTAGACTAGATAAATAAAATGCAATATTTTCAGGTAAAAGTTCACTATTAGTCAGAAAAGTAAATAATACAACGCTGATGTGCTATGCTTAGTGCTGCAAAGGTTCAGAGCACAGATAACATAAGTTTTCCTAAGGACAGAGAAATTTGCATAGCAACTGTTTAGTATCCTGAACGAAACAGAAGAGCAGAGAAATTGAGTCTAAGCAACAATCTAGTCCTTTTGCATCAATGCAGCAGCAGTCACGACAGTTCTAGTTTAATATCCAGTATTCCCATTCATACTGGCCAAATAGCAACTGTAAAATTTCACACAAGATGTGTATAGCTATCTGAAAAGGAAAGGACAGACTCAATATATCAACTAATTTTTAAATCTTCGCTTAGTGGATGAGAGAGGAAAGCAAAGAATGTGCAATATTAATCAACACATTCAAGGGAAGTTCCTCATACTTGTGCATATTTGGATCCCTCCTGGCTCCAGAACTCCAGAGAGCACATTTTAATAAGCTTCGTATGATATAAAAAGAAAAAGTAGAAATCCAGATACCAGAAACATACTAACAAGCCAAATGAATAATACCATATCCAAGAATTATAAACGGATTCACCTTCCAAACAGATTTCCTGCAGCAATTGTACTTCCTTGGACATAATAATCAACATTTTCGGTAACCTCCTCCAGATTGTTAGCTGTCTGTAATATCTACAAAAAATTATAAATAGAACTGTAACACACCAGCAAAGATGATCACAAATGCATCAACAGGATTTAGACAACCATATATTTCTTCCAGTTCAACAAGTTTGTAGGACAAATGTGAAGCCTAAAACAACAAATATCCTCACGTACCAGCTAGTTACCACCTTTCATTTTCTTTAATGGACATTAACCCCTACGGAAAT
This sequence comes from Ilex paraguariensis, assembly GCA_963454935.2. NCBI lineage: Eukaryota > Viridiplantae > Streptophyta > Magnoliopsida > Aquifoliales > Aquifoliaceae > Ilex > Ilex paraguariensis. The sequence goes on along the minus strand of CAUOFW020000692.1, from coordinate 848,616 downwards.
GGTTGCATGGGCTGCATTATTGGAATAGATGATTAGAGGATTAGCTAACTAAAAGATCTGTATTGGATTCACTTTGGAAAAATATACAATTTTCCTTGATAATTGGCAAAAGACTTGCACCAAGAATGTGGCTTTTGTCAAACAATATGCTTACTTCACATAATGCCTTTAGGGAGTCTCATAATATGCACCTGGTGAGATAGATTGTGGTATGATGTACAATGTCGCTCTTGTAGCAGCATCATAATGATTCAACTTCCACCATCTACTCTTAAGTTATACGCCACATTGAATTGTAATGAGCAATATATGCCCCGATATTGTTTCAAGAATTGCATACGACAATGGGTTGTGCATAAATAAAAATAATTATTATACATAGGATTTTGAAGCAGCTGTAAGATGTGCTATAAATCATCCAGACTTCTAAACATAACTCCTGCTTTTCCACCATGATTTGATCATTATGCAACTCCATTCCAGCTACAAATAATTACAATTAGCTCCAAACAAATGACCCAAAGAATGCATAGAAGACTGAAAATCAATCACAAAGAAATCCATCATGAAACATGCAGAATTTATTCTTTTTTATTGTACACATATAAAAATATTGACAGAGCTTGGAACATCATAAAAAGAAACATGCTGTGTGAATGAGATTACCATTGTACGACTCTCCAAACTAATAATCAAATATGCATGGTATTCATCATCATCAGCTGCCATCTTTGAAGAATCAATATTATGACTCCGCGTACTCTTGTGGTATACAGCCCAAACTCCCTTGCAACCTTGTAAATTTTCCTTCAACATATTCGAAGATGCATTATCAATTTCTGTTGACTGAAAGTATGTGCACATAGGCATAAAATTCAATAAATGTGCACAATTGCCTCATTCGGGATATAGAAAAGGTCCAGGTTGGATAAATGATATCAAGAAACATATGTGAAGTAAAGAAACTTTAGAAAATATGTCACTCAAATGGCACTATCAAAAACAAATGAAACATAAAATGAGCTCATATATGGAACNTGTCACTCAAATGGCACTATCAAAAACAAATGAAACATAAAATGAGCTCATATATGGGAACAAAAAAAAAAAGAAAGATGCAGAACTAAATAAGACATTCCTACACGCACTGCAACTGTTAAAGAGAAAACTGATTTTACTTACATGACAATGTAAGAGCCGTGTATTGTAACAACTAGAAACATTTTAATTAAATCTTTACTATAATTGATTGATTTCAATTACTTATCACATAAGGTTATCAAAAAGCCAAACTATCTACAGTCAGAGGGCACACAGATGTGGCCTGTCATTGAGGGCACAAACTGTCAGCCAAGGCAACACTTGAATTGAACACCAGAATACATAACTCCTTTGGATATACAGTGATGTCTACATTCTAATCAAGAAGCCCATACAAAGGGCTAAACAGGCTTAAAAGGAAGAGAGAAGGACGAAGAAGCAAAAGTCGAACAGTATTAATGGCCTGTGGTTGACAAGATAACTACCTCCATGCTTTGTCCCCTTAACACACACGCGCGCACACACACACACAGAGCAAATGCCTTAGTCCTAAACTAAAGATTTCCTGTGTGAAATTCCACAGTCTACCATTTACACTGTAAAACAATAGAATGGATAATGGCATTTAAATCCAGCCAAAAGTCACTTACGAAAACCACATAATTCTCTAGAACTATGAGGTGTATAGAAGACATCCTATTACCAAATCTTAAGAAAAGCAACGGTGGTGAGAAACATACATAAAATATTGGAGAAACTAAAATGTTCCTCCAAAATCTACCACCAGTAGTTGACCCCCACTATAATCACAAACACAGTCACCAACAATATTCCTCACAGTTCAATCTAGGGGTACCATTGCCAAACATAATCCTATCTTAAATAGCTTTTTAAGTACGATAGCACTTCCATCATCCACCACATGCAAGACCAACCCCCCTCCCCCCCCAAAAAAAAAAAAAAAACCAACAACACACACACACACAAAAAGAGGAAAAACATAAGTAGAAAAATGGAAAAACTCAAGCCTCTTAAGAAAGATACCACAATGTCAAGAATAAGTTAATAGAGACAACGATCTCTAAAAGACCACTATATAACAATGGGTATGGCAATTTTCGGAGTGAGCCTCCACTGTTCTGTACACATTTGTTGGAGAGTGCCATTCTGCCCCCCTTGATACGTATTGCCATCTATCAATGGAGGCAGTACATGTTCTTATCATAATCTAATCTTTCTAAGAGAAAAAAAGATTCAATTGAACGGAATCAACATTGAGCAAATGCAAACATTGAAAGCCACCAGTAAACAGTTTTTGTGTGGTGGCTCAGTAATCGATATGCACTGGTTAAGAAATGCGAGAAGTTACTTAGAAAGGTTTGCCTGTATGCCTTTTCATTACATAACTAACATAGCCATTTAAAACAGTGAACATTAATGTGAATGATATTTCAACAGTTGAATATGAACATGCACATGCACGAGACACAATATCACAACAAAGAGTTCAATGTAAAGCATGCCAAAAGTTTTCTTCCCCTCGTATAGGCAAATAAAGGCCCCTAGTTTTCAGTTTTCAACAAAGTAAAACTGAAAGGAACCATAGAGTACAAACACACTTGTGTAATCATCTCTGGGCGGATTGACTGCTGAAGCACACAGAGCGCACCATTCTTTCCATGACCAGAACAGCACACCTGAAAATTACCCAAAATAAATCAGATAAGATTTATTATTTTAGAACTACACACCATTACTAGTGTGAGATTTGTGGCTTCAAGAAGGCTTATTGGAAGTAAATAGTGAATGAGGTACCCAAACAAGAAGTTAGGGACAAAAGTTGAAAAGCTGTATTCACTCTACAGTAAACAATTGCAAGCCAAGTGATATAAAAGCAAACAGAAACATGATTCAGTTGAATCTCTATCCCATCTTGTCCACACAAAATTTAATGGGTAAAAACAAAACCGCAAAACTCACCAGTTCATAGTTACTTTGTTTAGCAACTCCTGTGGCATTAGGGTCAGCATTGATTCTCAAACCATAAGAAAAGTCTTTCAAAGGGCCAACGTTAATCAGTGAATCCCTCACTGCAAATGAGAAAGTCTTCTGCATGCACCAAGTAGTAACATAACATTATTAGGGAATGACTAAGAATTTACAAAGAGCATATACAAAATTAACTACGTCAACTCAAAACCACAACAAATCAATTTAAACTACAACAATTGATGCATCAATAAACATTCACCGCTTTTAAGAAACCACAAAAAGCAAATGGTTAAGTTGACGATAAATCTTGTATTTCCACCCAAAAAAGAAAGAAGCAAATACAGTAGAAAGTCAGATGACAGATAAAGGCATGTATGTAAATCTATACAACAGATAAAGACATGGAACATGGACATGACTCAAATACAGAAAATTAAAAACGTAGGCATGGACACATGGAGACAAACAACTATGAAAAGCTATGGCATCAATTGTCATCTAACTGCTGGTAATCTACATTTTTTATATGGTAAAGAAGAAAATTTTAATTGGTGACTCACTGAAACTCCATAAATATCGTATACATTATTCTAAAATCAAGACTTCTATTTTGCATGCCCTAAAACATCTTCCTTTTACAGGTGTTTTTTACTTTTCTTTATCAAGAGTGCACGTTGTATGCTTGATGTATTCATGCTGCATGCGCGATAGAATGCATTGGAAGCCTCAGGTCTTTTGGAGGCAGGTCAAAGAACTTGGATTGGGGCAAAGGAGGCCGACTTTAAAACAGAGTTTTGCATTTTAAAATCACTTGGGATTATAAAGACACAATCTAGGTGTCATAATCACAGGTGAAATGATGAGCAGCATTTCCAAAAGTGTCAGAGGTGTTCCTTCCACTAAGATTGTGGCTCCTCCTAAAAGCTCCATGCTTCATAAATGCAAATCATAGCCGGCTTTGGTTCACATGTTATACCTGAATACAATTCCCTCAAATGATTGGAAATTAAATGTGAGGTTAATCTTGATCTTGAAGACTAAAAGGCCCAAAGCAAAAGAAAAGCAGACAAGTTAAGAGCATCAGTGCACGATTTTGACTTGATGGGACATGTTTATAATTTCGGGTTTATATTTTGATCTCGGAAAAATATCAGTCTGGTCAATCCACTCATCCTCCAACACCTCTTCAACAAATGGAGCCAAAGCATTTGACGTGAAAGTACATTTATGGAACCTTCAATTTTCAATGCATTCTTCGAATGTTCAAAGGAAGAGGGGCAAAAATTCAGAGGGAGGCCACTGACTCGTTGTTGAACGTATTCCTCCCTACTTGCGTGTTTTACCATGCTTAGTTCAGTCGGGTTTGACTATTGCTTCCTTTCATTCCAACTCATTATCGGGGAAAATATTTTTTGTAAAGGAAAATGAATTAAGGCCTACAATGTGTGTAAGAAAGATACTTCACCTGTGCAGACTGTGCATTATTTGGACCTGAACTATATAAGGAAAGCTCTTCCCCACTAAGCATATCTTGCAAAGCATCAGAAGAGGACCCTCGTAACCGCTTTGCCGAAGGGACATCTCCCTCAATATCCCCAACCTGAAGATGCAAGGGGAAAAAAAAGAGCAACAGAGTCAGTGCTGACCACAATATTCTAGGGCGTTCAGAAAGCGAGAGTTAATTTAGGGAATAAACTAATTTCAAAAGTTCCAAATTCCAATACATCTTGTGAAAATATTATTCACAGTATCCAGGATGGAGGGCCTATTAATTGACTTTCCAAGAAAATGAGAGCCACAATAAAAGGGTTCAAAGTTGAGAAAGTGAGGAATTATAGCAAAAAAAATTAGAAAGAACGAAAAGACATAGGAAACCCGGATATCGCTGACTCCAGACACGCACCTCCTCCTTCACACCAGGAGGCAACATTGATGCTCCTACTCCATAGCTAAATTGCACAAGCAAGCTATCTCCCAACCGACTACCCAAAAAGAATAATGAGTTCCCAATAGTTGTAATCCCCTGGAAAACCAAAAAAAATAAGTTAAATACAATGGATCGAAAATTAAACAAATAGGCTTGTCCCATACAGAGTATGGCAATTTTCCAAAAAAAAAACAGCTGACCGATGTAAGTACTGACGCTCTAGACTTTGAAAGGTCAAGTCTCTGCACAACCCTGCAGATGGAAAAAGGAACACTTGATAAAGCAGGATGTTCATTCACTGAAACTCAAAGCCAATAAGAGGGGGCAGGAAAATAATAAGTAGCAACTAAATCTTCGAATTGTTACATGTACAAGTTTGGGCATTATTTCTAACTTTGGCTGAAAGCTAATAAATGTCTGGTCTCCTTGTCCTTGACCACATCCCAGGCCAAGTACACTTCTGTCTCAGTGTTATTAACACCCCCAAGGAGTTTTGAAAACCCTAAACTTCCAAACCTGAAACCTACCGAAATTCCTAGCAAACACGCGTTTCTATTCTGTGAAGTTAAGTTACTTCATTGCCCAGATGTGAGAAATTCAAGGCTACAGTACTGCCAATATTGATTGAGTGCAAAATTCTAGTGCTGTGATTTTATAATGCTTCAAGGCACAGACAGTAAAGAAGAAAGAGAAATTGCTTTGTCACCACCAGGGTCAAGTGTCACATGTCAGCATTTTTTCAAGAGAGAAAATAAGGAGATCAATTCATCAGCACTTGTGAACTTTCCCGTTGCTACTTGATGCAATTTGGTTCCTCAAGAAAAAAATAACGCTGATATGTTAGCTATTAAAGACTTTTACTTGATGAAACTTCCCAAGGATATAAATTCATGACAATCATCGTAGAGTATCTAAAACTTCTTCGATTCCTTGTGAAACAACGAGGCCACCAAAATCTTCTTGTCCTTCCTTTAACATTCTGCAACTATTTAGGCNCCTACTCCATAGCTAAATTGCACAAGCAAGCTATCTCCCAACCGACTACCCAAAAAGAATAATGAGTTCCCAATAGTTGTAATCCCCTGGAAAACCAAAAAAAATAAGTTAAATACAATGGATCGAAAATTAAACAAATAGGCTTGTCCCATACAGAGTATGGCAATTTTCCAAAAAAAAAACAGCTGACCGATGTAAGTACTGACGCTCTAGACTTTGAAAGGTCAAGTCTCTGCACAACCCTGCAGATGGAAAAAGGAACACTTGATAAAGCAGGATGTTCATTCACTGAAACTCAAAGCCAATAAGAGGGGGCAGGAAAATAATAAGTAGCAACTAAATCTTCGAATTGTTACATGTACAAGTTTGGGCATTATTTCTAACTTTGGCTGAAAGCTAATAAATGTCTGGTCTCCTTGTCCTTGACCACATCCCAGGCCAAGTACACTTCTGTCTCAGTGTTATTAACACCCCCAAGGAGTTTTGAAAACCCTAAACTTCCAAACCTGAAACCTACCGAAATTCCTAGCAAACACGCGTTTCTATTCTGTGAAGTTAAGTTACTTCATTGCCCAGATGTGAGAAATTCAAGGCTACAGTACTGCCAATATTGATTGAGTGCAAAATTCTAGTGCTGTGATTTTATAATGCTTCAAGGCACAGACAGTAAAGAAGAAAGAGAAATTGCTTTGTCACCACCAGGGTCAAGTGTCACATGTCAGCATTTTTTCAAGAGAGAAAATAAGGAGATCAATTCATCAGCACTTGTGAACTTTCCCGTTGCTACTTGATGCAATTTGGTTCCTCAAGAAAAAAATAACGCTGATATGTTAGCTATTAAAGACTTTTACTTGATGAAACTTCCCAAGGATATAAATTCATGACAATCATCGTAGAGTATCTAAAACTTCTGCTATTTCGATTCCTTGTGAAACAACGAGGCCACCAAAATCTTCTTGTCCTTCCTTTAACATTCTGCAACTATTTAGGATGGTGAACATTTCTCCACCAAGGGCAAGGAAATATATAGAACTCCTACGCAGACAATCAGAATTTTCTTTCCAAAAAGAAAACTGGAAATGACGAGATTATAAAGCAAATGTTATTTCTCACCAAACGCTGAGAAAAAAGATTATTATTCAAACAAGCACTGGCAATAAGAGAAGTTAAAAGGTACACATTTCATCTTTATGAAAGAGAAATTGGGGAAGAAAAATAAAAGCAAACTACCTCCCATCATTAACAAGTGTCAACAGAAGCAGTTCCCCTGTCTTTGTCGACAACATGGCCACATCATTTGTTAACCAAGTTGCATTGGCAGAATCGAGCTCCACATTGAAACTTGATCTGGACATTTCCTGACTGGAACAAAAGCAATTACGATTTCAATATTAGAAAGAACTTAGCTGCCCCATGCAATAGGTCAGAATCAAATGCAGGGCGCATACTTACTGCAGAAAAAACACAAACTGAAAAAATAAGTAGATAAGGAACAAAGAGTCAAACCAACCCCCCCCCAGGAGAGGGGTTGGTGGTGGTTGGAGACAAAAAGAAAACACAGAAACCTTACCTACTATCAACAGAGACAGCGAAGTTGTTCAAAGCCAACATGCATGATGCTGACTGCAGAAGCAAAAGTCACAAACTCAATAACAAAAAAAAAAAAGAATAACTACAGGAAAATATAAAAACAAACAAAATCCACAGCAGCCTGTCAATGCAACAGAATGGTTTACCTGACTATGATAATGAATAGTATTTGCACTAACTACAAGAACTCCACCAATTGGAGATGGCACTGCAAGAAGCTTGTATGCATCATGTGGAAGATTCTGATAAGAAGAAAGGGCATATCAAATTAAATCTGAATGCAAGCACTCTCCACTGCAATTTAGAATAAGTTAGACCCTGTTGTTTGACTTGTTCCCATATATATTGTATATTAAATACACAACATTATCAGGATTGTGACATTCGAGAACATTGTTATATCTCCAGTGAAACCAAATTTCGAACTTGGGCTTTAAATATCATGATGCTTGGGTGTAACATCAGCATAAATATTGATAAAGTTCATGATCCTTTCACACCCATTATGACACTAAAACAAAATAGCAAAACTCGTAGTACGCAGCCATGCCTTCCAGAAATTTAATCATACTTCGTCGGTCAATTGCCAAAGTTTATAACCCTTGCCATCATAGAACATGTTGACATGTCAAATTATGGAATGCCAAATGGCTGCTAAGTAAAGAACTCTAGCTGTTTGTACTTTCTTTTTCCTTTTTTTGACTCCTTTATCACCATAACCTTTCTTCCTATCACTGATACATTATCATAAGCAAGCAATCCATCATTTCAACAGGCACAAACATGGTGCTGCCTGTCAAGAAAAATCCCACTGTTTGACCATCTTGAAAACATATCCAGAAATATCAGGAAAAAAATCAAAATTTGGTAGTTCTAATCAATCTTTGTTTTGCATAAACGAAAACTGATAAAAACATATAATGTTGAATTTGACATGACACAATCAAAACCCATTTTCAGTTAAGACGTACTTACATCATGCGATGTCAGGCAACCACATAATTAATGACTAAGCAGGTTTATCTCTCAGAAATCCCATCCCCGGTATATTAAGAAAAATATAAGCAAGGCACACATGCTTATTGTCAAATAGAGGTTGTAAGATCAGCAAAACCAAATCCGTTTGCTGTGTGTGGTTCTATGACATTCTTAAATTTCAAGTAGCACAAAATGGAGACATAACTGATAATGAGGAATCCAGAATTTAGCATCTAATTTGCACTGGAATATGATCCTTTAACGAGGTTCAGTTGCAGCTTCAATGTTTAGTGAAAATATAAAATTCCGGTTAAGTAAATAACAGGCATGTTTCCATCAGAAATACAACTTACAGAGGCTAACCATATGAGTGGATGTTGCTTCAATGTTGTGCTGATACTAAGTGCTGAAATCATACACGTATGATGTTTCCACGAGACACGCCCAGCCCAAGTAAGCTCTCGTTCATGCAGGATAACCATTACCGGCTCAATATAACCTATAAAAGCAGTGATGCAAGTCAAATACCAAAATTATTTCCGACTTGCCAACCACTTAACAATCTTTTAACTCAAACCACTGTGAATTGAATACTTATATATGTCTAAAACTAAAACTAATAGGAATAGTTGCTTTGTTGTTTAAAACTAAAACTAGTAGGAATAGTTGCTTTGCTGTTTAAAACTAAAACTAGTAGGAATAGTTGCTTTGTTGTCTCACCATTCACGAAAACAAAATCCTTTACATGCTTCATATCCAGATCCCGTAAATTGATTATGTATGATGACTCGATACGAGCAGACACAGTGGGCCCCGCACTAAAGGCTTTGTCTTCACCAACCAAACTAGAACCAGCCTGACATCCAAAATACCAGAAATGGAATCAAACATAAAGAAATCAAAAGTTGGAAAATAAAGTGAAAAAAAAATACATGGTGTAACATAAAAACAGGACTTGCTTTAACACAATGCCCNAAATGGAATCAAACATAAAGAAATCAAAAGTTGGAAAATAAAGTGAAAAAAAAATACGTAGTGTAACATAAAAACAGGACTTGCTTTAACACAATGCCTGTCATGTTTGGTATCCACATGCACCAGCGACGATAATGTGAGCGGTAGAGGGAGATGGAAATTAAGTTTAAGAGAGATCATAAAAAGGACATGATAGTTGTTTGATATAGCATAATGGTGAAATGTCTAAAGTGTAATGCTGATAAATAAATTCAAATCCTGTTTTATCTTCATCAGCTTATGGCTGGTTACTGCTTATAGACTACAACCAAAGAAAGAATAAGAGATCTGATCAAGAGAAAGCCTAAAAGAATAGTTGGAGATGAGCTCATCTCCAGATTTCAGACCAGATCATAAAAGAATATAAGCATGTTTACATAATTCACTGCAATGAGTATAAGTACAAGCATATGTAGGTTTAGAGAATCTTGGACAAAAGGATGATAATTGCCAAAGCATGCTAAATTTACATATTCAAACACATGAAATATGTGTCCAAAAACAATTGTAGCATCTTAGATATAGAGGTATAACAAGGGCTATCAAATGGTCAAACTAAGATTAAGCATCCAATCTGAGTCAAATAACTTACAATATGGATTATCCAACACAACGCATCAATATTTAACTCGTGACTTTTGATTATAACTGAACCAAATTCAGTTGCAAATAGACTCAATCCACATAGAGGTTCATATAGATTGACAAAATTATGTAAATACTTTTATTACCTACTTCATACATCTTTACCAGAACATAATATTATTCTATTTTTATTATTTTTTCCGCATATACCATAATGCATTACATTACATAATTTTCTCTTAAAAGTCGTATAGACACAATATATTTGGATTCTTGCCAAGTCAAATCTCAAATTCATGCTAGAATTCAAATTTTGTTATGATCACCAAAGGTCTCTTAGATTTCATTTCGAACTTGGACTTTGGATTAAGTACTGCAATTAATTAAAGACAGATATGAAAAGAAAGCAAGGGTGCAAAGAAATAATTATAGTGGGGTATGAGAAGAAGACCTCAGCAGCCTTAAGTATTATCATCTGGAGGCCATAAACATGAACCCCAGCACACCTTCCTTGTGGATCAACTTTAACCACTGGACCTCTAGCAAACGATTCTCTACCTCTTTTCAGATGAAGCCACTCTGGACCCTCAAAACAGTGCATGGAGCTAAGCAAAAGGATAAACAAGTATCAAAAAAATATTAGCTTCATAAACAAACTAATATCTGTAACCAACAGCACAAGGGAGAAGTGGGGAGAGGGGCTTTGTTCCTTGAGAAACAGATACACGAATCCACAGCATTCCAGCAATTAAAGGCAGCAAGTTTGTAGGAAAGAACATTAATAAACGCTGTTTTAAGATCAACTTAGCATCTTTGAGCCAAGCCAATATTAGCTGACGGATGGCCCAAGGGAGAAGTAGGGGAGGGGTTTTGTTCCTTGAAAAACTGATACATGAATCCAGCTACATATTAAAGGCAACAAGTTTGCTGGAATGAACATTAATCACCCGTAAAACAACTTAGCATCTTTGATCCAAGCCAGATAAAAATCTCAGTCGAAAATAAAGAATGATTGTTGGTCCATTATGAAAGAGACTCAAAAGTTTAAGAAGCCACTTCAATGAAATACGTGAGATAATGTTTCCCTTTAAAATTTAAGTTGCCGCCATGGTTTCCGGAAGACAAATGACCTACAGAATTGCGAAGTTGTATCAACATTCCAAAGAATGGTACACTTTTGTTTTGAAATGCTAAGCTTGGCAATCCAAAACAATTTCCCTTTCCTTCATAGCATTTATGTTTTGTTGGAAGAAACATATAAGATACTCGACTGGAATCTAACAACACACAGCTTTTCAAGATGAAGACGAAAAAAGTGCCATAGAATGCATGCTTATGGTTTAAATTAAGTAGGTGCATTTCTTTTTGATTTTTAAAAAGCACCTCAACAAATTCTACAGGATCTATGTAATATTCCCCCTAGTATGACGTAAGTGGTGTACCAGGATGACCCATGCTCATACAATAGGTAACATTGGCTAGACCGCAGTTTGGATTGGCATTTCACAATGTTAGTGTGGCAATAAGTAAGGTATGCTCACATGGAAAAATTTATAGTAGTAACGCAGTAATAACATATTCTATATTGTTGCGCAGCTCAATGCCTAGGATTTCTTTGACCAAAATCAGTGGCAATATAAGGCTGATTGTACTGAGCTCTTTTTTCTTCATTATAAGTTGGAGTTGCATCAAAGCGTGATAACCAATAACTAACTGCAACTTTCAGTTTCTCCACTTTCTATGCTCCCTCAAATTTTTGCTCCATGGAAATCCAAACCTGCATCCATTCGTTTATTATTTTAAGTTGAGCCTTTCGAGATGGGGTACAAACATAAACCTAGATTGCTGGTTAACTCGTCCCACTCTTCACAACTCAAAGTAACTACAATTAGGGGCAGCATCCATTAGGCCACTAAGCCAACATACAGCAGGCCATGGACCACAACCACAAGGCATATTGGTTACAATAGCACCTAATTTCTCTTCTAATCCCCAGGTCATACCATGTATGGTTCCTTCACATTTTTTTAGTTGTGTATGTTTGTGTGATATCATTTTTCTAGGATCAAAACTGAAATGAATGGTTACTCATTTTTTGTTTTGTATACGTGACTCTCCAAAGTCCTCAAACTTTTGCAAATCAGCCGGAGTTTGTCCTTTAGTGGCTCATTTTCCCTGTATTTTTAACTATTTGTATGAACTTGTAATTATCCTTATTGAGCCAGCACTAATGTTGGATCTGATCATAGACAACTACTTCCATGCAGATAATATAATCGGGTAGTTCCTGACAACAGCAACTCATTTTTCATCATCTTGGTCCAGTAGTAGGCAGAACTTGGTGCTGATTACAAGTGCTCAACATTCTACTTAAAACATGAAGAGACTTACAAGACAGAGTTCATAATAATACCTTGTTTTAGCTACCATCCTGGATGTCAGAGAGTGACATGATGTTGTTGAATGAGATAATATTGTTTATGCNTCTTGGTCCAGTAGTAGGCAGAACTTGGTGCTGATTACAAGTGCTCAACATTCTACTGAAAACATGAAGAGACTTACAAGACAGAGTTCATAATTATACCTTGTTTTAGCTACCATCCTGGATGTCAGAGAGTGACATGATGTTGTTGAATGAGATAATATTGTATATGTAGGTCCTCAGAAAAACTCATCAAATGCACACAAGACTTGGACATTTCAAAAGCACTGTTTACTTCTATCTTATGGGATCATACATTAGATAATTAAGTGGCAGAATCTTCATCTAAGTGGGTGGTTATGACACCATAGGACTTCATATGGTATTTTTCGTATGTAACAAATTTTAAATTCTTATGATGTTTCATTCGATGTTAACCTTCCTCTCTAACATTTTTCACTTTTCTTTCTTACAAAACCATCATATATATGTTTCNGATCATACATTAGATAATTAAGTGGCAGAATCTTCATCTAAGTGGGTGGTTATGACATCATAGGACTTCATATGGCATTTTTCGTATGTAACAAATTTTAAATTCTTACGATGTTTCATTCGATGTTAACCTTCCTCTCTAACATTTTTCACTTTTCTTTCTTACAAAACCATCATATATATGTTTCCCACTGTCCAAATCAAATCAGTTAGAATTTTAAAGAAATATGACCACACAATGAAGTTCAAAGAACCAAAAAAGAAAATAAGTCTCTCCATCTATGAGGAAATCCAAGTTAAGAACATCAACTACTTCGGTGGCCCAATTATTCAGCTCTTCAATCAATATAAATAGCCAAAAATCCAATAGAAGCATTCGACTGCAATATCTACTTCGTGCATACAGTTAAATCCTACAGGAAATTAATTATTTGAACTGATAAATAAAGAAACCTATGACGATAATCTTCATTCAAATATAGGGCAAGAATTAAATGGCTCAAAACTGTGCATGTTCAACTAGTACTTCGCATAATTCATGGAGATTTGGTTTATCTTCCAGATGAAACAGAGATAACGCACCAATAAGAAAGCAGGTTAGGCAATTCTCGTACAATAGTTCAGCTCACCTTGTACGAAGTCCATGAGTAGATTCATCAAACTCTAAGATTGAAATTTTAGCATCTTGACAGGTTAAGATAATCGAATCCCTCCTCCTACCACCATCAACACCTCCTACCGACAACACGGCTATCGATTCAACATTACCATGCAACCTACAACGCAATTTCCAAGTCAAAACTTCCCTCATTTTCCAATTATGCAATTCATAGTAATCTAGGAGCATTCAGTTTTTGGAGAGGACCTGTAATGGCAAACAAGTTCGAGCGAAGCTCCAGATATACCGGCCATGACACCGCCACGCTTAGTTTCAATTGGCCCTTTTGATTCTCTGCTGCTACTTTCTTCTTGAACCCTAACTACATAAACCTCGAGAATGTTACCGGCGGTGACGATGAGGTTCGGAACCGGGCCGATTGGTTTCGCCGCCGGCCAGTCAGAATCGAGGTCATCAGTCTGAATCGGAGGGATTTGTGGTGTAAAGTCTACACTGGAGTGAGTGATGAATCCGGAAGCGCAGTTCTCGATGCCGGTTGGCCAGTGCATCATCTTATACGCTGCGTAGCTCATCTTGCTGTTTGAATCAGTAGGGTTTCCGGAAATGCGTGTGTATAGAGAGAGAGAGAGAAGGAGTTGCAGGTGAGGAGGGAGAAGAATAGGGTTTTGGAAGCTTAAACCCTTCCCATGTTTGGCGGGATGATTATCCCTCTTTTTCTCTCTTCTAACACTGCAACACGATTTTCTGGTGTATGGGGATGAAATGTGGTCCGACCCGACCCGGGGACTATAAAATGAAAGTGCCAAAAATAATTAGGATTAATTGCATTAAAAGTCCCAAAGTATGAATTTTTCTCATTTTAGTCCCTAAAATATTAAATATGTTTTTATGTGGTCCCTCAAAAATACAATGTCCAGATTATTAATAATTTTTTTATTATAAACTTGTCACGTAATATTAAAATATGAATAAAAAATAATTTGAATAATTTTTTACTAAATTTTTATCCATATTTTAGAGAATGAGTTATCTAAATTACACAATTTTGATTATGAGTTATCAAAATTTTAGTCAAGAGCTACTCATATTACATATTTTTGGTCGAGAGTTATCCAAATTTTGGTTAAAAATTACTCAAATTATATTTTTTATTCATATTTAAGTATCATGTGACAAATTTATAATAAAAAATTATTAACAATTTAGATATTGTATGTTTAAAAGACTACATAAAAATATAGTCAATATTTAAGAACTAAAATTATGTAATTAAAATATTGAGGACTAAAATAAAACTAACTCTATACTTTGAGATACAGTTAGCCCAAATAACTATAATAAAAAATATAAAAAAATTTATTTTTTTAAAACTAAAAAATGTAAAAGTTAAAAAGTACATATTTACACATAGTTTATTAAAAATGTGTTCCACCGAGTCATGTGATCTAAAGGTGTGCCACGGCGGAACTAAAGTATCCAGTGATAAATGAGATAAATTTTTCGTGATTTAACTTTAAAATATTATTAAAATTCAAATTCATAATATCTATATTCATAATTCGTTCTATTTCTTCAATATGGACCTTTTAAAAAAGAGGTATTATATCAAAAATTACAATTAAATAAGTGACAATTACCTCTCATTTAGATCAAATTACTATTCAATCATCAAATTGAACTATAATTACAACTAATTTTTTTTTATAAAAGTGATACATTAATGGCTGCGTAGGCAAAATATTGGCACCAGTTGAAGCTGTAGCATCGCATTGTGGTACCAACATCATGTACATTATGCAGCAGTGTTGCCCCTTTTTGAAGGCCATATTGAGAAAAGAATGATCATTTAACTCCAAAACTCCCCTCTGATAATTATAGCATGCTATGATCTTTCTTTATTTATCAATGATCCTACCGAAATCAACACTGCTCACTGACCAAGTTTTACGTCATAAGTGATGTGACATATTTTTTTATCAGAAGTAGGGTCCATTAATATTTAATGATTAAAATTATATCACATCATTAAAGATAAAAAAACATAATAAACATAACTCGACTGTTTCGTACCGAATAGAACAGTTTCGTGCAAGATGAAACAGGTTTGTGTCAAAAAACTCTTCATTCATATCTCATTCGTTTATATAAATGAGTCAAACTATCATATTCATACACGAATTATTTATTAAACGGGTTACCCGATACAACCCACGTGTCCGCGTGTCACCCGCTAAATAAAAAAATAAGTTAGAGTATTTCGAGTCCATGTAAAAAATATCAACTCACTACACATTACACATATTTGACATGTTTACTATAATAATGAATTATGACTGAACAAAAAATAAACATTAAATGACTACTAAATTTGAATGAATCTGAAAAATGAGATATGTGAGATATGACAGAGGCCAAGAGACCTTACTTTTTTAAAAAAAAATTATAGTACTNAGGCCGAGAGACCTAACTTTTTTTAAAAAAAATTATAGTACCACTATACACGGGTTGAAACGAATTTATGAGTTAAAAACGAAACCGGTTCGTTTATTTCACGGGTTTGCCGAGTTAACCCGTTAACCACCAAATCCGTTAAGACTACACTCAAACCCGCTAAATCCGTGTTGGGTTCGTGTCGATTTCACGAGTCGTGTCCAGGCCTAGTTGCATTGTTCACAACAGTAAATATGACTCGTTAAAATTACCCAAGAGGCCTTCAAAAAGAATAGCAAAATTCAGTGTATTCATGAAAGTAATTGGTAGGAAACCAAACAGATCTGATGATAGAACAATTTCCTCCGAGAACGCTTGGTGATGAAGACTTTTATCTTTCTTGTTCTGAGAAGATTACATGGCGACAATTAAGACCTCAGTCTTTTGGATTGTCTGAAGTACCTACTTAAAGCTCAAAGCAATATACCTGTTCATCTGCGACGCGTGTTAATGGTCACATTGAGGAAGCTGGTCAGTTGACAACCCAAATTTAAAACTTACAGATTTGGCAAGCGCTCTGGCCTTCCCACTGTCAAAACCACGTGCAGCCAGCCATTATCTTGTGCCCAGCTGATTNGAAAAAATACATGTCAGATTTTCCAAGTAACTTCACAGTTTCTTCTCGCACCTTGAAAAGTGTAATACCGTTATCCCTCAAGCATTTTGCAGCTAAACTGGTTCCTGCCGAGAAATAGAAAGTACAGCCCAAATATTAAAGTAAGCAAAAGTAGTAGCTTAATTTACCTTCATTAATGTAAGACCTCTAAACAGCATATGAGAACATTGCAAATCGGCTCACTGTAGTTTCATCACAAACACCCCTTTTTCTCTTCAAAATTCAAACTACCAGCTCATCTTCATAAAAGTTTCGGGTTTCCCACAACACAAATGACGTAAAGAACATTTTTGGGCTTCAAATAAATGAAGTATTAATTTCTTCCCAAAAAAAATTTAATCAGCAA
The DNA here is from genome assembly GCA_963454935.2 of Ilex paraguariensis. Taxonomy (NCBI): domain Eukaryota; kingdom Viridiplantae; phylum Streptophyta; class Magnoliopsida; order Aquifoliales; family Aquifoliaceae; genus Ilex; species Ilex paraguariensis. Next base: position 831,505 of record CAUOFW020000692.1, on the reverse strand, counting down.
TTTTCTGATGAGCGTCTCTAAAATCCAAAAATCAGTTAAAGGCAACTGAAACCTAGACTGCATTGTGAAACACATCCTGAGATTCATATCCCTAATTACACCACTACATCAAGGATTGTTTTTGACCAAGATCAACCACATTAAACTAAAACATGGAAAAATGAAACTGTGTCCAAACTCTCTAGAAATAGTTGTATTAGTCACTAAACTACTCACCTACTCCCATTAAGCGAAAACTCTAGGCTAATGTGCATAGCAAGTGCACTCCTATAGTGATAACCAATGAATGGACAAAGATGTTTACAAAATTGCTAACACTCGACCAAAATCCCCATCAGAAGAGCTTCAGTGCCTGTATTTGGATACTTTGAGCTTCCTTGCCTCCAATTCCGCCATTGCGAATGACTTTATCGCCCTTGCGGACCATCTGCACCATTACCCAAAGTGAGGCTTCGGATCCTTTGCTGTTAATTTTTTTACAGCAGAGATGCTGTTGATTAAAAAGGCATCGTTTTAATCCAAAATGACATCATTTTGTTAAATTGAACACGACCTCGTTTTGGATAGCCTTTTTTTATCAACAACACCTCTAAGTTGAACTCGAGATACCACTCACAATCTCTTTAAGAACTACAAGCTATTTTCATTATTCAGTTAAATTCAAATAGTCCAACAGGAATGCATACTAACTAACGAACTCACTTTGGGGCTTTCCCAGAAGCAGCGGTTTCTGGCTTTCTGCAAACCCGAATTAAAAGCCTCAATATCTTCAATCCTCAATAAAACATAGTATACACATACACACAAATGCATGTATAGGATTCTGAACTTACGTTGTTGGGAGACTAAACGACACCTTTACGACAGTGGACCCGCCGTTGCCTATGCTGCCTCGAATTCGATGACCGAATCGAGAGCACGTTTCCGACAAAACAACTGACCAAACCGTCCGATTTGAGACCGAAAGGAACAAGTAACGAACGAATACTTGAATTCTTGCAAAATTGTGAAGCTGAAAGCGGAACAAGTAATGAGAGCGCATGAGAGGCCATTAGTTTTCGAGAAATCAAACCCTAGTTGATCTGAGATATGAATCAAAATCAAACCCTAGTCCATTAGTTTTCTACGTATGTTTGTATGTATAATTCTAGCTTTGTTCTGCATAGCTTTTTGAGTTCCTTTTTCCAGGTTTTATGGAATTGGATCGACACAATGGAGAAAAATACAGCAGAAAAAGGGTTGGAAATCCTTGTGGATCGGGTTATTTTGGATTGGACATGGTTGGATCTTTTTCGGATTTATGACAATCCAAGCACACCCGTAATTTTTCAGCTCAAGCATTTTCAATAGTACTTTGATAACATTTTTTAAAATATTATTTAGATTTAATTTAAAATATAATCTAATACAAATATTAAATTGACGATAAATTTTATCTAATATTAAAACTCACAACTTACTTTGAATTATATCTCTAATTAAATCTCTATTAAAATAAAAAACTTATTTGATAAAAAATTGAATTAAAAAGTAAAATTTTTAAATAATTATAACAAATTATATTTATGAGATGAATGTTCAATGTCGATGTATGAATATTTATCATCGCATATATGTATAACTACTTATACGTACATAAATCATATTTTATTAGATACGTGGATAACTTATATACATAAATTTATGCACGTGCATTTATAAATGTCATGTATTCGTGAATTAGTCATTATTACATTCATGTGAAATTATAAATATTACTATATTACGAGATAGAGTTGAAAATAGAGATATAGATGAATATGTTTGCATGAGTGATAGTTTAGCGAGTGTGAAGTTGAATTACTCCTTTTCATAAGGCGATAATCGCATGAGAATGAAGCAACAACTCAGAGCATTTAATAGTTCCCCCAGCTGAAGAGTTTGAATAGAGTCTATTATAATGGAGTTTCTTACTCATTAATTTTTATTACTTGAAAAAGAATATTAGTATATATCCTTTATACATAGGATATCTCCTCCTATTTATACAAGAATTAGTTGTCCTTATTTAATATTTTATGGTCCCCTCAATCTGTTAAAATAGTCGAATATTTTTTTTTTATCGTTAAAAGATATTTGATATTGTTTCACATATCCTTCTAAAAGATAATGAGGTGTCATACTTCCCTCCGAAAGTATTGTTAAGGCGAGGAAGTCAGTCTAATTGAGCTTTATTATCGAGCAGCACTAGAACATGCAAAGCTGTGACTATGTTAGTGAGGAACTCATGTTGTTTATGGGTCGATTCTACTTTGGACATCATCATGGTCAGGATTTTCGATGTCGGGCTGTGGCAGATAAAACTTAATTATGGTTTATTGTATCATATATCTACAAGAGGTTCTAAAAACTAGGGGTGTAATTCGAGCGGATTAGACAAATAATCATAGCTCAATTCTAGATATATAATTTTCAACCTTAACTCTAACCCTAATCCAGGCGGGTTGGACAATAAACTGCCCGAGTTTAATTCGGGCGGGCTCGGGTTGAATTCGAGTTACTCTACGGGTTCAATTCGGATTGAGCTCGAATAGAACCCCAAATAGGCTTTTTATTTTAAACCTAATACATATATTACATAATATTCACCTAAATTAACAACCAATAACTTCAACTAAGTTTTTAACAGTGCTAATGCTATAACAAAAATGAAGATGAACGAGAGAGAAAGAGAACGATAGAACAAAAATGAAAAATTAGTTTTAATGTTATATATATATATATATATATATATATATATATAATCTTTTTTTAATTTGTCGGGTTTAGGTTGAACCCATGAGTCCGAAGTCTTAACCCAAGCCTACCTCAAGTATTAAAAATATTTATCCTAATTTTTTCGGGTTAAAATCAAATTGTCCAACCTAAATTACAGCTCAACTAAAAATTACGATCGTCAAACATTTTAAAAAAGACTACACACTTAAAGGTAAGGTCAAATAAGGTGTTCTTATTGGTAGAACTTGGGACTTAACCACTTAAAAAAATTAATTAGAGTCATAGGACAAAATTGTCGAGTTATTGGATATTATAAATGACAAGTCAAACGAGAAAGTCTGATATATCAATTTTGGATTTTGTTATTCACAAAAGACTTAAATCTGCTTTAAAAAATGAAATATTTGGGCCTCAAATTGACTTATTTCATGTGAATTTATTATTAATTTGTACCTTACTTCTCAATTTATTAGTTTTTCAGCAATAACATTTGAAAATACCTAAAATCGATAAGAAATTAATATGTTTGAATTTAAATCTTATAGGATTTCGGTTGATAAACAAATGTACCGGCGCAATTCCAACTAAATATGACATACACATGATGTAACCTGAACCCCACTGAAATCAACTATCTGCAATCGTAAACATGAGTAAATTTTAGTATGATACAACATTCTACCGTCCAATTCAATTAACAAGTTATTGATCTGCTCACACTTTGTTTTTTTTTGTTTTTATTTTTAAGACACTATTGCAATAAAAGAAAATAACGAAATTTAAACTCGTAATTTTAAAATAGGTTTAATTGTATTAGAGGTCCCAAAAATATGAAATTTATCTCATTTTGGTCTCAAATATTTCAATTGAATCATTTTGGTCATTGAATTATTGAATATGTTTCAAATATGGTCCTTCAAGTAAACAACGTCTAAATTACTAACGATTTTTTATCATAAACTTGTCACGTAATAGCTAAATATGGACAAAACATAATTTTGAACGCTCTTAGACTAAATTTGGATAGCTTTTAACAAAAAAATGTGCAATATAAGTAACTTTTGACTAAAATTTAGATAGTTTATAATTAAAACTGTGCAATTTAGTTAAGTATTTAACCAAAATTTGAGTTAAAAATTTGATTAAGAATTATTTAAATTATTTTTTTGTCCATATTTAAGTATAATGTGACAAGTTTATAATAAAAAAATGTTAATAACGTGGACACTGTCTACTTGAAAGACCATATAGAAACATTAGTTATTGTCCGTGCCTAAAGGTACAGAGTAATAAAAAATGGTAAATAATAAATATATTTGTATTCATATCCAAAATTAAATTGTAAACATAGAGAAGAGATAAAAGAATTTAAACATCGGTTTGTAATAAAAGTGAGAGATAGTGGGTGGTAGTTGTGGTGGTAGGAGACAGTAATAGTTATGGTGGCGATGGTGGTGGTGGTAGTGGCGACGGCGACGATGATGATGGTGGTGGCGGTGGCGACGACGGTGGCAGCGGTGGTGATGGCGACGGCGGTATGGGGGGTGATAGTGGTGGTAGAGGTAGTGGTAGTGATAGTGGTGGGGCAATTTTAAACACAATTTTTTTTTTAAAAATATTTATTGAAAATAATTTATAGAAATACTTTTAAAAAGTCACTCCAAACATATCCTTAAGGGTCTATTTTTCATATTAAATTTAGGGTGTTAATATTAGCGGTTAAATTAACTTTAAAGTAAAATTTAAAGCGATCTCAATAGTAAATAGTAAAAGTCATTTTGTTTATCTTTTGAAATTTAAATTGTAAGCTATTTTATTATATATATATTCGATATTTCAGGGATCAAAATGATACAATTATAATATTAAATATTAAAATAAAATAAATTTCATACTTTAATGACTTCCGATACAATTAACCTTTTAAAATATATCAGTGAGATCAGTGATCACTAACCTCCGTCTAGTTGACCTATACCCATCTGCAGTTGTTTTTGGAACACATTTTCTATGCGGTTGGGTTGGTCCACAGACAACCTTCAAGCTAACAACTTCAAAAAGTAAACACCTGTTTGGATTCGGTCCAAAAACAAAAGCCAGAAAGTAAAACCGTAAGATAAAGCAGGGATGTCATACATGGTCTGTCGAGTTTCACACTGTACATTACATGTTGGTAAGTTTCAATTGCTCGTTACGTCACAGGCGGTTATTATATCAATTCCCCTTTTTCTCCTACGACGTTTGAAATTCAAAACCTTTTCGTTCCCACACCCCCTAACGCTCATCATAAAAACACTCAAACTCTCGTCAACGGTCGAATTCTTCAAACGGCTACTTCTCTAGCTTTCATCACATCTCTCATCGTACTCCTTCCAACACCCTGTGATCTCTAAAATATCTTTCTCAGTCATCAAAATCTTTCTTCTTCGTTTTCAACTTATCTGGTAAATTCACTTATTTCTGGACGCAATTTTGTGATTCAGGTTTGTCTTCTGATCTCGATTAAATTTCTGTTGATTTTTGTTTCTTAATTAAGTTTGTCTAGATTGTTTGAATTTGCAAAGAATAGCAATGGTAATTTGCTTCATTTGTAGTTTATTANAATTTTGTGATTCAGGTTTGTCTTCTGATCTCGATTAAATTTCTGTTGATTTTTGTTTCTTAATTAAGTTTGTCTAGATTGTTTGAATTTGCAAAGAATAGCAATGGTAATTTGCTTCATTTGTCTTCTTAACAATGGTAGAAGTAAGATTTCGCGTGTTGTTTTCTGCATATTTTGATCTGGGTCTGTAACTCTCGAAACTTTAATCTCGGATCAGAAGCTGTTAGAGGGGTACCTAGGGTTTTCTTTCAATTCCAAGTGATTTGAGAAATGGAGAATTGAAACTGACCTCAATTGAAAATTTGGGCAATTGTCTTATTTAGAACTAAACAAAAGAGCAAATATTACAAAATCAGCAGCGTTTGGTATGATTTTAGGTGTCCAGGGAGAGAGAGGAGTATCATTTGGGTGTGGTATATGAAAATTTCAGTTGAATATACTCTTTACCATTTTCTTGGACCAATTTCGCTGCAATTCAGGATGACCCGTGAACATATTTTTTTTTTACTGACAGGTAATTTCAGCATGTCTAATCTCCAAAATGATCCGCTTCTGCAAGTGGAAACAACATGTGGATCTCTTTTATATGAACTCCAGGTTTTTCTCAAACCTTTTGTGTCGTATGGGTTATTGAATTTTAGGTGATTACAGTTACATCTTGTTTTCCCCGTTTTACATGTTACTTAAATTTATCGTGTTTCTGAATCAGATTATCTGGGATGAAGTTGGCGAGTCAGATGCTGAAAGGGACAAAATGCTGCTTGAGCTTGAGCAAGAATGTCTAGAGGTATACAGAAGAAGGGTAGATCAAGCAAACAGATGTAGAGCTCAGATAAGGCAGGCAATTGCTGAAGCTGAAGCAGAGCTTGCAGCCATTTGTTCTGCAATGGGAGAGAGACCAGTACATATTAGGCAGGTCAGTTTTTGATACTCTGGCTGAAACAAGTTCTTTTGATTTTTCTATTTGTTTAAGCTATGGTTCATAACTCGGAATTGGTTTGCAATGCAAATGCCAAATACAATCAGTCAATTCCCTTATTTTAGTTTTTCCTTTTTTGGTAAAGGGTGAAGCATTCTGAAACAATAATTAATGTTGGAATTGCTATAGGTTGTTACAATAGTGAGAGAAAGGTGGGATTGATAGAATGAAATTCAAATGGCTGCCCTGGTCTGATTATTGGTCGTTTACTTACGAAGATTTAAGTTAGAGCTAAATTTTGAAACAATAACGAGAGTAAGGTTGGATTGATAGAGNATTATTGGTCGTTTACTTACGAAGATTTAAGTTAGAGCTAAATTTTGAAACAATAACTAATGTTGGAATTGCTATAGGTTATTACAATAACGAGAGTAAGGTTGGATTGATAGAATGAAATCCAAGTGGCTGCCCTGGTCTGATTATTGGTCGTTTAGCAGTTAGTAAGACCTAAACTCATGCTTACAAAGATTTAAGTTAGAGCTAAATTTTGTTGCTTTCCTAAATATGGGAGTTATTTGAATTCACACCCTCAATGAAGAGAGCTTTAAACTGCGTCTTTTCATTCAGTCCGATCAAAGTCCTGGGAGCTTGAAGGCAGAACTTAAAACCATACTCCCTCAACTAGAGGAGATGCGGAAGAGGAAATGTGACAGAAGGAATCAATTCCTCGAAGTTTTTGAACAAATACAGAGGATAAGAAGTGAGATTTATACATCCACAGAATATACTCCTTCCAACACAGCTGTGGATGAAACTGATTTGTCCTTAAGAAAGCTTGAAGAATTGCACAGAGAGCTGCATTCACTTCAAAAGGAAAAGGTATACAAATGTCTTGTACCGGTATCATGTACTATTATGTTCTTTTCTTTAAAGATTCTTCACTGACTTGCCTTTTTGTAATGTTTCCTTGTGTGCAGAGTGATCGCCTGAAGCAGGTTTTGGAACACATGAATACTTTGAATTCACTATGCTTGGTGCTTGGTATGGATTTCAAGCAAACAGTTAATGAGGTTCATCCCAGTTTAGGCGAATCTGAAGGAACGAAGAACATAAGTAATGATACTATTGAGCAGTTAGCAGCTGCAATACAAAAATGGCGGGAGGTCAAACTACAGAGGATGCAGCGGGTAAATAATGGTTTAATAATTAGTTTCCCATTAGTCTGAAACATTTTCTTTCAATTCTACAGAATTCCTTAACGTTTTAAACTGAACAGCTTCAAGATCTGGCAACTTCAATGTTGGAGCTATGGAATTTGATGGATACACCAGTTGCAGAGCAGCAGATGTTCCAGAATGTTACTTGTAACATAGCTGCTTCAGAACATGAGATCACAGAGCCCAACATGCTTTCTGTCGACTTCATTAATTATGTGAGTTGTAGAGATTTTGAGAATAGGCATTTTGGCATTCTGTCATGCTATGTCTCTCTTTATTGAGTGGAAAGACTTGCTTTCAGAGTAAAAATGGAAAAAAATTATGCAGGTGGAGGCAGAGGTGTCTCGGTTGGAAGAGCTGAAAGCAAGCAAAATGATAGAGCTGGTCTTGAAAAAGAGGTCAGAGCTGGAGGAGATTTGTAGGAAGACACATATGATTCCAGAATCAGAGAGTGCAATGGAAATTGCTATTGCAGCTATTGAATCTGGTACTGGAATAGTATGAAATAAGACTATTATAAACAAGTATTTCAATCTTTCTATGTGCATCAAATTTTATGTGTCTTGTCTCTTTTTGCTTTGGCGAAGGTGCTGTGGACCCCGCCAGTGTGCTTGAACAAATTGAGCTTCAAATAGCAAAAGTGAAAGAGGAAGCGCTTAGTAGGAAAGAAATACTTGAAAAGGTTGAGAAGTGGATGTCTTCATGCGAAGAAGAATGCTGGCTTGAGGAGTATAACAGGGTTGGCTGTTTTCTCATCCTAGCACTTATCATCTGTCTGTTTTACATTAATTTCCTTGCTTAGATGTCAATTTTGGTGCTTTTTTAGGATGAAAACAGATATAATGCAGGAAGAGGTGCCCATCTTATACTGAAGCGTGCTGAGAAAGCTCGTGCTATGGTTAATAAACTTCCAGGTACAGAATGCATTATGTGAGCTAGCAGTCTCTGATTTGCAAAAAGCCTCAATCAAAGATATAAGCAGGACAAAGACCTTGGATATCAATTATGATGTCATATATCCATGGATGGTGATTTTAAAGATATTAAAATTTTGATTGCATGTTAATGTTACATTTCCTTCTGTGTGTCATGTTGGGTCAGCACTGGTGGAGGCATTGGCTTCCAGAACCACAGCATGGGAAGAAGAGAGAGGCATTGAGTTCACTTATGATGGTGTAAGTGCTTCCCTATTACGTTAGTATTGAGTGCTTCCTTATTAGCTCCAATGATTCAAATTGGTTCCACCTTTTCGTATCTTTTAGGAAAACCTCTTTGAACTGTCATCTCTTTATCTGTTGTTGTCCAGATTCGTCTTCTTTCCATGCTTGAAGAGTATACTATTTTAAGGCAAGAAAAGGAGGAAGAACGCAAAAGGCAGAGGGTATGCACATTGTGTACCTCATCCATGCTTTTGTTATGGAATACATGGTCTATGCACCAACTTATATTTCGATATTTCAGGACCAGAAGAAACTTCAGGGACAGATAATAGCAGAACAGGAGGCTCTTTTTGGGTCTAAACCGAGCCCTATGAAGAATCAGAGTGGGAAAAAAGGTTCTAGGTTGTCCTGTGGCGGTGCAAGCAACAGAAGGCTTTCTTTAGGAGGACCAATGGTACAAACTCCTAAACCTGATATTCTTCCCTCCACAAAGGCTACTCCCAATGCACGTCATGTAAGGAAAAATGATCGTCTTCACCAAAATGACCAACTAAACCATCCCAGGGATGATGGAGTTGCAGCTTTATCAGCTGGTAATTTTCTTCGAATGATTGTCATACTACATTCATTTTTCCCCTGTTTGTTTGGTGTTTTTTTTTGAGGGGAGGGAGGGTGCTGTTCTCCAAGCCCTTTGTAAATGTGCCCCCTTTGTAAATGTGCCGCTTTCTTTTTCAGTTAGAGACAATAACGAGTTTTAGAAGCACCTTTTCAGCACAAGCTTATAAATAACCACAAAAAATCTACTCATAATTTTTTTTGTCTTGTGCGGGTCGTTTTTAATTGAACTGCAGCACCTTTTGAGAGAGAATTTGCTATTAGAATGTGACACAATCTAAATATTTCCTCCGAGACTTGTGTACTGGGGGGATAGGTTTTAATTTATGAAGTGATTTGTGTAGGCAAGAGAAGAAAGAATAATTTGTATTGTGTCTGTGTCTTACAAGTATATGACACGATTAACTTGAATTCCAGATGTATATTGTTTCAATCCATTGCTTATCCCAATCCTTTTTGGTTCTTACTTTAACTCCTTTGGTTTAGGAAGGAGAGGTTTGGACATTGCTGGTCTCCCTGCAAAAAAGCACTCATTCAATGCAGTTAATGCACGTGAAGCAGAGTCAGCCATGATGCGCAAGCCCTTCTCGCCTATTTCCTCCACAGATTCATCAAAGTCCAATGCAACAACCATATTGGAAGACCTGAACAGAAAACATGAGATGTTGCAGAAAACACTTACCAATATCACTACACCACTAACTACTCCTTCCAAGGTAACATCTGCTGCGGATGAAGAAAACAGGACTCCTAAAACAATGGCAATTCCTCTGCCCTCTACACCCTCAACAGTATCAGTTGCAATGCAGACGGCCATGACTCCTGCTGCTCCTCCAGTCCTTTATGGTGCTCATCCAGTTGAAGAGATTGATGAAGAGATTGAGTACTCATTTGAGGAAAGAAGAGCTGGTTTTGTGCTTCCTAAAACCCATCTAAAGACCATGTTACAAGTTTTGAAACCTCGAAACCTATACTGATTTTACGCTTTTGCCTTTTGTATTCTTTTAGATATTGGGATTTGTGATTGATAACTGATAAGTCAATTCTATTGGCTTCTTAATGTGTACATAGTCTACGAGTATTGAACGTGGGCTAGGATGTTAAAATTGTTCTTTTCTGATCAACGTGGGCTTCTCTTTTAAGTTCGAGTTCATTTATCAGTATATGCTGNCGAGTATTGAACGTGGGCTAGGATGTTAAAATTGTTCTTTTCTGATCAACGTGGGCTAGGATGTTAAAATTGTTCTTTTCTGATCAACGTGGGCTTCTCTTTTAAGTTCTGAGTTCATTTATCAGTATATGATAGTGTTATTTAAACCCAACTGAACTAGAGAACTAGTTGTTGGCAACTTGTGTTACCTGTAACAAAGAGAACTAGTGTTAAGTTCTCTTTTGTCAAGTTCTCTCTAAACAGCTTTTTTTGGATTCCATTTGGCTCATTTGTATTGAGTGTGAAAAATTCTCAAGGAGGTACAACAAAATGGGAGGATAGACCAACTAAAACAAGACCACCAAGTGATTTGTTAAAATGCAGCCAAAACTCTAAGATTAGGAATTATTTCATTTTCAAATTGCCCAAAACTCGGAATGAGTCAGTTTAAAGTTTAACTAAGTTTTTGGTCCAATTTATTTTATTTTTACAACATTTTGAACCGGAAATTTTGGTCCAGTAGTTTTTTTTTGGCTACTGGTCCAGTTAGGGTTTAGGGTTTGGCACAAGCTGCATTCCTCTGCCAAATACTAGGGATTTTTTTTCCCACAAAAATTTTCAGCAGTGGCAAAACAGTAAATTTCAGAAAAATAAAAGGGCATCTAAAAACTTCTATGGTCAACTTTAATTTACCTAAAAAGACAAAGAACAGGTCAGAGATTGAAAAATTGGCATGGCTCCAACGTTAACTTTGCAGCTTTAAATAAACTAAACTGCAATTTAAAAATAAAAGGAATTTTCTTTTTTCCAAATTCTCTCATTTTTATATTCAAATTCACTTAACTTTGCCATTTGTTTAATTCCCAATTATTTTTTTTTTAATTGTCCAAGACGGACTTCAAACCATTTTGTTAACCAAAATTAAGACTTTGAATTTTGCAGTTTAAATATTAATTATTTACTAAATTCACAATATTTAATTAAATTCTATTTAATTTTTTTCCTATTTTTTCATGCTTTATTTTTCTTCTCTCCTGCTTTTCTGCAACACCCTAATTTCTCAATTCTTGTAGAAATTCTGAAACGAGAGAATTCAGATTTTTTTTTTTCATTTTCCAGAAACAGGGTATTACCATTGAAGCTCTGTGAATGCTTTGCAATGGTAGAGATCAAGCCCTAGTTCAGTATCTATTATAAGTGAGTAACTTTTGCGGCAGAAGTTGCTGTGTTCAGGTTTTGATTTCTGGGTTTGTTGAGTTTGAAGTGGGTTCATGTGATTTTTCTTGGGTTTCATTTGTGTATTTGTATTTTTCAAGAAATCTGATTTTTTTTTTCCGAAATATTGTGTTGAAAGGTAATTATTTTCAGAGTTTTAAGTTCAAAAGGTGTGGGTTTTTTCATTCTCAGGTCTTAGATTTATAGTGTTTTTAGGGTTTTGGGTTTTTGTTTGTTGGTCTATGAATGGAGGGAAATTTAGGTATCAACAGTTTTGGAGTTACAGTTAAGGGTGATGAAGCTCCAGAGAGCTTCAGGGTGGCTGCAATGGGTGAAAATCTTGGTCAATTTGGCGGATCAACGGCTGCACCGACTCCGGCGCCACCGGTAAGCGCAGCGGTGCCAGTGCCGGGCAGGGAGGTGAAGAAAAAAAGGGGAAGGCCAAAGAAGTACGGACCAGATGGGTCACCCAACATAGCACTGTCACCAATGCCGATTTCGGCTTCGATTCCACTTACCGGTGATTTCTCAGCCTGGAAACACGGTCGGCCAATTGAGTCATTCAAGAAGAAACACAAATTGGAGGTTGTAAGTCCAGGTAATGATTGATTTCTGATCCTATCTATAAAAAGACGTATCTAAGTGGGGGAAGGGTTAGATGGACGCAGCCTTACCGAAAGACTTTTTCTGTGATCCTTATATGTACATTTTGAATTGCTCTTAATTTTCGTTTTATTAACTGTTTCATTAAGATCATGATATGTTACCCTAATTAGAGTGTGGTGGTACCAAATTTGAGTGAAGTTCTGATATGATTAATTATGGATTTTTTTTTTGTTTGATAGAACATTATTTATGGAATAAACCTTCAGACATGTTTGACAACTAGATCTACTGGTCTGGTTTTGGTTGCCCCGGGTCACCGGTTGCGTCTTTTTTTGAATACTATGGTTAAATTTGCATGTTATATTAGATGTATTTAGTGTGAAATTGGGACCCTTGTTGTCCCAGATACCCTTCTAAATCTGGAGTTTTTGGCAGTTAAAATTACTGCTTAAAATGGGGGAATTTTATCATAGTGCTATAGAGAAAGGGAATCTCTCTCTTGGATCCAAAGTTTCTCACCTTCTGTGCAAGAGAAATAGCAAAGATGCCCAGGGCTTATCGATAGTCAGATTTGTTGTAAGAACCAGTTCCTTTTGTTTGGTGATGTTTTAGAAACTGTTGTGATCGGATAAAAACTATCCTTATTCAATAATTGTGATAATAATAGAGAACTTGAGAGAATAATGATGAGGAAATGATTTAACAAGTGTGGATCTGGTAGAATATTCCGCTACAGTGAACTGATAGAATTGATGCTAAGTTTGAATAGCTGTTATATTCAGTGGCATTTTTTTATTTATATAAAGTCATTATTTTCCTATGTGGTATAAAAGACACACTAGTAAACCCTGAACAAGCTAGTATAGTGCTTCAAAAGATCTTATACTAAATGGAACACGTTGTCCCTCTTTTAACTGCATTTTTTAAGAAAGGCGTGGCTGTAGAAGCATTGGAAGAGTATAAAATATTTTTAGTTTTGAGCGTGAACGTGAACATTGGCTCAACCATTTAAACGCCTCTATGCTTGTGCTGTTGTTTGAGTTAGTTACCACTAGTCAAAATTTGTGGGTTTGTGTCATGAGACTGTTGTTGATATCCATAAGGATTTAAACGTCTTTTCTGTCAAAGTTTGAAATTTGTTTCAGCAACTCATTAAACAAATTATTTTGTAGGTGACCGGGTAGCATACTCTATTGGTGCAAATTTCACGCCCCATGTGATCACTGTTAACGCTGGCGAGGTACTTCTACATGTCAGAGAAAATCAATATTTTTTTTAAATCTCATCATTANTTTTGAATACTATGGTTAAATTTGCATGTTATATTAGATGTATTTAGTGTGAAATTGGGACCCTTGTTGTCCCAGATACCCTTCTAAATCTGGAGTTTTTGGCAGTTAAAATTACTGCTTAAAATGGGGGAATTTTATCATAGTGCTATAGAGAAAGGGAATCTCTCTCTTGGATCCAAAGTTTCTCACCTTCTGTGCAAGAGAAATAGCAAAGATGCCCAGGGCTTATCGATAGTCAGATTTGTTGTAAGAACCAGTTCCTTTTGTTTGGTGATGTTTTAGAAACTGTTGTGATCGGATAAAAACTATCCTTATTCAATAATTGTGATAATAATAGAGAACTTGAGAGAATAATGATGAGGAAATGATTTAACAAGTGTGGATCTGGTAGAATATTCCGCTACAGTGAACTGATAGAATTGATGCTAAGTTTGAATAGCTGTTATATTCAGTGGCATTTTTTTATTTATATAAAGTCATTATTTTCCTATGTGGTATAAAANTATGTTCAACATCTAGCATAGAAATCAAAATAGGAGGTTCTGCAGTACCTCGATTAAGTAGCATGTCCTCCAAATAAAAATCTGGACTAATATTAACATTTAACGAAAAATTAAGCAAATAAGCATTAGATTCAAACTCAAGAATAACAAAACAATTCCCATTAGATTTAAACAACAGACATTCAATGGGACAAAACATCAATGACTAAGGAGTAAGTATAACACCCTGGTGTTGAAAATAAGAAAGTACAGACTCAATTGGAAACTTGACAGTAGGCAAAGAAACAAAGTTAACACTCTCAAGTGGGGCAGAATTCAAAACAATGTCAACAATCTCAGATGGAGAAGAATTCAGAAAAAAATCAACAATCTTATATGAAAAAGAATCCACAACAATGTCATCACGATTCGGAATAGCAGACACAGAATAATCACCAGCAGATTCTAAAATAGGTAGCTTAATATGTTCAACATCTAGCATAGAAATCAAAATAGGAGGTTCTGCAGTACCTCGATTAAGTAGCATGTCCTCCAAATAAAAATCTGGACTAATATTAACATTTAACGAAAAATTAAGCAAATAAGCATTAGATTCAAACTCAAGAATAACAAAACAATTCCCATTAGATTTAAACAACAGACATTCAATGGGACAAAACATCAATGACTAAGGAGTAAGTATAACACCCTGGTGTTGAAAATAAGAAAGTACAGACTCAATTGGAAACTTGACAGTAGGCAAAGAAACAAAGTTAACACTCTCAAGTGGGGCAGAATTCAAAACAATGTCAACAATCTCAGATGGAGAAGAATTCAGAAAAAAATCAACAATCTTATATGAAAAAGAATCCACAACAATGTCATCACGATTCGGAATAGCAGACACAGAATAATCACCAGCAGATTCTAAAATAGGTAGCTTAATATGTTCAACATCTAGCATAGAAATCAAAATAGGAGGTTCTGCAGTACCTCGATTAAGTAGCATGTCCTCCAAATAAAAATCTGGACTAATATTAACATTTAACGAAAAATTAAGCAAATAAGCATTAGATTCAAACTCAAGAATAACAAAACAATTCCCATTAGATTTAAACAACAGACATTCAATGGGACAAAACATCAATGACTAAGGAGTAAGTATAACACCCTGGTGTTGAAAATAAGAAAGTACAGACTCAATTGGAAACTTGACAGTAGGCAAAGAAACAAAGTTAACACTCTCAAGTGGGGCAGAATTCAAAACAATGTCAACAATCTCAGATGGAGAAGAATTCAGAAAAAAATCAACAATCTTATATGAAAAAGAATCCACAACAATGTCATCACGATTCGGAATAGCAGACACAGAATAATCACCAGCAGATTCTAAAATAGGTAGCTTAATATGTTCAACATCTAGCATAGAAATCAAAATAGGAGGTTCTGCAGTACCTCGATTAAGTAGCATGTCCTCCAAATAAAAATCTGGACTAATATTAACATTTAACGAAAAATTAAGCAAATAAGCATTAGATTCAAACTCAAGAATAACAAAACAATTCCCATTAGATTTAAACAACAGACATTCAATGGGACAAAACATCAATGACTAAGGAGTAAGTATAACACCCTGGTGTTGAAAATAAGAAAGTACAGACTCAATTGGAAACTTGACAGTAGGCAAAGAAACAAAGTTAACACTCTCAAGTGGGGCAGAATTCAAAACAATGTCAACAATCTCAGATGGAGAAGAATTCAGAAAAAAATCAACAATCTTATATGAAAAAGAATCCACAACAATGTCATCACGATTCGGAATAGCAGACACAGAATAATCACCAGCAGATTCTAAAATAGGTAGCTTAATATGTTCAACATCTAGCATAGAAATCAAAATAGGAGGTTCTGCAGTACCTCGATTAAGTAGCATGTCCTCCAAATAAAAATCTGGACTAATATTAACATTTAACGAAAAATTAAGCAAATAAGCATTAGATTCAAACTCAAGAATAACAAAACAATTCCCATTAGATTTAAACAACAGACATTCAATGGGACAAAACATCAATGACTAAGGAGTAAGTATAACACCCTGGTGTTGAAAATAAGAAAGTACAGACTCAATTGGAAACTTGACAGTAGGCAAAGAAACAAAGTTAACACTCTCAAGTGGGGCAGAATTCAAAACAATGTCAACAATCTCAGATGGAGAAGAATTCAGAAAAAAATCAACAATCTTATATGAAAAAGAATCCACAACAATGTCATCACGATTCGGAATAGCAGACACAGAATAATCACCAGCAGATTCTAAAATAGGTAGCTTAATATGTTCAACATCTAGCATAGAAATCAAAATAGGAGGTTCTGCAGTACCTCGATTAAGTAGCATGTCCTCCAAATAAAAATCTGGACTAATATTAACATTTAACGAAAAATTAAGCAAATAAGCATTAGATTCAAACTCAAGAATAACAAAACAATTCCCATTAGATTTAAACAACAGACATTCAATGGGACAAAACATCAATGACTAAGGAGTAAGTATAACACCCTGGTGTTGAAAATAAGAAAGTACAGACTCAATTGGAAACTTGACAGTAGGCAAAGAAACAAAGTTAACACTCTCAAGTGGGGCAGAATTCAAAACAATGTCAACAATCTCAGATGGAGAAGAATTCAGAAAAAAATCAACAATCTTATATGAAAAAGAATCCACAACAATGTCATCACGATTCGGAATAGCAGACACAGAATAATCACCAGCAGATTCTAAAATAGGTAGCTTAATATGTTCAACATCTAGCATAGAAATCAAAATAGGAGGTTCTGCAGTACCTCGATTAAGTAGCATGTCCTCCAAATAAAAATCTGGACTAATATTAACATTTAACGAAAAATTAAGCAAATAAGCATTAGATTCAAACTCAAGAATAACAAAACAATTCCCATTAGATTTAAACAACAGACATTCAATGGGACAAAACATCAATGACTAAGGAGTAAGTATAACACCCTGGTGTTGAAAATAAGAAAGTACAGACTCAATTGGAAACTTGACAGTAGGCAAAGAAACAAAGTTAACACTCTCAAGTGGGGCAGAATTCAAAACAATGTCAACAATCTCAGATGGAGAAGAATTCAGAAAAAAATCAACAATCTTATATGAAAAAGAATCCACAACAATGTCATCACGATTCGGAATAGCAGACACAGAATAATCACCAGCAGATTCTAAAATAGGTAGCTTAATATGTTCAACATCTAGCATAGAAATCAAAATAGGAGGTTCTGCAGTACCTCGATTAAGTAGCATGTCCTCCAAATAAAAATCTGGACTAATATTAACATTTAACGAAAAATTAAGCAAATAAGCATTAGATTCAAACTCAAGAATAACAAAACAATTCCCATTAGATTTAAACAACAGACATTCAATGGGACAAAACATCAATGACTAAGGAGTAAGTATAACACCCTGGTGTTGAAAATAAGAAAGTACAGACTCAATTGGAAACTTGACAGTAGGCAAAGAAACAAAGTTAACACTCTCAAGTGGGGCAGAATTCAAAACAATGTCAACAATCTCAGATGGAGAAGAATTCAGAAAAAAATCAACAATCTTATATGAAAAAGAATCCACAACAATGTCATCACGATTCGGAATAGCAGACACAGAATAATCACCAGCAGATTCTAAAATAGGTAGCTTAATATGTTCAACATCTAGCATAGAAATCAAAATAGGAGGTTCTGCAGTACCTCGATTAAGTAGCATGTCCTCCAAATAAAAATCTGGACTAATATTAACATTTAACGAAAAATTAAGCAAATAAGCATTAGATTCAAACTCAAGAATAACAAAACAATTCCCATTAGATTTAAACAACAGACATTCAATGGGACAAAACATCAATGACTAAGGAGTAAGTATAACACCCTGGTGTTGAAAATAAGAAAGTACAGACTCAATTGGAAACTTGACAGTAGGCAAAGAAACAAAGTTAACACTCTCAAGTGGGGCAGAATTCAAAACAATGTCAACAATCTCAGATGGAGAAGAATTCAGAAAAAAATCAACAATCTTATATGAAAAAGAATCCACAACAATGTCATCACGATTCGGAATAGCAGACACAGAATAATCACCAGCAGATTCTAAAATAGGTAGCTTAATATGTTCAACATCTAGCATAGAAATCAAAATAGGAGGTTCTGCAGTACCTCGATTAAGTAGCATGTCCTCCAAATAAAAATCTGGACTAATATTAACATTTAACGAAAAATTAAGCAAATAAGCATTAGATTCAAACTCAAGAATAACAAAACAATTCCCATTAGATTTAAACAACAGACATTCAATGGGACAAAACATCAATGACTAAGGAGTAAGTATAACACCCTGGTGTTGAAAATAAGAAAGTACAGACTCAATTGGAAACTTGACAGTAGGCAAAGAAACAAAGTTAACACTCTCAAGTGGGGCAGAATTCAAAACAATGTCAACAATCTCAGATGGAGAAGAATTCAGAAAAAAATCAACAATCTTATATGAAAAAGAATCCACAACAATGTCATCACGATTCGGAATAGCAGACACAGAATAATCACCAGCAGATTCTAAAATAGGTAGCTTAATATGTTCAACATCTAGCATAGAAATCAACTAAATGGATTTTTTCTCAAGTTCAATGATTAGTGATGATTCAACTTTTGGCTCCGATAAGGTAGTAAATATGATAGGATCAAAAATAATCTCATCACTAGTTTTAATGTTCCAAATGATTGAAAGAATCTTTGGAATGATGGAAAGCATGACGGTTCAATGGCACAAAAATATGACTNTGATGAGGAAATGATTTAACAAGTGTGGATCTGGTAGAATATTCCGCTACAGTGAACGGATAGAATTGATGCTAAGTTTGAATAGCTGTTATATTCAGTGGCATTTTTTTATTTATATAAAGTCATTGTTTTCCTATGTGGTATAAAGNCTTCATTATGCGGGTGTCCGACACATGGTTGTCACAATTTACTAAACCCTTAACGACCCATGATCTGGGTACATCGATCCAAAACGTGGTGGGTTTGCGATCTAGATCACTAAAATTGACGACCCCAAATTATAATACTAATCCTAAATCAATTCGCTTTAGAACATCNTTAAACAAATTATTTTGTAGGTGACCGGGTAGCATACTCTATTGGTGCAAATTTCACTCCCCATGTGATCACTGTTAACGCTGGCGAGGTACTTCTACATGTCAGAGAAAATCAATATTTTTTTTAAATCTCATCATTATCAGACCCTTATCACATATGTTGAGATGTAAATATCTAAAAATATTCTGTTCTGTTTTTTTTTTTGAATTTTTTTGTAACTCCAAATGCTGCCCTGTATCAACTGAATCTTTTGCTAGATGAGAAATTTGCTCAATAAATAAAAAGTTCAAGGGTTTGCTTCTTTATGTTATAGGTTAATGCGTTCTAGTATAGGAAACCATCCACATGGGTATAGAGGTGCTACGTTGAAATATTGACTTGGGGCACCGGTAAACTGTCTCAATGCTTTCTTAGAAGTAGAAATATAATGCAGCTTTGAGAAAATACAGTACTCTGATGTTGAGGAATTGAGAAACAGAGATATCATGTAGCTTTGAGAAAAATTGCTACCTATAGAAAGAAGATATCAAGATGTCATCTGTTCTGGTGTCCATTGGGATAAAACTTTCGATTAGTTATGATTTGTCTGGATAGTTTTTCTTAGAGCTAATGTGATGTAGATCGTATTAGGGAAGAATTAAGGATAAGAAAGGGAAGAAAAAGGGGATGAAAAGAGAAGAAGAGGAGGATGAGAAAAGAAAGAGAATTTGAGAAGGAAACAAAATATTCAATACCAGTCGTTAATAATAATCAAAAGTATTCCATAACAAATATGTATCCCCTATATATATAAGGAGTTCACAAATCCTATATATATAAGGAGATCACAAACCCTAAAATAAATAAATAGTCAAAATAACAACTAAGTCCCTGAAAAATAAAATGACAAATAAATCTTCAAAAGTTAAAAGAAATTACTTAAAATATAAATATTAAAAATATTTAAATAATTATAATAATTAATCGATAATATCTATCCAATTCCTACATGATTCCCATCATTCTCCTCCGATTGAGAAAAACTCTCTTCCGGAGAGTCTTCAAAGCAGAAGTACCTTAAGAGAGCAGCGTGAAGATGACAGAACCCCTCATCTAGAATGAAAGAACCATAAACATCTTTCCATTGATCAGAATAAATACAAAAATCTCTATCTGTAGCAATATAAATTTGGTCACGTAGCACATCATCTATTTGACCCAAAATATGTGTTAGAAGTGGAAAGATAAGAACTGGAGCTAATGTTGAGGAAGAAACAATTTCAACTATAGAAACACTGGATAACAAAATAGGAGGTTCTGCAGTACCTCGATTAAGTAGCATGTCCTCCAAATAAAAATCTGGACTAATATTAACATTTAACGGAAAATTAAGCAAATAAGCATTAGATTCAAACTCAAGAATAACAAAACAATTCCCATTAGATTTAAACAACAGACATTCAATGGGACAAAACATCAATGACTAAGGAGTAAGTATAACACCCTGGTGTTGAAAATAAGAAAGTACAGACTCAATTGGAAACTTGACAGTAGGCAAAGAAACAAAGTTAACACTCTCAAGTGGGGCAGAATTCAAAACAATGTCAACAATCTCAGATGGAGAAGAATTCAGAAAAAAATCAACAATCTTATATGAAAAAGAATCCACAACAATGTCATCACGATTCGGAATAGCAGACACAGAATAATCACCAGCAGATTCTAAAATAGGTAGCTTAATATGTTCAACATCTAGCATAGAAATCAAAATAGGAGGTTCTGCAGTACCTCGATTAAGTAGCATGTCCTCCAAATAAAAATCTGGACTAATATTAACATTTAACGAAAAATTAAGCAAATAAGCATTAGATTCAAACTCAAGAATAACAAAACAATTCCCATTAGATTTAAACAACAGACATTCAATGGGACAAAACATCAATGACTAAGGAGTAAGTATAACACCCTGGTGTTGAAAATAAGAAAGTACAGACTCAATTGGAAACTTGACAGTAGGCAAAGAAACAAAGTTAACACTCTCAAGTGGGGCAGAATTCAAAACAATGTCAACAATCTCAGATGGAGAAGAATTCAGAAAAAAATCAACAATCTTATATGAAAAAGAATCCACAACAATGTCATCACGATTCGGAATAGCAGACACAGAATAATCACCAGCAGATTCTAAAATAGGTAGCTTAATATGTTCAACATCTAGCATAGAAATCAAAATAGGAGGTTCTGCAGTACCTCGATTAAGTAGCATGTCCTCCAAATAAAAATCTGGACTAATATTAACATTTAACGAAAAATTAAGCAAATAAGCATTAGATTCAAACTCAAGAATAACAAAACAATTCCCATTAGATTTAAACAACAGACATTCAATGGGACAAAACATCAATGACTAAGGAGTAAGTATAACACCCTGGTGTTGAAAATAAGAAAGTACAGACTCAATTGGAAACTTGACAGTAGGCAAAGAAACAAAGTTAACACTCTCAAGTGGGGCAGAATTCAAAACAATGTCAACAATCTCAGATGGAGAAGAATTCAGAAAAAAATCAACAATCTTATATGAAAAAGAATCCACAACAATGTCATCACGATTCGGAATAGCAGACACAGAATAATCACCAGCAGATTCTAAAATAGGTAGCTTAATATGTTCAACATCTAGCATAGAAATCAAAATAGGAGGTTCTGCAGTACCTCGATTAAGTAGCATGTCCTCCAAATAAAAATCTGGACTAATATTAACATTTAACGAAAAATTAAGCAAATAAGCATTAGATTCAAACTCAAGAATAACAAAACAATTCCCATTAGATTTAAACAACAGACATTCAATGGGACAAAACATCAATGACTAAGGAGTAAGTATAACACCCTGGTGTTGAAAATAAGAAAGTACAGACTCAATTGGAAACTTGACAGTAGGCAAAGAAACAAAGTTAACACTCTCAAGTGGGGCAGAATTCAAAACAATGTCAACAATCTCAGATGGAGAAGAATTCAGAAAAAAATCAACAATCTTATATGAAAAAGAATCCACAACAATGTCATCACGATTCGGAATAGCAGACACAGAATAATCACCAGCAGATTCTAAAATAGGTAGCTTAATATGTTCAACATCTAGCATAGAAATCAAAATAGGAGGTTCTGCAGTACCTCGATTAAGTAGCATGTCCTCCAAATAAAAATCTGGACTAATATTAACATTTAACGAAAAATTAAGCAAATAAGCATTAGATTCAAACTCAAGAATAACAAAACAATTCCCATTAGATTTAAACAACAGACATTCAATGGGACAAAACATCAATGACTAAGGAGTAAGTATAACACCCTGGTGTTGAAAATAAGAAAGTACAGACTCAATTGGAAACTTGACAGTAGGCAAAGAAACAAAGTTAACACTCTCAAGTGGGGCAGAATTCAAAACAATGTCAACAATCTCAGATGGAGAAGAATTCAGAAAAAAATCAACAATCTTATATGAAAAAGAATCCACAACAATGTCATCACGATTCGGAATAGCAGACACAAAATAATCACCAGCAGATTCTAAAATAGGTAGCTTAATATGTTCAACATCTAGCATAGAAATCAACTAAATGGATTTTTTCTCAAGTTCAATGATTAGTGATGATTCAACTTTTGGCTCCGATAAGGTAGTAAATATGATAGGATCAAAAATAATCTCATCACTAGTTTTAATGTTCCAAACGATTGAAAGAATCTTTGGAATGATGGAAAGCATGACGGTTCAATGGCATAAAAATATGACTATCATTATGCGGGTGTCCGACACATGGTTGTCACAATTTACTAAACCCTTAACGACCCATGATCTGGGTACATCGATCCAAAACGTGGTGGGTTTGCGATCTAGATCACTAAAATTGACGACCCCAAATTATAATACTAATCCTAAATCAATTCGCTTTAGAACATCTAACACAAATATAAAATATATATTAATTGACTACATGTATATAGATTTATAATTATATATTGTTTTAGATAATAGAAAATCAAGCACAATTATAAGATAAATGGTAACTAACTTAGTGTTTATGAATGTTTTGTAATATATAATGTTGTATAGTAGTGAAAATGATCTACATAAGAGTTCCAAAACGAATTGCGACTCAAACTACCGTACCAACTAAACCTACCCCTATTGTACCACGTATCTAAGAAAGTGTCATATCATGTACCCATACCTGTATTACGTACCAAAGCGACTCATGATCCAGGTAACATTGGTCCGACATTAGGTGAAATTGGAGACTTGTCCTTATTTTCTTCCATTTGTAGACTACAAGAATTTTATTCAAGTGAGAAAGTTGACTTATTAATTCAAATAATTGGTTTTTCATCCGTTTACATTCTTCACGTAATTGGCGAGTGAATGTTTAGTATTAGCAACTCCAATTTCAAAGATTTCAACCTTTTTTTCTAGGGCAGTTTGGGCTTTTGAATGGTCACTAATGACATTGAAGATTGATCCAAATTGACCTTGATGATGACTTTGGGAAGCATAACGTTGGTAATTGTTATGTGACCTAAGTGTCCAGAGTAGTATTTTAGATNACCTTTTTTTCTAGGGCAGTTTGGGCTTTTGAATGGTCACTAATGACATTGAAGATTGATCCAGATTGACCTTGATGATGACTTTGGGAAGCATAACGTTGGTAATTGTTATGTGACCTAAGTGTCCAGAGTAGTATTTTAGATAATCTTCATAATAAAACTCAGATTTACTATGAACTTTATGATGACTACGAGAAACTTTAGGAGTATAATAGGTATAGTGATGACGTTGTGGAGAACTGTGAACTTGAGACATTCTTGATGTTGGATAAATATATAAATAGTCATCATAATAATCATATGAACTCATGATTGATTTTGAAAGATGAGAATAACATAAGAATGAGTTCAAGAATGCAATTGATAATTACGAGAAGTGAGAAAACTTAAATAGAAGAAAATATGTTTTGGACCCTTTGCAAATTTTCTAATTTTTCAATGAATGAAAAATATTAGTCTCAAAATTTCTATGAGAGTATGCATACCATAATAAAGAGGAAATTCTAAAACTTTTTGGGATAAATCTGCAATTTTATAGATCTGTTGAAAATGTTTTTGCAATTTTGAAACTTTTGGGGGGAGATTTTGCAATTTCTGAAACTTTTGAAACTTTCTGGAGTGTTTTTGTATTTTCTACAACAGCTAGCATGTTGCTGCAATTTTCAAGACTGCAGTTATGTTTTTTTTTTCACTTCTTATGGTATGAACATTGTTTTCGATGAACAGTGAACAGTGTGCGATAAACAGTGCACGATGAATAATATTTTTTTTTATACGAATTNTCTGTTGAAAATGTTTTTGCAATTTTGAAACTTTTGGGGGGAGATTTTGCAATTTCTGAAACTTCTGAAACTTTCTGGGGTGTTTTTGTATTTTCTACAACAGCTAGCATGTTGCTGCAATTTTCAAGACTGCAGTTATGTTTTTTTTTCCACTTCTTATGGTATGAACATTGTTTTCGATGAACAGTGAATAGTGTGCGATAAACAGTGCACGATGAATAATATTTTTTTTTATACGAATTGAAGTTGGGCTCTGATACCAAATTGATGTAGATCGTATTAAAGAAGAATTAGGGAAGAAGAAGAAGGGGATGAGAAAAGAGAGAGAATTTGAGAATGAATCAAAGTATACAATACCAGTCGTTAATAATAATCAAAAGTATCCCACAATAAGTATGTATCCCTTATATATATAAGGAGTTCACAAATCCTATATATATAAGGAGATCACAAACCTTAAAATAAATAAATAATCAAAATGACAACTAAGTCCTTGAAAAATAAAATGACAAATAAACCCTCAAAAGTTAAAAGAAATTACTTAAAAGATAAATATTTAAAGTATATCTAAATAACTATAATAATTAATCTATAATATCTATCCAATTCCTACACGAACCCCATCATAATGCTCACAAATGTAACTGATAATGAAAGGGCTCAATTATAATTTCTCAAGCATAAGCATATATGTATACACCAATACATTGCAAACTGAATCCACCCTCCGGTACCCATGAATAACAAGACCAAATTGGGCAATTTGGTGATGGCCATTTTTAGAACATTGTACATGTGTGATCATAGTAAACTGTGTGTAAGGTTAAATGCTGTTCCCTGCTGGCTACCTTGTCTTTATCTCATGATTTGTGTTTGTCCTTAAGGATAAACTCAATCCACTTTTTCTTAATGTTTCTGTTGTAGTATTTTAATGGTTTCTGTTTGTGTCTTTATCAGGATGTTTCAATGAAAATCATGGCATTTTCTCAACAAGGGTCCAGAGCTATTTGCGTTCTTTCAGCAAATGGTGCAATTTCAAATGTTACACTTCGTCAGCCTAATTCTTCTGGGGGTACTTTGACATATGAGGTGCGAACCTTTTCTTCTTTTTTTACTTCCATTCAATGTGCATCAGGGAGGTCAGTTATGTGCAGCATAGTGCCATGCTGTACCTATATTCAGTACTGTGAGGTACTTAAATTCACGGTGCAGACATGTTCTCTGGTATATGACCGAGGGTACTTGAAGATCATCTGAGGTGTGGAGTTCAAAGAAGGCTACAAGAAGGGCTGTTGTTCATTTCTCTTCTCATTATGTCTCTGAGGAGCATATTTTTTGGAAGGTCATCGACTACACTAGGAAATATCAAGGAAACTAGTCAATATATAAATATNAGAAGGGCTGTTGTTCATTTCTCTTCTCATTATGTCTCTGAGGAGCATATTTTTTGGAAGGTCATCGACTACACTAGGAAATATCAAGGAAACTAGTCAATATAAATATTTTTTTTTTTGCAAGGCCTGTGTTTATTTGTGCCTCGTATATGCCTTATGGCTAGAAATTTTTACTTTGTGATTAAAAACTGATAAGTCATTAAATTGTTAATATGCAATTTCAGTTGCTAATCCTTTGTACCCATTACATCAAAACCATGCCAGCAATTTTACTGACCATTTATTTGTATGTTGATCTTCTCTCTTGATATTTATAATGTGTTGGCTGGCAAGTCCTCCTTACGTTTTTGCTTGATTGTTGTTGTGGTTGGTTTGACAATTCCAATGGGAAATGCCATTGTCAGCTTGTTTTGTTAGCTTTTTTCCCATAAGCATTAATCTTTATAATTGACCTGATTTGAAGCGTAATCTATTACATTAGCCCATGATTTTCAGATACAACACACATGAGGCCCACCTTTTTTTAGAAGAGTTTCCTGTTTTGGAGATGGTTCTGCCTCAGAATTGTGATTGTTTGTCTTTTTGCAGGGTCGTTTTGAGATACTTTCTTTAACTGGATCATATATGCCAACTGATAATGGCGGAACAAAAAGCAGATCTGGTGGGATGAGTGTCTCTTTGGCCGGCCCGGATGGCCGTGTTTTGGGGGGAGGACTTGCTGGCCTTCTAGTAGCTGCTGGTCCTGTTCAGGTTAGAATTTCTTCAAGCAAAAGAGAACGAAGAATAAAATAAGGTTCACTAGTCCATGTAGTAATCTAATACNCCTGTTCAGGTTAGAATTTCTTCAAGCAAAAGAGAACGAAGAATAAAATAAGGTTCACTAATCCATGTAGTAATCTAATACTAGAAATTATTGGCGTTAATCTGTGGAACCAAGATGACGAGAGAGAGAGAGAGAGGTTAGNTTGTGTCATTCTCGTTTGTATTGGCAACCATTGGAGGAGGAATAGCAATCTCCTCCTCATCCAACTGTGACTCAGGTTTGGACCTACCGATAAGTAGAATGACTATGATCAAATTGCAGAAACAAAAGGGGAAGAGAGAATTGGAAGCAGCCAGAGTGATCAACTCCAATGTGGAACTAATCATGATTTTCCAAAGTCGAAGCAGGAGGAAAAAATCCAATGAACAAGGTCAGGAACAGTAAAGGCTGAGAGGTACAGACAGGTGTTGTTTCAGCTGAATGGGAGAGGTTTAGGCTTTTTAAAGGCTTGTTTGATGAAAACAAGTGATAAGAGGAAGCTTTTTCGGCACAATTTAAGGGCTAGTTTATGAGGTGTGGTCTGAAAGCTAATGTGGGTTGACATATATTATATGCTTTAATTTAGTCATTTCCATGTACCAACTGAAATGTCNGTTTTAAGATATTTTAGGTAGTCCATCACTTGTACTTGACCATGTTTATGCGTCTGCTATTTGAGTCCAGATGGCCATACTTTGCAGTTCTTCTTGTTAACTCCTTGATTGCACCAGGTTGTGCTTGGCAGCTTTCTTCCTGGTCACCAGCAGGAACAGAAGCCTAAGAAGCAGAGATTTGAGCACACAGCAGCTTTCACTCTTACCCCTGCTAATCGTCTATCTGAAGGAGGATCTGAGGGTGCATATAGTGGACCAAAGCCAACTTTCACTACTTCCTCGTCCTTCCATGAAGACAACCCAGCTTCATTGAATTCCATGAATGGTTCTAAGATTTCTGCTTCTGAAAACAACGTATCTTTGTCTGGAGGAGAACCTAAAGACCCCAGCCAGTGAGGTTTCTTGCTGATGCATATGCTCTGTATGATTTGTTGTACCTTAGCAGTTTCTAGCAGATTTGTGCCTTTTAGTCACACTCCCCTTTGTCTGACCCATATATGTAGTCATTGACTGCTTATTATGATAGGACCACATAGGTGTTTTAACTTTGAGCCTGTTTAACCCAGATTACTCGTCTTTCTGGATACTAGGTTAGGACTTACACTTCAGTTGGTAGGCTTATTCTGCAGTTGTTGTGTCATCATATGTTATCTGGTGTTGTCTCATTTGTTGATGTATGAAACTGGGGTTGTCATTCTCAGAAGACTGACTGACCTTGTATTTGAAAGATTTGAGTTTTATGCCGATGTTATTTGTTCATGGATGAGTTGTGATTTAAATGAATGCTAATATACAACTGGAGTTTGTTCTTGCATTAAAATCCCAAAAATGTACTCTGCTAAATTTTTACACCTTTATTTTAAAAGAATCGAGGGCATTTTGGTAGCAATCCACCTAAAATTAATGCACATATTCAACTTTATTGCTTTTGTTCCTTCTTTTTTTCTTTTGGAAGGTTGTTAATGGTGGCATGGATGGAACTATATTGTGGCCTAGAAGGCCATGGCCCTCTGGGTTTTTGAAAACCCATTGTTCACTCACTGTCGAAGAATAACTTCTCCCCTTCTCAATGGAGTGGCCCTTTCCCCCAAAAAAATTTGGACCCCAGTACAAGCTGGCTTAGTTCCCGGGTGGGTGGGGGTGTCCCTCTTTCTTATGGGGTTAATGTTGGCTTCTCTAATTGTAATTTTTGCTTCTTATAGGGAGTAGTTGATGGGCATGTAAATTGACCCGGATATTTCTGACTGTTGAACTTAAAAAAAAAAAAAAAGAGGAATCCTCAGCTTGATTTGGACTAAATGGCCTCTCAAACGGCAGTTGAGTTTGGAATGTAGGCCTGTGAGTATACATAGAAGAGAAATGTATATTTCTTCTGTCTCTGCCACAACCAAAAAAGAAAGAAAAACCCTCTTGTGCAAGTGGATAAAACCTTTTTAAAATTGATTCTAACTATGATTTGCCATTACAATATCTT
Organism: Ilex paraguariensis; assembly: GCA_963454935.2. Classification (NCBI taxonomy): domain Eukaryota; kingdom Viridiplantae; phylum Streptophyta; class Magnoliopsida; order Aquifoliales; family Aquifoliaceae; genus Ilex; species Ilex paraguariensis. Next base: position 802,677 of record CAUOFW020000692.1, on the reverse strand, counting down.
ATAAAATGTGTTGGATTTAAAAAAAAAGTACCTTAACTATTGGAGACCTGTATAAATAATAAGCTAATTGGAAAAATGTTTTTAAATATTCTAAATTCGAACTCATGATGTTTAGGTGTGTCAGGGCCGGGAATCACATAAATAATCATTCCGTATAGAAGGGTAAGAATGAGTATGGACTACAATAGCAGGATGAGAAAGAACATTATTCACACTCAAAAGATATCTTCTCAAATTTTCTTTTTCCCAGCCTCTGTTAATTTTTTTAATGAACTCCTCAGCTCATCATCATCATAATCATCATTCCCTTCATCACCACTATTGACTATTACTACGTCGATGTATGACTTTTCACTGCTGTCTCTATCTGTCGATGCATTTTTCTTTGTAACCGAACAATTAACATCTGGTGTTCTCGTGTCATTCTCGTTTGTATTGGCAACCATTAGAGGAATAGCCACAATCTCCTCATCCTCTAACTGTGCAACTGAACAATTAACATCTGATGTTATTGTGTCATTCTCGTTTGTATTGGCAACCATTGGAGGAGGAATAGCAATCTCCTCCTCATCCAACTGTGACTCAGGTTTGGACCTACCGATAAGTAGAATGACTATGATCAAATTGCAGAAACAAAAGGGGAAGAGAGAATTGGAAGCAGCCAGAGTGATCAACTCCAATGTGGAACTAAACATGATTTTCCAAAGTCGAAGCAGGAGGAAAAAATCCAATGAACAAGGTCAGGAACAGTAAAGGCTGAGAGGTACAGACAGGTGTTGTTTCAGCTGAATGGGAGAGGTTTAGGCTTTTTAAAGGCTTGTTTGATGAAAACAAGTGATAAGAGGAAGCTTTTTCGGCACAATTTAAGGGCTAGTTTATGAGGTGTGGTCTGAAAGCTAATGTGGGTTGACATATATTATATGCTTTAATTTAGTCATTTCCATGTACCAACTGAAATGTCGGGCTTCACTTCCATTATTTAACCAAAGTCATTTTAACAACCAAAGAACCTCACATGGTTAAGACTGATAATCGAGTCTAGCTCCGAGCCCAAAATAAGCTAAACCTGAGTAGTTCAACTATTTTACATATAAACGAGTCAAGCTTTGAGAGCNTCGGGCTTCACTTCCATTATTTAACCAAAGTCATTTTAACAACCAAAGAACCTCACAGAGTCTAGCTCCGAGCCCAAAATAAGCTAAACCTGAATAGTTCAACTATTTTACATATAAACGAATCAAGCTTTGAGAGTTTAAGCCGAGCCTTTGAAGCTTGTTTTTTTAAACGTGCCTAAAAAATTGTTCAAACTCGATTTATTTAAAAAATAAACCAAACTCAAAAATGAGCTGAATCTGAACATGTCAACTCGATTATCAGCCCTAAAGATGGCAACTCAGTTTCTAATGCCCTCCAATTTCATCACAAATGANTTGTATTTGAAAGATTTGAGTTTTATGCCGATGTTATTTGTTCATGGATGAGTTGTGATTTAAATGAATGCTAATATACAACTGGAGTTTGTTCTTGCATTAAAATCCCAAAAATGTACTCTGCTAAATTTTTACACCTTTATTTTAAAAGAATCGAGGGCATTTTGGTAGCAATCCACCTAAAATTAATGCACATATTCAACTTTATTGCTTTTGTTCCTTCTTTTTTTCTTTTGGAAGGTTGTTAATGGTGGCATGGATGGAACTATATTGTGGCCTAGAAGGCCATGGCCCTCTGGGTTTTTGAAAACCCATTGTTCACTCACTGTCGAAGAATAACTTCTCCCCTTCTCAATGGAGTGGCCCTTTCCCCCAAAAAAATTTGGACCCCAGTACAAGCTGGCTTAGTTCCCGGGTGGGTGGGGGTGTCCCTCTTTCTTATGGGGTTAATGTTGGCTTCTCTAATTGTAATTTTTGCTTCTTATAGGGAGTAGTTGATGGGCATGTAAATTGACCCGGATATTTCTGACTGTTGAACTTAAAAAAAAAAAAAAGAGGAATCCTCAGCTTGATTTGGACTAAATGGCCTCTCAAACGGCAGTTGAGTTTGGAATGTAGGCCTGTGAGTATACATAGAAGAGAAATGTATATTTCTTCTGTCTCTGCCACAACCAAAAAAGAAAGAAAAACCCTCTTGTGCAAGTGGATAAAACCTTTTTAAAATTGATTCTAACTATGATTTGCCATTACAATATCTTATAAAATGTGTTGGATTTAAAAAAAAAGTACCTTAACTATTGGAGACCTGTATAAATAATAAGCTAATTGGAAAAATGTTTTTAAATATTCTAAATTCGAACTCATGATGTTTAGGTGTGTCAGGGCCGGGAATCACATAAATAATCATTCCGTATAGAAGGGTAAGAATGAGTATGGACTACAATAGCAGGATGAGAAAGAACATTATTCACACTCAAAAGATATCTTCTCAAATTTTCTTTTTCCCAGCCTCTGTTAATTTTTTTAATGAACTCCTCAGCTCATCATCATCATAATCATCATTCCCTTCATCACCACTATTGACTATTACTACGTCGATGTATGACTTTTCACTGCTGTCTCTATCTGTCGATGCATTTTTCTTTGTAACCGAACAATTAACATCTGGTGTTCTCGTGTCATTCTCGTTTGTATTGGCAACCATTAGAGGAATAGCCACAATCTCCTCATCCTCTAACTGTGCAACTGAACAATTAACACCTGATGTTATTGTGTCATTCTCGTTTGTATTGGCAACCATTGGAGGAGGAATAGCAATCTCCTCCTCATCCAACTGTGACTCAGGTTTGGACCTACCGATAAGTAGAATGACTATGATCAAATTGCAGAAACAAAAGGGGAAGAGAGAATTGGAAGCAGCCAGAGTGATCAACTCCAATGTGGAACTAATCATGATTTTCCAAAGTCGAAGCAGGAGGAAAAAATCCAATGAACAAGGTCAGGAACAGTAAAGGCTGAGAGGTACAGACAGGTGTTGTTTCAGCTGAATGGGAGAGGTTTAGGCTTTTTAAAGGCTTGTTTGATGAAAACAAGTGTGAAGAGGAAGCTTTTTCGGCACAATTTAAGGGCTAGTTTATGAGGTGTGGTCTGAAAGCTAATGTGGGTTGACATATATTATATGCTTTAATTTAGTCATTTCCATGTACCAACTGAAATGTCGGGCTTCACTTCCATTATTTAACCAAAGTCATTTTAACAACCAAAGAACCTCACAGAGTCTAGCTCCGAGCCCAAAATAAGCTAAACCTGAATAGTTCAACTATTTTACATATAAACGAATCAAGCTTTGAGAGTTTAAGCCGAGCCTTTGAAGCTTGTTTTTTTAAACGTGCCTAAAAAATTGTTCAAACTCGATTTATTTAAAAAATAAACCAAACTCAAAAATGAGCTGAATCTGAACATGTCAACTCGATTATCAGCCCTAAAGATGGCAACTCAGTTTCTAATGCCCTCCAATTTCATCACAAATGAGAATTATAAATTAATATATACATGATGCTTGATCTCTAGGCTTCATTTTATTTCATTCTCTTTTCCCTGGATTTTCTCATAGCAAAATTCATAAATACCAAGGAAGGTTGTTTGCTAGTATAATGAACTGTGTGAATCTATATACCAGTCCTAAACAAATAAGAATTAACATTCTTAACCTAGTTGGTGAAACACAAAAAAATAAAAAGTCAAACCTTAACAACTCAACAAAATATCACTTTCATAATTTCAAACAGATAAACTCCAACTTAAGTTTCATTTCACTGAGAAATCAACAAGGTACCTCTTCTACTAGGTAGCAAGTAACAAGTATTAAAAAGCCATGTTCTGCAAACATAATAATAAATAGAAGAATGGCTAGGCATACTCAGCATCATGGGTGTCTCATACACCAAAACATTAACTCAGTTCAAGGTCAACACCATTGGGATGAAATATCAGGAGTTTTAAGTTTACATAGTTTAAATTTCAAGGGAAAAAACCTTAACAGGCTACAACAGACCAACCATAACAGAATATAAGATCCTAAGGTAGTACTGTATCTGCTGCTACTGAAATCAAATGAGCCTCGAGACAACAATCGAACAAAAGTGTATCACCTCTTCCTCTTCTTTTTTCCAGAGAAATCATTATTGTTGAATCCTCTTAAATCATTTGTAGTCTCAGCAGTGTTCTGCTTTTTTAAACCTTTCCTCCCCCCAAATCCAAACTTCGATTCCTTGGATTCCTTACCCTTCCTCTTTTTATCGAACCCTTTCTTCATCTTTCCACCACCCTGTCTCGCCTTCCCTCCGGAACGATCTCCAGGAGCAACACCTGGCCTCCTCTTGTTTGACCTCTCAAATGCTTTTCCATCTTCAAAAGGCAAATTAATGTCACCCTCTTTGTCCATCCCAGCAAACCCACTCTGCTGCCTCTGCTTCCTCCACTTCTTCACAGATTCTATCCCCTCCTTTTTCTGCTTAGCCCTTTCTTTGAGCTTCTGTGACTGTATTTCTTTAGCTATTTTCTTGCTCTCCCTAGCCTTCCTTCTCTCCTCGGCCTCCTCAATCCTTCTCTTTTCTGCTAATAGCCTGCCCTTAACTTTCTCCATGTGATTATCGGATTTCACCATCTCAGCATAGAAGTCAGAAGTCCGAAGGAATGGAAGCTCCATTGACTGAAACTTCAGAAAGGCCTGCCTGGTACCCTCCAAAGCTTGTGTATAAAAAGCAAGCTCTCGTGTCAAGTCATCATTCACGTCCACCTCTTGCTCTTGATCTATATCAAAAGAAAGCTTGTGTATCCACTCCACATTCTTGGGCCAGCTGATATCTCCAAGTTTGTCAAGCAGACCATCCCTGTTGTATATCGCGTTCTTAGAAGGCTCAGCCAACTTCACATCCTCATCTTCTTGTGAGTCTGATTCAGACTCAGAAACCTCCACATCAAAATCCCCAGTTCCAGCATCTTTCACCATCTCATCTTCAAACACTGTTGGTTTTTTCTTTAGCACTTCCATCAAGTATACCTATCCTAAACAAACATACAATCAACAAATGAGCCCATGAGCTGCAAAACATCATCTCAAGCATTGTTTTTGAACAAATAATATATGGCAACTTCACAGCCACAAAAGCCTAGAGCAAGCATCATACACCAAGAAACCAAACAAGGGTAACAGGGGGAGAGGGTAGTACACCCCCCCTTCAGTAACAATACTTGCACCAATAAAGTGATCAAATTCTTCCATTAAGGGTGCAATAAGCATCAATGAACCACCGAGGAATTTTTCATAATCATAATACCAAAATGTTCAGTATCTCGATAAACTAAACCACAAAGTTACAACTACATACTTGTTTATTAGAATGGTAACCATTTCATTACTGAGCTTGTGTATAGTAACTGATCTAATTCCAGCTATTAATTTGAGGTAAAAACTCTTAAAGTCAGATAGCAATACCCATCAGCACATTATCTCCACTTAGTGTTGGGGTCGACTTTTTTACATAAATTAATACATATTATCTTCACCCAAATTATACATTAACCAACATCCAATACTACAAGTATAAACAGATTATCGACTAATCCACAAAAATATGATTTCAATATCATTCACCAAAACTAATCAAATAACCACATCCATAATCCCAACTCCCAAGTTATCTCTCTTAACTTAACAGAACAATTACACACAATAATCAAAAGACATCCCAATAAAGATTATCGACACATCCACAACATATAATCACATCCCATAATCCCAATCCCAACTCCCATAAGTTATCTCTCTCAACTTAACAGAACGATTAGACACAACAATGAAAATAAATCCCAACAAACCATATCTAATTCCTGCGAGTACATCACAAAATTTAAAGAACTGGGAATTTCCATAAATGAGGGAGGGGATGGCACCAGAAGAATTAGGATGTACCCCTGAGGAGTGAGGATGAAGAGAGCTGAGAAAGGGGGAGAATCGGCGGATGAAATTGGGATTTAGGGTTGGCCATAGTTTCTTCCTTTTGTAGCCGTATAATTCGGGTTGTGTACGGGTTGCTTTCGGGTTTTCTTATTAACGGATCCATAGTTTTGTTCACAGATTTACCATTTAAACCTCGAGTTAATCGGGTTTCACCCGAATACCGATCCACGCAGTTTAATAAACAGATTAACCATTTTAACTTCGAGTTATTCGGTTTGGCCCAAATCTTTTCAGCACTGAGTCAAATCCTAATACAAATTTAAACTTGAGTACAAACAAGCAAAAAAATAAGCATCGGCTCTTCATTCAAATTTATATCAAATTAAAGGAGGCTCAAAATTTAAAAAGAATCAAAAAAGAATTAAATTTTTATTCAGATCTTTAACAGTCAGATTCCACGTTCTTGTAAAAATTAGATCATCATACTTCATCCTCAATTAAATTTAAGTTTGTTCTCTTTTCAATTTGAATTTATCCATTTGAAAGTTTTGTATTAAATTAAAATTTTTATTCAAATGTTGACTTTGAGTCAATATTAGAGAGATTTATCTATGGTACCAAAAAAAAAAAGAAAGTATTGTACTGACAAATTTTACTACTTTAATGGGTATATTTTACAACTTGTGTTGGTCATTTTATAATAAAAAAATATTATTTTTGTAAGTATTTTTACTATTTTTATGAGTATTTTTATCACTATTGTGATAATTAATTTTTTTCACTGTTGCCATATTTTGATAAATTTATTTTAAAATTATGTAAAATGGTAAATAACTCTCTTCTTCCCACTCTTATGTCACTATGTCAAATTGGACCGTGAAATTTCTATGTTTAATATTGATGATGCACAAATTAGTATTGCATAAAATTAGCAGTCGAGTATATAAAAAGACACAATTAATGAGTAGTAAATAAGCAATCAATAGCAAAACAATAAATAAGGGAATCAACACTAAGATTTATAATGGTTCGGTTCGGGTGACCTACTCCACTCTTGGGAACGACAGCGATAACCGAAGATCTTTATTGATGAATAATGTCATTGAGAGAGTAACTTCAGGGAGTATTACAATACTTTTTGGAGAGAGAGAAAGAAGTGATGGGTGCATGGGTCACAAGGTCATGTCAATGTGCCTCTCATTGTGAAGAGAGTTTACATATATAGGTTTAGTATGACGATAAGGCAGTGACGTGAGGGAGGGGTTTCTACTAATTTGGTAAGTTCAATCAAGACACGATTAGATCTCCGTATGTATCCCGATTTTCTCTCCCTCGTGCTCTTATTCAGTCGGAGGAGGATCCTGGGTTTGAACTTGAGTTGGTGGGTGCTGGACTTGAATTGGAGTGACAAAATCAAGAGGGCGAAAGACTCCACGAGATTGCCCAAGAAAATGAGCAAGGGACAAAGGATGGAAGGATCCCCTTGGGGTGGGCCCCCTTGAGGGTGGCCTCCTTGGACTCCTCATTAACTTTGGCTTCGCTTGACTTGGGCTCCGAGGTGACTGAGTCTTTCTTAATTAATTGGACCTAGTTCAGTTAATTTCAAGCTCATTATTTGTCCCCCATACCCCCAAGCCTCTGACTTTTTGTGAGAGGAAGGGGTTGAGGGCACGTAATTCTTCTTCACTTGCGTAGGAGTTTTTCTTGCTCTTACGGTGCTTTTTCATCTTCGAGGACTTTGCTGAATTTTTTTTTTTAGGCGCCGACTTGCTGCTTTTTTTTTCTTGGTTTTTTCCTTGGGCGCTAGCCCTCCCTTCTCTTTATTATTATTATTTTTTTCTTTTCTTATTGGGTGCCACCTCCCATGACCCATCTCTCTTTTTTTCCCCCTTTTGAGCGCCGCATGCCATGACCTATCTTTTTTTTTTTTTCCCTTTCTTCTTGGGCGCTGGCCCTTTAGGCACCGCCTCTTGCTTCTTCTTTTTTTCCCTTTGCTTTGGGTGCCGCCTCTTGTTTTTTTTTTTCTTGGGTGGTGGCCCTCCTCACCTTTTTTTTTTTGGCTTTGGGCGACGATGAAGGCTGTTTGTGGGCGCCACCTAGAGGCTGTCAGGAGCCTTGGGCGACACCGAGAGGTTGGTAGGGCGACTTCAGGAGGCTGGGCAGGCGTATTGGGAGATGTCCGAGGTTGGACAGGCTCCTTGGGCGATGCCAACAAATTGGCAAGGTGACTTGGGCGACGCCAGGAGGCTAGGCAGGTGCCCTGGGCGATGCCAAGAGGCCTTGGGGCCTACTGTATTTAGGGAACGCCTTGATTCTTGCTATGAGCGGCGCTTCTTTAATGCTTTGGTCACTAATTGACCTTGTCTCTAATTATAGGGGCCTTGTTGATAAAGCGATAGTGGCGATTATCTGCACTTTTAGGGGGGTGTCTTTCCCTCATCTCAAGAGGGCGAGGTTTGATGGTACAAGTGCTTCTCAGTCAAGGTCCAATGGCTAAGTTGCCTCCTGGGAGATGAGACCCTATGATGCCTCCATTCTTTTTCAGACTAGGACTTCTGTGTATACCAGAGCTAGCCCTTACATTGTTGTAGGAGTTGAGACTCCAATGCAGTTTTGCTACGAGGACTGTAGCTCCACATAGGTGCCCTGCTTCTAGTTGTGGTTCGATGTTAATCTAATATAATCCCGCGGGTTGAAGACGGCTTGAACTTCAAAAGTATGCCTAGCAAAAACAATGTTATCCCAACATTAAAGTATCTAACATGATTACCTAGAGAGAGACAGACTGTTTGCATGAGAGTAAAGTCAAAGTTGTGGACGTCCTATGAGAGGGTCGAATGATCTGAGGCCGAGCTACGTATAGTCTTGGAGAATGACTATCGTGGCATAGGTTTGTAAGGTGACTCCTGGCGCCAGAGCAGAGTCTGAGGTCTTGCTACGTATAACTCAGGAGATGGCTGTTGTAGTAGAGACTTACAAGGTAACTACTTGAGCAAGAGCAGAGTCATAGACCGAGTTATGTATAACTCAGGAGATGGCTGCCGTAACAGAGGCTTACAAGGTGACTACTTACGCGAGAGCAGAGTCATAGACCGAGCTATGTATAACTTAAGAGATGACTGTCGTGATAGAGGCTCATTCCATTAAGATGGAGATAAGGAGAACATTGAAGAACTGGGCGCTTGAGGCTGGACGTTTGGTGCTGGGCACCTGAGGCTAGACGTCTGGTGCTGGGCACCTGAGGCTGGACGTCTGGTGAGAGGGGGCGAGACCTATCGTTTAGGCTACATCATGAGAGGCTCCCTAGGTGGAAAGGGCGAGACCCCTCGTTTAGGCAGTATCATAAGGGGCATCCTGGTGGAGGGGGCANGGTTGGTAGGGCGACTTCAGGAGGCTGGGCAGGCGTATTGGGAGATGTCCGAGGTTGAACAGGCTCCTTGGGCGATGCCAACAAATTGGCAAGGTGACTTGGGCGACGCCAGGAGGCTAGGCAGGTGCCTTGGGCGATGCCAAGAGGCCTTGGGGCCTACTGTATTTAGGGAACGCCTTGAGTCTTGCTATGAGCGANCAAGGTGACTTGGGCGACGCCAGGAGGCTAGGCAGGTGCCCTGGGCGATGCCAAGAGGCCTTGGGGCCTACTGTATTTAGGGAACGCCTTGATTCTTGCTATGAGCGGCGCTTCTTTAATGCTTTGGTCACTAATTGACCTTGTCTCTAATTATAGGGGCCTTGTTGATAAAGCGATAGTGGCGATTATCTGCACTTTTAGGGGGGTGTCTTTCCCTCATCTCAAGAGGGCGAGGTTTGATGGTACAAGTGTTTCTTAGTCAAGGTCCAATGGCTAAGTTGCCTCCTGGGAGATGAGACCCTATGATGCCCCCACTCTTTTTCAGACTAGGACTTCTAAGTATACTAGAGCTAGCCCTTACATTGTTGTAGGAGTTGAGACTCCAATGCAGTTTTGCTACGAGGACTGTAGCTCCACATAGGTGCCCTGCTTCTAGTAGTGGTTCGATGTTAATCTAATATAATCCCGTGGGTTGAAGACGGCCNTTGCCGCTCTCTAAGAGGCAGAGGACCAAGGGCAGTCCTTGACAAGAGATTCTCTTTATCCTATTCCTTTTGTCCTCTGCTTCCCACTTGTCCTCACGGGTGTACTTCCTCTTCTTTCCTCCTCCGAATGACTCACCTCGATGAGCCTTGGTGATGTCTTCAGCATTCATGTACTCTTGTGCCTTGGATAGCAGCTTGGGCATGTTATATGGTAGCTTCTTGAGGACGAAAAACATGAAACTAGAGGAACGAAGACTTGNCTGAACTTCAAAAGTATGCCTAGCAAAAACAATGTTATCCCAACATTAAAGTATCTAACATGATTACCTAGAGAGAGACAGACTGTTTGCATGAGAGTAAAGTCAAAGTTGTGGACGTCCTATGAGAGGGTCGAATGATCTGAGGCCGAGCTACGTATAGTCTTGGGGAATGACTATCGTGGCATAGGTTTGTAAGGTNGGTTTGGCCCAAATCTTTTCAGCACTGAGTCAAATCCTAATACAAATTTAAACTTGAGTACAAACAAGCAAAAAAATAAGCATCGGCTCTTCATTCAAATTTATATTAAATTAAAGGAGGCTCAAATTTTAAAAAGAATCAAAAAAGAATTAAATTTTTATTCAGATCTTTAACAGTCAGATTCCACGTTCTTGTAAAAATTAGATCATTATACTTCATCCTCAATTAAATTTAAGTTTGTTCTCTTTTTAATTTGAATTTATCCATTTGAAAGTTTTGTATTAAATTAAAATTTTTATTTAAATGTTGACTTTGAGTCAATATTAGAGAGATTTATCTATGGTACCAAAAAAAAAAAGAAAGTATTGTACTGACAAATTTTACTACTTTAATGGGTATATTTTACAACTTGTGTTGGTCATTTTATAATAAAAAAATATTATTTTTGTAAGTATTTTTACTATTTTTATGAGTATTTTTATCACTATTGTGATAATTAATTTTTTTCACTGTTGCCATATTTTGATAAATTTATTTTAAAATTATGTAAAATGGTAAATAACTCTCTTCTTCCCACTCTTATGTCACTATGTCAAATTGGACCGTGAAATTTCTATGTTTAATATTGATGATGCACAAATTAGTATTGCATAAAATTAGCAGTCGAGTATATAAAAAGACACAATTAATGAGTAGTAAATAAGCAATCAATAGCAAAACAATAAATAAGGGAATCAACACTAAGATTTATAATGGTTCGGTTCGGGTGACCTACTCCACTCTTGGGAACGACAGCGATAACCGAAGATCTTTATTGATGAATAATGTCATTGAGAGAGTAACTTCAGGGAGTATTACAATACTTTTTGGAGAGAGAGAGAGAAGTGATGGGTGCATGGGTCACAAGGTCATGTCAATGTGCCTCTCATTGTGAAGAGAGTTTACATATATAGGTTTAGTATGACGATAAGGCAGTGACGTGAGGGAGGGGTTTCTACTAATTTGGTAAGTTCAATCAAGACACGATTAGATCTCCGTATGTATCCCGATTTTCTCTCCCTCGTGCTCTTATTCAGTCGGAGGAGGATCCTGGGTTTGAACTTGAGTTGGTGGGTGCTGGACTTGAATTGGAGTGACAAAATCAAGAGGGCGAAAGACTCCACGAGATTGTCCAAGAAAATGAGCAAGGGACAAAGGATGGAAGGATCCCCTTGGGGTGGGCCCCCTTGAGGGTGGCCTCCTTGGACTCCTCATTAACTTTGGCTTCGCTTGACTTGGGCTCCTCCTTGACTTGGGCTCCGAGGTGACTGAGCCTTTCTTAATTAATTGGACCTAGTTCAGTTAATTTCAAGCTCATTATTTGTCCCCCATACCCCCAAGCCTCTGACTTTTTGTGAGAGGAAGGGGTTGAGGGCACGTAATTCTTCTTCACTTGCGTAGGAGTTTTTCTTGCTCTTACGGTGCTTTTTCATCTTCGAGGACTTTGCTGATTTTTTTTTTTTAGGCGCCAACTTGCTGCTTTTTTTTTCTTGGTTTTTTCCTTGGGCGCTAGCCCTCCCTTCTCTTTATTATTATTATTTTTTTCTTTTCTTATTGGGTGCCACCTCCCATGACCCATCTCTCTTTTTTTCCCCCTTTTGAGCGCCGCATGCCATGACCTATCTTTTTTTTTTTTTCCCTTTCTTCTTGGGCGCTGGCCCTTTAGGCACCGCCTCTTGCTTCTTCTTTTTTTCCCTTTGCTTTGGGTGCCGCCTCTTGTTTTTTTTTTTCTTGGGTGGTGGCCCTCCTCACCTTTTTTTTTTTGGCTTTGGGCGACGATGAAGGCTGTTTGTGGGCGCCACCTAGAGGCTGTCAGGAGCCTTGGGCGACACCGAGAGGTTGGTAGGGCGACTTCAGGAGGCTGGGCAGGCGTATTGGGAGATGTCCGAGGTTGAACAGGCTCCTTGGGCGATGCCAACAAATTGGCAAGGTGACTTGGGCGACGCCAGGAGGCTAGGCAGGTGCCTTGGGCGATGCCAAGAGGCCTTGGGGCCTACTGTATTTAGGGAACGCCTTGAGTCTTGCTATGAGCGACGCTTCTTTAATGCTTTGGTCACTAATTGACCTTGTCTCTAATTATAGGGGCCTTGTTGATAAAGCGATAGTGGCGATTATCTGCACTTTTAGGGGGGTGTCTTTCCCTCATCTCAAGAGGGCGAGGTTTGATGGTACAAGTGTTTCTTAGTCAAGGTCCAATGGCTAAGTTGCCTCCTGGGAGATGAGACCCTATGATGCCCCCACTCTTTTTCAGACTAGGACTTCTAAGTATACTAGAGCTAGCCCTTACATTGTTGTAGGAGTTGAGACTCCAATGCAGTTTTGCTACGAGGACTGTAGCTCCACATAGGTGCCCTGCTTCTAGTAGTGGTTCGATGTTAATCTAATATAATCCCGTGGGTTGAAGACGGCCTGAACTTCAAAAGTATGCCTAGCAAAAACAATGTTATCCCAACATTAAAGTATCTAACATGATTACCTAGAGAGAGACAGACTGTTTGCATGAGAGTAAAGTCAAAGTTGTGGACGTCCTATGAGAGGGTCGAATGATCTGAGGCCGAGCTACGTATAGTCTTGGGGAATGACTATCGTGGCATAGGTTTGTAAGGTGACTCCTGGCGCCAGAGCAGAGTCTGAGGTCTTGCTACGTATAACTCAGGAGATGACTGTTGTAGTAGAGACTTACAAGGTAACTACTTGAGCAAGAGCAGAGTCATAGACCGAGTTATGTATAACTCAGGAGATGACTGCCGTAACAGAGGCTTACAAGGTGACTACTTACGCGAGAGCAGAGTCATAGGCCGAGCTATGTATAACTTAAGAGATGACTGTCGTGATAGAGACTTATTCCATTAAGATGGAGATAAGGAGAACACTGAAGAACTGGGCACCTGAGGCTAGACGTCTGGTGAGAGGGGGCGAGACCTATCGTTTAGGCTACATCATGAGAGGCTCCCTAGGTGGAAAGGGCGAAACCCCTCGTTTAGGCAGTATCATGAGGGGCATCCTGGTGGAGGGGGCGAGACCCTTCTTTTAGGTGACATCATGGGAGACGCCTAAGGTGGAGGGGGCGAGACCCCTTTTCAAGGCAACATCAAGGGAGACGCCCAAGGTGGAGAAGACGAGATCCCTTGCTTGGGGCACCTGATGTTGGGAGCGCCTGTCAATGAGCGTATTTTGTCTACCTTGTTGTTAGGTCATGCTCTGTAAGCTGTTTGTAGATTTTAGGAAAACAAGACAATTTTGGACACAATAATCTTCGTAGAATTTTATTTCATAAAATAAAAAAATAAATTAACTGAAACAATAACGGATAGATAAAATATTTTAGTGTTCGGCATCCATAGGTGGGCCGAGGCTTTCTTGGCGGAGTTCGAGTCAACTACTCCTCTTGGCCCTCAGGAGATCGTCTGAATTTTTTCGAGGGGTTGCTGACATTCTCTATCAGTCTGGTCCCCGCCAAGTGGTGGGGCTTGTCCTTTGCCAGCAACGTATTGCCTCAACTGGCCACGTTGTATAAGTTCCTCGATCTGTCTTTTAAGATCGAAGCAGTCGTCAGTATCATGTCGTGGCCGCGGTGGAAGCGGCAGTACTTGTTTGGACTCCTCCGGTTCGGGGCGGTCTTCATTTTCTCTGCCCAGTGTATTTGTAGGGTCATCTTGTATTTGGAACAAGATATGCTTCACGAAAGCATTGAGCGGCGTGAAAGCTTGCCGCTCTCTCAGAGGCAGAGGACCAAGGGCAGTCCTTGACAAGAGATTCTCTTTATCCTATTCCTTTTGTCCTCTGCTTCCCACTTGTCCTCACGGTGTGTACTTCCACTTCTTTCCTCCTCCGAATGACTCACCTCGATGAACCTTGGTGATGTCTTCAGCATTCATGTACTTTTGTGCCTTGGACAGCAGCTTGGGCATGTTATATGGTAGCTTCTTGAGGACGAAAAACATGAAACTAGAGGAACGAAGACTTGTGATAAAAGTGGTCAGGGCTACCTTATCATCTGACTCCTCAATCTAGAGAACCTCCTCATTAAAGTGAACAAGGTAGTCTCTGAGACTTTCTTCTCTGTCTTGCTTGATGGTGAGTAGGTGGGTCACTGGTTTTTGATGTCGACGTCCACCAATAAAATAAGAGAGAAGGACTTACTCAGTTCTGCAAAAGAGCGGATGGAGGAAGGTCTAATCTAAGAGAACCACTAGCAGGCAAACCCTTTTCAAGATGGTTGAAAAGGTTTTACATATAATCTCCTCATGCACATTGTGGAGTTACGTGAGGGACTTATATGTGTCAAGATGGTCGAGGAAGTCGTTGGTATCGTCGAAGATCTCGATGGTGGANTTTATCTATGGTACCAAAAAAAAAAAGAAAGTATTGTACCGACAAATTTTACTACTTTAATGGGTATATTTTACAACTTGTGTTGGTCATTTTATAATAAAAAAATATTATTTTTGTAAGTATTTTTACTATTTTTATGAGTATTTTTATCACTATTGTGATAATTAATTTTTTTCACTGTTGCCATATTTTGATAAATTTATTTTAAAATTATGTAAAATGGTAAATAACTCTCTTCTTCCCACTCTTATGTCACTATGTCAAATTGGACCGTGAAATTTCTATGTTCAATATTGATGATGCACAAATTAGTATTGCATAAAATTAGCAATCGAGTATATAAAGAGACACAATTAATGAGCAGTAAATAAGCAATCAATAGCAAAACAATAAATAAGGGAATCAACACCAAGATTTATAGTGGTTCGGTTCGGATGACCTACTCCACTCTTGGGAACGGCAACGATAACCGGAGATCTTTATTGATGAATAATGTCATTGAGAGAATAACTTCAGGGAGTACTACAATACTTTTTGGAGAGAGAGAANCATGAAAAGGGGGAACTCGTGAACTCCCTGCTTACTGAGGGACTCTTAAGCGAGGGGCACCCTGGTGTGGTCCTGGAGTGTTCTGGAGAGGGGCCCCATGGTGGGGGGTTGCCTGACATCCAGAAGAGATAAATTGTTACTTCTCTCCCGTTGGAGGAAGTGGGACTCCTCCCTCGGGGTGAGGGGCGACGCCCCTTGAGCGAGCATCAGCTAGATGATTTGCTGGTTCTAGTTTACTAGCAGCTGCATGGTTTGGAGTAGCTGTTGCTCGATGACGGGGGGTCGCTGTAGCAGATGGTTCTGATGGTGCGAGGGGAGGCAAAGCCTCCNCAATACTTTTTGGAGAGAGAGAAAGAAGTGATGGGTGCATGGGTCACAAGGTCATGTCAATGTGCCTCTCATTGTGAAGAGAGTTTACATATATAGGTTTAGTATGGCGATAAGGCAGTGACGTGAGGGAGAGGGTTTCTACTAATTTGGTAAGTTCAATCAAGATACGATTAGATCTCCGTGNGTTGACTCATTGATCTGGTAGTAATTGTCATGGATTGGAAGAGTAAGAAAACTAGTCATTTTTCACAGACGGCGCTAAATCCACTCTCGGGAACAACAACAGTGGCCAGAGATCTTTATTGATGAATAATGTCACCTAGAGAATAACTCCGGGAGTATTACAATATTTTTAGGAGAGATAAGTGATGGGTGTATAGGACTCAATGTCATGTCAATGTGTCTCTCCTTGTGGAGAGAGCTTACATTATATAAGTTTAGTATGACGGTGACGTGAGGAAGAGTGCTTCTACTAATTTGGTAAGTTCAATCAAGATAAGATTAGATATTTGTGCGTATTTCGATTTTCTACCCCTCGTGCTCCTATTCAATCGGAGGAGGATCTTGGGTTTAGATTTGAGTTGGTGGGTGTTGGACTTGAATTAAAATGACAGAGTCAAGAGGACGAAAGATTCCACGAGATTACGCAGGAGAATGAGTAAGGGACAAAGGAGGGAAGGATTCCCTTGGGGTGGCCCCCTTGGGCGGCGCCCTTTTGGGGTAGCCCCTTGAGGGTGTCCCTCTTGAATTCCTTCTTGACTTTGACTTCTCTTGACTTGGGCTCTTCCTTGACTTAGACTTTAAGGTGACTGAGCCTTTCTTGATTAATTGGGCTTAGTCTGGTTAATTTCGGACTCATCAAATGTTACTGTATCATGTTACTGATTGTTTTATGCCACGGTCTTTTTTTTAATCCACGTCTACATGCCCTATATAGTTCAATACAATTTCTAATTTTTTTTTTTTTTGTAAATAAATCAATCCAATTTCAATAAATCAGTTGTGTAGTTAATTTGCGCTCAATTATGATACCGAGATGTATTTTTTAGTTTTATATTTTATTTCATTGTTTTACAGTAAATAAACATAAATCAAATAAATAAAAAATTAATTTTTTTTTAATACGGTATCCTTATTTTAGAAAGTTAGTATAACTTATTAGTATCGAAAAACCGAATATTCCCTTTACTAGGGCCAGATCGGTTCGTAATGGGCCCACCAAAGTCTTCAAATCCAACATGTATCTCGTGACGCCCAAGGAAAGCAATCACAACCGTCAAAATTTCCTCCCAATCTAATAGTCATGATCAATCAACTGTGGTGAAAAAGCAACCTCTCTTCTCTCTCAGTATAAATATACGAGAAGTGCAATTTGGATGGTACTTTCTGAAGGAAAAAGCTCACAGGGAAACTGCTCTTGTGATTAAAGAACTAACAATGGCGACGATCAAGGTCGTTAAAGCTCGTCAGATCTTCGACAGCCGTGGAAATCCGACCGTTGAAGTAATNACTTTCTGAAGGAAAAAGCTCACAGGGAAACTGCTCGTGTGATTGAAGAACTAACAATGGCGACGATCAAGGTCGTTAAAGCTCGTCAGATCTTCGACAGCCGTGGAAATCCGACCGTTGAAGTAATTAAGCTTTTGATATGGTTCATCAATGTCTTTCTGAGCATTTTGTTCGAGTAGTTCATTGTTATTATCTCTGATGGGACTTTTCTGAAATACTCCATGATGAAGACACATGTTCTCGGTATTTATCAAAACACTGTTACTAAGATCAAGCACCATCGGCGCATAAATGTCCTCANCATGAAAAGGGGGAACTCGTGAACTCCCTGCTTACTGAGGGACTCTTAAGCGAGGGGGCACCCTAGTGTGGTCCTGGAGTGTTCTGGAGAGGGGCCCCATGGTGGGGGGTTGCCTGACATCCAAAAGAGATAAATTGTTACTTCTCTCCCGTTGGAGGAAGTGGGACTCCTCCCTCGGGGTGAGGGGCGACGCCCTTTGAGCGAGCATCAGCTAGATGATTTGTTGGTTCTAGTTTACTAACAGCTGCATGGTTTGGAGGAGCTGTTGCTCGATGACGGGGGGTCGCTGTAGCAGATGGTTCCGATGGTGCGAGGGGAGGCAAAACCTCTNGACGTACAGGTCATTAGCCTAGGCTAGTCTAGGCTATTCATTATGACCTCGTCTTACGCGATTAGTGTTAGAACGTACTGGTNGGTTCTGATGGTGCGAGGGGAGGCAAAACCTCTTCCTGGTGGGGCGGGTTGTTGTCTCCCGGCTGTTGACTCATTGATCTGGTAGTAATTGTCATGGATTGGAAGAGTAAGAAAACTAGTCGTTTTTCACAGACGGCGCTAAATCCACTCTCGGGAACAACAGCAGTGGCCAGAGATCTTTATTGATGAATAATGTCACCTAGAGAATAACTCCGGGAGTATTACAATATTTTTAGGAGAGAGAAGTGATGGGTGTATAGGACTCAATGTCATGTCAATGTGTCTCTCCTTGTGGAGAGAANTCAATGCGGTAAGGCTCGGAAATGAAAGGCAATAAATGCTCCTAATACAAAGCATTTGTTGCATCCTCCCCGAGAGGAGTACATTGTACCATCGANTATAGGACTCAATGTCATGTCAATGTGTCTCTCCTTGTGGAGAGAACTTACATTATATAAGTTTAGTATGACGGTGACGTGAGGAAGAGTGCTTCTACTAATTTGGTAAGTTCAATCAAGATAAGATTAGATATTTGTGCGTATTTCGATTTTCTACCCCTCGTGCTCCTATTCAATCGGAGGAGGATCTTGGGTTTAGATTTGAGTTGATGGGTGTTGGACTTGAATTAAAATGACAGAGTCAAGAGGACGAAAGATTCCACGAGATTTATGCAGGAGAATGAGTAAGGGACAAAGGAANTCACTCAAAGACTGACTAGATCGTCGGAGGGGATACGCCGGAAAACACTCCGGCGCCCTTCTAACTTGTTCTTCTTTGTTCCAGGGACCTCTTTCAGCCTTACTGGATCGTTCTTCCGTTCCCCCAGGGTCTCCCTTTGTNGGCGCCCTTTTGGGGTAGCCCCTTGAGGGTGTCCCTCTTGAATTCCTTCTTGACTTTAGCTTCTCTTGACTTGGGCTCTTCCTTGACTTAGACTCTAAGGTGACAGAGCCTTTCTTGATTAATTGGGCTTAGTCTGGTTAATTTCAGACTCATCAAATATTATTGTATCATGTTACTGATTGTTCTATGCCACAATCTTTTTTNCAAGGGAGAGATCTGTTCTCGTTTTTTATATTGTACAGGATCTTGCACGCACAATCTCTGTGAATCTTATTGTTCTGTATTGCATCGTTTGTTTCGCGAGAAAATGTTNGTCTGGTTAATTTCAGACTCATCAAATATTATTGTATCATGTTACTGATTGTTCTATGCCACAATCTTTTTTTTAATCCACGTCTACATGCCCTATAGTTCAATACAATTTCTAATTTTTTTTTTTTGTAAATAAATCAATCCAATTTCAATAAATTAGTTGGGTAGTTAATTTGCGTTCAATTATGATACCGAGATGTATTTTTTAGTTTTATATTTTATTTCATTGTTTTACAGTAAATAAACATAAATCAAATAAATAAAAAATTAATTTTTTTTAATACGGTATCCTTATTTTAGAAAGTTAGTATAACTTATTAGTATCGAAAAATCGAATATTCCCTTTACTAGGGCCAGATCGGTTCGCAATGGGCCCACCAAAGTCTTCAAATCCAACAAGTGTCTCGTGACGCCCAAGGAAAGCAATCACAACCGTCAAACTTTCCTCCCAATCTAACGGTCATGATCAATCAACTGTGGTGAAAAAGCAACCTCTCTTCTCTCTCAGTATAAATTTACGAGAAGTGCAATTTGGATGGCACTTTCTGAAGGAAAAAGCTCACAGGGAAACTGCTCGTGTGATTGAAGAACTAACAATGGCGACGATCAAGGTCGTTAAAGCTCGTCAGATCTTCGACAGCCGTGGAAATCCGACCGTTGAAGTAATTAAGCTTTTGATATGGTTCATCAATGTCTTTCTGAGCATTTTGTTCGAGTAGTTCATTGTTATTATCTCTGTGAATCTTATTGTTCTGTATTGCATCGTTTGTTTCGCGAGAAAATGTAGCAAAAAATGGAATTATTAATGGATAAAGTGATCGAGTGTTAGTAGTATTTTGTGGTCTTTGAAATGCGAGAAAGGAGAGAAGAAATTTTCCTGCTGTTTACGGAGGTTTATGGATTTTTTTTTGAATAGTGTTTGATTGGTTATGTTTTGGAGATATTATGTTGAAAGTGTATATGACTGTGTATGGAATCTCCAGGTTGATATTACTCTCAGTGATGGAGCCTATGCCAGGGCTGCTGTTCCCAGCGGTGCTTCAACTAGTAAAACTAAAAAGCTCTAGGTTCCGTTTATGGTTATATATATGTAGACACAGATTCTATGCGCATGTGTGTATAATCATATGTATATGTAAGCTTTGCATGTGTGTAAAAATTAAAAAATCTCGTTGTGTATCACATATGGTTTGGATTGAAGTATTGATGTTTACTCCATATTGTCTTGTATCATATCAATGTAAAGGTACGTTTGAAGCTCTGGAATTGAGAGATGGGGGATCCGACTACCTCGGAAAAGGGGTTCTCAAGGTGTGGATAAGCTGTCCCTTTCTTTTCACCAGAAATAGTAATTACTAACTCGTTGATTTCTTGTATTCTGCTCTTATGACTANTTCATTGTTTTACAGTAAATAAACATAAATCAAATAAATAAAAAATTAATTTTTTTTAATACGGTATCCTTATTTTAGAAAGTTAGTATAACTTATTAGTATCGAAAAATCGAATATTCCCTTTACTAGGGCCAGATCGGTTCGCAATGGGCCCACCAAAGTCTTCAAATCCAACAAGTGTCTCGTGACGCCCAAGGAAAGCAATCACAACCGTCAAACTTTCCTCCCAATCTAACGGTCATGATCAATCAACTGTGGTGAAAAAGCAACCTCTCTTCTCTCTCAGTATAAATTTACGAGAAGTGCAATTTGGATGGCACTTTCTGAAGGAAAAAGCTCACAGGGAAACTGCTCGTGTGATTGAAGAACTAACAATGGCGACGATCAAGGTCGTTAAAGCTCGTCAGATCTTCGACAGCCGTGGAAATCCGACCGTTGAAGTAATTAAGCTTTTGATATGGTTCATCAATGTCTTTCTGAGCATTTTGTTCGAGTAGTTCATTGTTATTATCTCTGTGAATCTTATTGTTCTGTATTGCATCGTTTGTTTCGCGAGAAAATGTAGCAAAAAATGGAATTATTAATGGATAAAGTGATCGAGTGTTAGTAGTATTTTGTGGTCTTTGAAATGCGAGAAAGGAGAGAAGAAATTTTCCTGCTGTTTACGGAGGTTTATGGATTTTTTTTTGAATAGTGTTTGATTGGTTATGTTTTGGAGATATTATGTTGAAAGTGTATATGACTGTGTATGGAATCTCCAGGTTGATATTACTCTCAGTGATGGAGCCTATGCCAGGGCTGCTGTTCCCAGCGGTGCTTCAACTGGTAAAACTAAAAAGCTCTAGGTTCCGTTTATGGTTATATATATGTAGACACAGATTCTCTGCGCATGTGTGTATAATCATATGTATATGTAAGCTTTGCATGTGTGTAAAAATTAAAAAATCTCGTTGTGTATCCCATATGGTTTGGATTGAAGTATTGATGTTTACTCCATATTGTCTTGTATCATATCAATGTAAAGGTACGTATGAAGCTCTGGAATTGAGAGATGGGGGATCCGATTACCTCGGAAAAGGGGTTCTCAAGGTGTGGATAAGCTGTCCCTTTCTTTTCACCAGAAATAGTAATTACTAAACTCGTTGATTTCTTGTATTCTGCTCTTATGACTGTGCAATTTTGATGCTGAATTTGTTTGTAACATATCTAGATTTTGCATGATTGATAATGTTAGACTGACCCAAAACTAGGACAAAAAACAAAGACCATGTTGTTGACGTGGTGATGCAAAATTTGAATTTAATTGGGCAAAAGTGGGACCAAAAGCATCATATCTGTATCCACATATTCCCCCAAAAGCGATGCTTATGTGCTGAAAGGAGCTTCAAGGTAGAAACTGTGTGTATTTTGTTGTATGATGTCATATGTTTGAAATTGATGCAGAAAATTTATATGATTGGACCTTTTAATTAGATTTAATTTTTAACCACCATTCAAGTAGGTGATATAGCATTATGCAATGTAGATAGTTTCACAATTGTAGATTCAATTTTCTTGGTAATGCTAGTCTTGGGATTTTCACAAATCATAAGGGTAATTGTGTGATTNTTTTCCTGCTGTTTACGGAGGTTTATGGATTTTTTTTTGAATAGTGTTTGATTGGTTATGTTTTGGAGATATTATGTTGAAAGTGTATATGACTGTGTATGGAATCTCCAGGTTGATATTACTCTCAGTGATGGAGCCTATGCCAGGGCTGCTGTTCCCAGCGGTGCTTCAACTGGTAAAACTAAAAAGCTCTAGGTTCCGTTTATGGTTATATATATGTAGACACAGATTCTCTGCGCATGTGTGTATAATCATATGTATATGTAAGCTTTGCATGTGTGTAAAAATTAAAAAATCTCGTTGTGTATCCCATATGGTTTGGATTGAAGTATTGATGTTTACTCCATATTGTCTTGTATCATATCAATGTAAAGGTACGTATGAAGCTCTGGAATTGAGAGATGGGGGATCCGATTACCTCGGAAAAGGGGTTCTCAAGGTGTGGATAAGCTGTCCCTTTCTTTTCACCAGAAATAGTAATTACTAAACTCGTTGATTTCTTGTATTCTGCTCTTATGACTGTGCAATTTTGATGCTGAATTTGTTTGTAACATATCTAGATTTTGCATGATTGATAATGTTAGACTGACCCAAAACTAGGACAAAAAACAAAGACCATGTTGTTGACGTGGTGATGCAAAATTTGAATTTAATTGGGCAAAAGTGGGACCAAAAGCATCATATCTGTATCCACATATTCCCCCAAAAGCGATGCTTATGTGCTGAAAGGAGCTTCAAGGTAGAAACTGTGTGTATTTTGTTGTATGATGTCATATGTTTGAAATTGATGCAGAAAATTTATATGATTGGACCTTTTAATTGGATTTAATTTTTAACCACCATTCAAGTAGGTGATATAGGATTATGCAATGTAGATAGTTTCACAATTGTAGATTCAATTTTCTTGGTAATGCTAGGCTTGGGATTTTCACAAATCCTAAGGGTAATTGTGTGATCAGCAGCAATACTGAACTGATTATGATGTGCTTGTACTTTGGTGGTCCAGGCTGTGGAGAATGTTAACTCAATTATTGGACCTGCATTGATTGGCAAGGTGTAGTGCATGCACTGTGTTATTTTTTGTTTAAATTTCATTGTCTTGTTATTGTTGTTCTTGGGATGCAAGTGAAGTGGAGATGATAAGCTGTTCGATACTACGCTATGCGTATTTCCAGGACCCAACAGAGCAGGCCAAAATTGACAATTTCATGGTACAACAACTTGATGGAACAGTAAACNTCAGTGCTGCTCAAAAATTCTTTGTGCATATCCAAATGATCTTAAGGTTGACAGATTGTTTAATGAGTTTTTGTAACGCCTCGATTTTTCTCTTCTTTTCGGAGACGTTAATTGATATAAAAAGACCTAAATAAAATAACAGAGCGCTAATTGTCCCAATAAAATTTTATCNCTTAATTGTAGATTTATTATTATCATTATTATTATTTTAAATTTCAAGATTGTTCCAGCCTCCAGGAAATTGATGCTTTCACTATTTATCCCCTCTTTTGACCATAACAGCTTGGTGCTAATGCTATATTGGTTGTGTCACTTGCTGTATGTAAAGCGGGAGCTATGGTGAACAAAGTTCCTCTTTACAAGGTATGTGCAGTGCTATGAGGTGTGCCCTGTTCTCTTTGTTTTAATATATGTTCTCACTACTTTTGTTTTGTGTTAATTGGTTCCTTGTCTCTACCATGCAGCACATTGCCAATCTTGCTGGAAACAAAACATTGGTGCTGCCTGTACCTGCATTCAATGTCATCAACGGAGGTTCACACGCAGGAAACAAACTTGCAATGCAGGAGTTCATGATTCTCCCTGTTGGGGCTTCTTCATTTAAGGAAGCTATGAAGATGTGTGTGGAAGTATATCATCATTTAAAGGTAGTTCTTTTGCACAATTACGGGTGATGAATGNAGAATCTTAACACAGATCTAACACCTCACCAATCATCCCACCTCAACCCGATCCCACTGGTCTCTTGNTGTGTTAATTGGTTCCTTGTCTCTACCATGCAGCACATTGCCAATCTTGCTGGAAACAAAACATTGGTGCTGCCTGTACCTGCATTCAATGTCATCAACGGAGGTTCACACGCAGGAAACAAACTTGCAATGCAGGAGTTCATGATTCTCCCTGTTGGGGCTTCTTCATTTAAGGAAGCTATGAAGATGTGTGTGGAAGTATATCATCATTTAAAGGTAGTTCTTTTGCACAATTACGGGTGATGAATGACTGTTGTGATCGTGCAACAATTATGGTGAATAATAAGGAATCAAACAATTAAGAAATCAAGAGAAAATAACACACAGATTTACGTGGTTCGGTAATGTGCCTACGTCCACAGGAGTNTATATATTTTTCTTCCCTTTCTTTTATTCTTCTTCACTCACAGTTTCAACAAACCAGTACACACACACATTTTTCTACAACGTATTCAATGTTAACTACCATTTATTTACTTCATGAATTTCTTTATTCTTTCTTTCTCTCTTTCTTTTTCTTTACCTTGTCTTGTATCTTTTANTAACCCTAGTACGGATGTATTTACAAAATACCCCTGTACCGTACCGCGGGGGCATTGCCCCCTCACCCCCAACTAATCAGCGTCCCCCCATACATAAAATATATCAATCCCACAAGGCAGATGTCATCGTGAGTTCCCCTCCACTACGTTTCATTTCGCACCGGCATCTGCCTCCTTGTCATTGTGCACACAGCCAATATGAGCNTTCCTTATTCTTTCACATCAAAACTCATAATATTTTATACTTATCTACCTCTAAAAATTTGGGATCTCACAATCTACGCTCCTTAAAAGAATTTCGTCCCTGAAATTCCTTAGTTCACCAAGAATCCCAAAATTTGTTGGGTGCAAAGTGTCACACGAGAAAGAAAAAGAGTATAAAGTGCTTATTGTTCAAAAGAAAGGGGTTTTATTGAATTTTTTTTTCAATAAAGGTATAATTACACTAACTTTCTCTCAATTCACTAAACCGAAAGTCTGTGTTATACTACTACATCAATTCCACATTCCAAGTGTTCAGAACTTGCACCACCAAATAAAACACAACGAAAACACAGTGAACTCATTTCCCACAAATCCCATATAAGATCAGAAGCCTAAGCTCTGATACTATTTATAGNACAAATCCTATATAAGATCTGAAGCCTAAGCTCTGATACTATTTATAACAAAAACTTGTTTATATTTAAAAGGCATGTATAAGGGACTCTTTTGAGACATTTATTCTTTTATGAATGAATGTACGTAATGATGATGATTATGGTAGTATTCGATACTATACAATTGTGAATGGATGGATAGACCTGGTGTGGTCAATGTTGTACAGGTTGTATTTTGGGTAGAGTTTCTCGTACACAGGAGACTCTGCCCATATTTTGTTAAGTTATGGATCTCGATAAATGGGGCATAACGGCGTGGTATCGAATTACATAGTATTCACGGGTATTCCGCGGGTTGATAGGTAATCAATCGGGTAATTACTGACACCTGGATTTTGGGGTGTCACAGCTAATGTCTCCGAAAAGAAGAGAAAAATCGGGGCGTTATAAATCAGAGAATAATCAAAGAAGCACTCTTTGCAAAGAGATTTAAGGAGAGCATATTGCATACCACCCCGTACTTCATAATCATTATTTGAATTCAATAGCTCAGCTTTCTGTTTTATTCTTCTTACTTTCGGTTAGCTCTCTACTTCCCATTTTTATCTTCTTTGTTTCGGCCAGACAACTCCTTCTCCTTGTCTCTCGGTTTATCTTTCAAGACCACCTCCACTTTCTTTTATTTTTGGATATCTTTATATGCTATGAAGGTGGAACATCTTCTGCCAAATTAATTGGCAGGTGTTGAAAAAAATCTTTCCCAATCAATGCTAATTGCAATTCCTTTAATTCATATATTTATTTATTCTTTCTTTCTCTTTTTTTTTTTTTACCTTGTCTTGTCTCTTTTCTTTTTTTTTTCAAAGTCTTCACGTGGGTGAAGACCAAAGCATCATAAGAGTTAAAGTATTTATACTTTGCTCCCCTTTATTTCACTTATTATATATATCAAGCACAAAACTTTAATATTCTTTATACTTTCACATCAAAACTCCTTATATTTTATACTTAAACTACCTCTAAAAATTTGGGATCTCACAGTTTTAGCCTCAAAGCCTTATTTCTTTGCTAATATTGGAGTGGAATGCAAGCGAATAGTCAAATAAAAATGCAGAAATGATATAGTTTGCGAAGCAAATTCCAGGTAAGGTAGCAAGATTCTTAGTGGGTTAGTAAATAGTAAAATTGATCGTAACTGTTTAGTGGTAGGTGGTCTTTCTGGCCACTTCTTTATAATCAAGCATACTGCTCCACCTTAGCAATCCGCTTATACACAGATTTTTATTTTTAGGTTCCACAAAATATTTTTGTTTGAGTTGCTCAGACAAGTCAATCAATTTTGCAGGAAAACAAAGAGGGTCTTGAACTATTGAAGACAGCTATATCAAAAGCTGGATATGCTGGAAAGGCAAGTTCTCTCATATTTCATCACTAAAACTTATCTCATACTCATAATATGCTTCTAGCCTATTATTTTTGTTAGCATCAACGAGTTGGGTTTTCTGGCAGGTTGTAATTGGAATGGATGTTGCTGCGTCAGAGTTTTATGATAACAAGGACAAGACCTATGATTTGAACTTTAAGGAAGAGGTGATCATCAGCTCTCTAAATTCCCTGAAGTTTGGATGACTAGAAATATGATATTTAGTGTTTCCATGATGCTAGGGATTTAGTTTGCCACCGTGCTTTTTCTGCTTACAAGATTTATCATTCAAATCTTGAACAAGAATTGTTATCAACTTTCTGAATTCCTCTCCGAGTTCCTTGAGTTTGAATAACTCTATAGCATAAGTGATTGCTTAATTGCATGATGTTGTCAATATGATTTTACTTTTCTCTCTGCTTATAGGAAGTTTGGTGAAGAACTGGTTTGAGTTATGTGGATTGTCTGTTCAAAGCCACGGACTAGAAATTGGTGTTATGTAAAACTTAGCTAGCTGACCTGAACTAATGACTTTGTATGTTGCAGAACAATGATGGATCACAAAAGATCTCAGGAGACAGTTTGAAGAATGTCTACAAATCCTTTGTGGCCGAGTACCCAATTGTATCCATAGAAGACCCATTTGATCAGGATGATTGGGAGCATTATGCAAAGTTGACAGTTGAAATTGGTGAGCAGGTGCAAATTGTTGGTGATGATCTTCTTGTCACGAATCCTAAGGTGAAGTTCTTTAACTTGTTCTCTGATTCAGCTATAAAGAGATTCTCTTAATTTCTCACATTTTATGGCTGCTTCAGCGTGTAGAGAAAGCGATTAAGGAGAAGTCTTGCAATGCCCTTCTTCTGAAGGTACTAGAAACTGTTATTATCCTTTCCTTTGCAAAGTAGAAAACAATTGTCAAAACTTGTAATTCCCTTGTGATCTATGTTTAACCCCGCGATGTACTTATATTTTGGTAGCTACAGCCTCCGTGCGTGTATCACTGCAAAAAATATGGGACTTCTTATTATTTCATTTTGCTTTTTAATGGAGATTATTTGGTTGAAAACTACACCATTTTTGGGTCATCCGTCACCAGCTAATTTTTTCAACGTTTTGTTTTATGATTTGTCAGGTGAATCAAATTGGTTCAGTTACTGAAAGCATTGAAGCTGTGAAAATGTCCAAGCGTGCTGCCTGGGGTGTCATGGCTAGCCACCGAAGGTTGTGGCCGTGATTTTTGTTTCTTTCTCTGTTTCTGTATGTTTCAGTTTCTTTCTATGCTCTGAAATGGCATCATTGGTACAAATTTGTCTGTTCAATGCAGTGGTGAAACCGAGGATACTTTTATTGCTGACCTTTCAGTTGGTTTGGCTACGGTAAGCATAAGGGTGTTTCTGTTTTTCTTTAGTAATCTTTTCTTCTTCTCCCTACCCCAAAATTTTCTTGGTTGTTATGATCTTTCATGGACTTTAAGCACTACATGATGTGAATGGCTAAAGTACAGGAAGTATTTTTGCTCTATTGATTGGTGTTAAACTGTGTTGCTCATGTTTGGCATGGTGAGATGATTGTGATTGATTTAGTTCGGACATTCTTTTTGCCATTTCCCTGTCTATTATCATGCTACAGTTAGACAAATGATCTGGAGTTGAAATCAGAGTGCGCAAACCAGCCTGTTTATCTCCATTTAGACCTTATAAACATAACAAAGTTCTCCCCTGATCAATTAGTTATGAAGCTTGTATGTCTGTATGAGGTTGTAACAGTTCGTCAACATGCAACTTAAAATCCAATTTCATTGGGGCATGTGAAAAATCTCAATTTATTGTTCTTTACCTCCAACCTAGTAATATAGGCTCTGTTATAGTCCTTGTGATCTGATTGTATGTGCTTATCTTACAACAGGGCCAGATCAAGACTGGTGCCCCTTGCAGATCAGAACGGCTTGCTAAATACAACCAGGTGATTTTTTATTGTCTTTAGCTTTAGCCACTTTGATGAGCATGACTGTGTAGCTGCAACGTACCACTCTTTTATGTGATGGTTAATTCAATTGTGTACATGGGGTATTTATTTCATTACAATCAGAAGTTAGAATAAATCCTTTCTCATACTTGATGACCATTGACTTGCTTAAAACTGGTACTGCACAGTGCCTTTCATCATATGACGCCTTTTTGTTGAGCTATTATTTAATTTTCTCTAGTATGGATGAAATTAAATTTTAGATGCGTATTCTTCCTGAACTGCAGCTTCTTAGGATAGAAGAGGAATTGGGATCTGAAGCAGTCTACGCAGGAGCAAAATTCCGATCACCGGTGGAACCTTACTAACCCTTGATTGTCTGCGGTAATAAAGCTTCACAAGTTCTCGTATTATCCAGCATATAATTTGTGGTACTTGTAGTACTCTCTTGGGGGGAAACCCTGAACTTTGGTTGTTTTTTTTAAATGATTATGGTTTTTTTTTTTTTTTTTTTGGGGGGGGGGGGAGGCACCTTGCGTTATCTATACGGGTTTTTGATGGAGGTAATAGTTTGAGCTTGCAGTGTGTAGTGTGTGTGTGTGTGTTTTAATGAATGTTGAGTTGTGACTTCAGTTTGTGGTAGATATTTTTAAACTGAAACTGGGTGGGTAAGTTTAAATTCTGACTTGTTTCTCTGCTAAAGTGCCTTGTGTATGGTTACCATATGGTGAAAACCTTTGGTTGGTAAAGATCTCTTTTACCATGAGTTCGAATGTCAGGTATTCTTGTGCCTTAAGACTATTGTTATCAAAATCGTCCGATTCGATTCGATTTAATCTCCATTCTATTCCTATCTAACCATAGGATTATTTTTGGCTGAGAATCACACCTGAATCAAAAGAATTGTGCGATTCGAATGGATTTAATCTCCATTTGATTTGTATTTTATTATAGAGTTATTTTTGACTGATAATTGCACTTGAATCGTACGATTTGATTTCGTTTCGATTAGATTCAAAGGAATCACATGATTTGTTGTATTTTTTTAACCCTATTTGTAGTAAAACAAAATCATTTTATTAGAAGAGGCTCACCTTAAATATAAAATTTTAGTCTTTCTCTATATGTCCTGTGTGCAATTTTGCCTCTCAAACTGACTATTCAGATGACGTCTCGTTCACTTTAGGTATGTTTCTTCTTCCTCTTCAAAACTAACTACCAAATACTAACATATCTTATTTCTTCTTTTTTAATACATGATCTGTTTTTTGTTTTTTTTTCAAATAATTATTTTTCAAAGAAATGTGAGAAGTGATTTTGTAAGTTTATATGTTGAATTTTGATTCCTGAAATTATCAAATTTAAGATTTTAATTTTCGATATGAATCTCTTCTGGATAACTATGTTCTAAGTCGTGAAGGAATTTTTGGTCNTGTTTAACCCCACGATGTACTTATATTTTGGTAGCTACAGCCTCCGTGCGTGTATCACTGCAAAAAATATGGGACTTCTTATTATTTCATTTTGTTTTTTAATGGAGATTATTTGGTTAAAAACTACACCATTTTTGGGTCATCCGTCACCAGCTAATTTTTTCAACGNCAAGAACATAGTTTAAAATGGATGAAAATTTGCTTAAAAGGTAAGAATGTGGCCCCATAGCGCTAGAATATTCTAATTGGATTTAAACTCAAACAATACTCAAAGTTGAAAGTTTAGGTTTGTCAAACGTTCAACTCAAACTTAACTTAAATTTAAATTCAAAATTTATTTTGAATTAGATGATTTAGTGATCCCATTTGGACTGAACTCAAATTCTAGCAAAAATTGTGTTACTTGAGAATTGAAAATGACTTTAATCTAATATCAAATGAGTTGTGTAATTGAGTTTTATCTTGAGTTCTAATTTCAAACATAAACAATACTCCAGATTTTGAATTGAACTTGGATCAAGGGATTATGATTGAGCTAAATTGAAAAATTTAACCTTTCTACACACTCAACTTGTCCTAATTGCACCCTAGGGGATCTCATGTTCATGTCCATCCCTAAACTTGAAAGGAGCCGCCACGTGTAATATTTAAATACTTGAGAGAATAATCTTTAGTAATAGTTTAGTGGCTAAGTCTGGCTTCTTGCAAGAAAAGTTAATAAGGTTTTAAACTTCACATACCTTCTAAGGTCCACTCTTCATCATGCGTCAGTATGACGGTTTAAATTGACTTAAATCTTTAAAATCAGATTCAAATTTAAAAGAATAATCGACACAAACAAAATATCCTGGAAAAGAAAAAAAAAGTACTTAGAGAGATTTTCAAGTCCCCAAAATCAATTGGAAACTTAAAGTCTAAGCTAATAAAAGTGTCATGAAATTGATTCCGTGGTTGGATCCTACCCTACCCACTAATGAATTGAAATATTGGTTACTCATGAAACATGTGTGGTAAAATAGGAAAAAAATAAATAATTATTTCTAATAATGGAGGACTATAGAATATGATAGTACTTGTCCCACCATCCACAATTATTTTAAATTCTCTCGATGCTCTCTTCCTCAGAGTTACATGATTATGTGAGAGCCAATCTATGAACTTGTGCATAGTGTTGTGCACAATCTTTTTTTTTAATATCATAAAACATATCGTGTGAATTAGTTTATTTGAAAGGAACTGATTATATTTTTATTGTTACCATGAAAAACTTGATCGATGACTCATAAATTTTGAATATCAGTGTACACAACACAAATGCGTCGGACAAGTCCAAAGAAATTTAGTGTAGAACCATCGATCCTAAGTTTATTTTTCAATGCTCCTACCATTCTACGTGGACTTACGAATTAGAATCCTATTACATTGTTGTAGTAAGATGGTGCATTTTACTAAACTTCTTTTTTTTTTTAGTTTCTTTTATTTAATATAATATTTCGTAGTTTTTTCTCTCTCTCATTTGATGTAGAGAGGTATTTCTCGATTGAGATCCATTGTAATACAATTTTTCTTAACGATAAATTATTTTCATTTTGTTGGTAAAAAATTCATTCATATATAGTGGTTCCATTTTAATTTCTATAAAATTAAGGAAACATAATATATAAATCTCTCTCTCTCTCTCCTATGACTACAATGAAACGGATGATGACATCTAATTTTGATTTGATTTCACAACACCCATTCTTTTTGGAAGATGCACTGATACTATCAGCTCTATAACCAGATTCTTTAACTTTATGCTCCAACATACTTTCTAATGCTTTTTTTTTTTTGGTTGGTTAAGAAGGTGGTCTAAGCAATCAGGTATAGCAACTTCAACACGTTACCTTAAAGTTCATATACGCCGTAAAATATTTGTTTTGCGTCATAGTTATTGACCTAGGATGGTCAAGTCTGTCATGACAACACAATCGAGAACAAGCTGAACATTCAATAATATTTGGTTTACAAGAACTATTATCGCAAGTAAATTTGAACCAAAGACCACTTCAAAAAAATAAGATTTTCACCATCTACTGTATAGTCAACTAGACTGCAACCTCGGTGATTAACATACTTCTAATTACCCAATAATGGGTTGATAAATGAACATTCCACAGTTATAAGATCTTAAAAATTTTATCTATCTTTAGTAACTATTTTTTTTTCATCCTATTTAAAAAAAAAAAAAAACCCTCATTTTTACATAATCATTAGGACTAAGATTGAATTTAGACCTCTAAAAATATGTAGCTTTTTTTTATTTTTCCCTCGTTCTAATATGGCGAGTATGATTTTC
>CAUOFW020000692.1:731449-770251 GCA_963454935.2 Ilex paraguariensis | reverse complement strand
TTTTTTTTTTTTTTTTTTTTTTTTTGGGGGGGGGGGGGAGGCACCTTGCGTTATCTATACGGGTTTTTGATGGAGGTAATAGTTTGAGCTTGCAGTGTGTAGTGTGTGTGTGTGTGTTTTAATGAATGTTGAGTTGTGACTTCAGTTTGTGGTAGATATTTTTAAACTGAAACTGGGTGGGTAAGTTTAAATTCTGACTTGTTTCTCTGCTAAAGTGCCTTGTGTATGGTTACAATATGTTGAAAACCTTTGGTTGGTAAAGATCTCTTTTACCATGAGTTCGAATGTCAGGTATTCTTGTGCCTTAAAGACTATTGTTATCAAAATCGTCCGATTCGATTCGATTTAATCTCCATTCTATTCGTATCTAACCATAGGATTATTTTTGGCTGAGTATCACACCTGAATCAAAAGAATTGTGCGATTCGAATGGATTTAATCTCCATTTGATTTGTATTTTATTATAGAGTTATTTTTGACCGATAATTGCACTTGAATCGTACGATTTGATTTCGTTTCGATTAGAATCAAAGGAATCACATGATTTGTTGTATTTTTTTAACCCTATTTGTAGTAAAACAAAATCATTTTATTAGAAGAGACTCACCTTAAATATAAAATTTTAGTCTTTCTCTATATGTCCTGTGTGCAGTTTTGCCTCTCAAACTGACTATTCAGATGACGTTTCGTTCACTTTAGGTATGTTTCTTCTTCCTCTTCAAAACTAACTACCAAATACTAACATATCTTATTTCTTCTTTTTTAACACATGATCTGTTTTTTGTTTTTTTTCAAATAATTATTTTTCAAAGAAATGTGAGAAGTGATTTTGTAAGTTTATGTGTTGAATTTTGATTCCTGAAATTATCAAATTTAAGATTTTAATTTTTGATATGAATCTCTTCTGGATAACTATGTTCTAAGTCGTGAAGGAATTTTTGGTCCAATNTGAAATTATCAAATTTAAGATTTTAATTTTCGATATGAATCTCTTCTGGATAACTATGTTCTAAGTCGTGAAGGAATTTTTGGATGACGTAAAAAGGCACAGATCAGTGTATTGAACATTCTAGTCAAGAACATAGTTTAAAATGGATGAAAATTTGCTTAAAAGGTAAGAATGTGGCCCCACCAAAAATATCGATACACGGGTTTTCTAGCGTTAGAATATTCTAATTGGATTTAAACTCAAACAATACTCAAAGTTGAAAGTTTAGGTTTGTCAAACGTTCAATTCAAACTTAACTTAAATTTAAATTCAAAATTTATTTTGGATTAGATGATTTAGTGATCACATTTGGACTGAACTCAAATTCTAGCAAAAATTGTGTTACTTGAGAATTGAAAATGACTTTAATCTAATATCAAATGAGTTGTGTAATTGAGTTTTATCTTGAGTTCTAATTTCAAACATAAACAATACTCCAGATTTTGAATTGAACTTGGATCAAGGGATTATGATTGAGCTAAATTGAAAAATTTAACCTTTCTACACACTCAACTTGTCCTAATTGCACCCTAGGGGATCTCATGTTCATGTCCATCCCTAAACTTGAAAGGAGCCGCCACGTGTAATATTTAAATACTTGAGAGAATAATCTTTAGTAATAGTTTAGTGGCTAAGTCTGGCTTCTTGCAAGCAAAGTTAATAAGGTTTTAAACTTCTCATACTTTCTAAGGTTCACTCTCCGTCATGCGTCAGTATGACGGTTTAAATTGACTTAAATCTTTAAAATCAGATTCAAATTTAAAAGAATAATCGACACAAACAAGATGTCCTGTAAAAGAAAAAAAAAGTACTTAGAGAGGTTTTCAAGTCCCCAAAATCAATTGGAAACTTAAAGTCTAAGCTAATAAAAGTGTCNAAATATTTGTTTTGCGTCATAGTTATTGACCTAGGATGGTCAAGTCTGTCATGACAACACAATCGAGAACAAGCTGAACATTCAATAATATTTGGTTTACAAGAACTATTATCGCAAGTAAATTTGAACCAAAGACCACTTCAAAAAAATAAGATTTTCACCNAAAATATTTGTTTTGCGTCATAGTTATTGACCTAGGATGGTCAAGTCTGTCATGACAGCACAACCGAGAACAAGCTGAACATTCAATCCATTCAATAATATTTTGTTTACAAGAACTATTATCGCAAGTAAATTTGAACCAAAGACCACTTCAAAAAAATAAGATTTTCACCATCTACTGTATAGTCAACTAGACTGCAACCTCGGTGATTAACATACTTCTAATTACCCAATAATGGGTTGATAAATGAACATTCCACAGTTATAAGATCTTAAAAATTTTATCTATCTTTAATAACTATTTTTTTTCATCCTATTTAAAAAAAAAAAAACCCTCATTTTTACATAATCATTAGGAATAAGATTGAATTTAGACCTCTAAAAATATGTAGCTTTTTTTTATTTTTCCCTCGTTCTAATATGGCGAGTATGATTTTCACTAATATATTTTTAGTTATNGGGTTGATAAATGAACATTCCACAGTTATAAGATCTTAAAAATTTTATCTATCTTTAGTAACTATTTTTTTTTCATCCTATTTAAAAAAAAAAAAAAACCCTCATTTTTACATAATCATTAGGACTAAGATTGAATTTAGACCTCTAAAAATATGTAGCTTTTTTTTATTTTTCCCTCGTTCTAATATGGCGAGTATGATTTTCGCTAATATATTTTTAGTTATTTTTTTTTATAATAAGTCACCTATCATAATTCAAATAGTATTCATTTATAAATCATGACTCATCCACTCATATGAGAAATTTAATATTTAATAGCCTAGTGTTGACTATATTTTCAGAGTCAATTTACATTAGCGTAACCTGGGCCCCACTTAAAAACTCGCTCATGTTTGACAAATCTATATGTTCATCGGCACCAATTAAATAATGAGCAATTCTATGTGAATTTAAAAATTAAATTTAAAAATTAGATTTGATAATTACAATAATTGATTTTACTGTAACTCTCAGTATTTATTAGAACCCATTACCTATTCAATAATTGAAATTATTAAGTTTAATTTTTAAATCTAATTTTTAAATCCATTTAGCATTACTATTAAATAATAGTATTATTATTTAGACCTAAAAATTTGACCTAATTTTTTGACATAATAATGTGGCTTCACGAGAACCATTAAATCAACACCAAGTTTTAATGTTTGATAGACCCTACAGTCAATTTAAAGGTCATAGTGAATTAGATCATCAAATTAAGTTAATAAATTAGATCCCAACAATATTACTCATTAAATAAATAATTATAATAATAAAAAAAGCAATGCTAGCTATAACTATAAAGATCTAATTGGGGATTTAATTTAACATTATTATTGAATTAGTTGTAAGTTTTATATTAAACTTTATTTTTAATTTAATAATTATATTGAATGATTAAGTCTAAATAATATTTTCTTAAAATAAAAAAAAAACTAATATACACACACTTTGTGTTCGCGTTGTAGTTTGTGATCTTCTCAACAATTATATGTTAAAAAATTTAATAATTTTTATTTTATACTTTTAAAAATTAAATTTATTATTTATTATTAAAAATCACTCCATTAACATTGACAAAATGAGGGGGAAAAAAGCTAACAAAAAGGCTTGATTATAACATTTTTANACTCATCCACTCATATGAGAAATTTAATATTTAATAGCCTAGTGTTGACTATATTTTTAGAGTCAATTTACATTAGCGTAACCTGGGCCCCACTTAGAAACTCGCTCTTGTTTGACAAATCTATATGTTCATCAGCACCAATTAAATAATGAGCAATCTTACATGAATTTAAAAATTAAATTTAAAAATTAAATTTAATAATTATAATAATTAATTTTACTGTAAGTTTCTGTATTTATTGAGACCCATTACCTATTCAATGATTGAGATTATTAAATCTAATTTTTAAATTTATTTAGCATTATTATTAAATAATAGTATTACTACTTAGACCTAAAAATTTGACCTAATTTTTTGACATTATGATGTGACTTCACGAGAACCATTAGATCAACACCAAATTTTAATGTTTGATGGACCCTACAGTCAATTTAAAGGTCATAATGAATTAGATCAACAAATTAAGTTAGTAAATTAGATCCCAACAACATTACTCATTAAATAAATAATTATAATAATAAAAAAAAGGCAATGCTAGCTATAACTATAAAAATCTAATTGGGGAATTAATTTAATATTATTATTGAATTAGTTGTAAGTTTCATATTAAAATTTATTTTTAATTTAATAATTATATTGAATGATTAAGTCTAAATAATATTTTCTTAAAATAAAAAAAAACTAATATACACACACTTTGTGTTCGCGTTGTAGTTTGTGATCTTCTCAACAATTATATCTTAAAAAATTTAATAATTTTTATTTTATACTTTTAAAAATTAAATTTTTTATTTATTATTAAAAATCACTCCATTAACATTGACAAAATGAGGGGAAAAAAAGCTAACAAAAAGGCTTGATTATAACATTTTTCAATGAGAAATTAATCTTCAAGAATATAAAATAAGAATTCTTAAAACTTTCAGGAAAAAAGTGTAATTCTTTCATTTCTCTCTCCTTTCCTCCCTCCCTCCTTCCTTCCTTCCTTCTCTCTCTCTCTGTCTCTCTCTCTCTACATGTATTTGTGCCAATATTTTCTCACCTCTCTCTTTGCGTTCGTCTCTTTGTTCAACGTCACCTTCAGCTAAACAATTCGTCAAGCAGTTCACAGACTCATTCATTGTCTCACCCGAAGTTACTCACTTTCCCGGCTACATCGCCGGTTTCCTTCGTGGTCTTCTGGCAACAACAAAAACCCACTTCGTTGCTGGCGACTTTTCCCGGCTAAATGGACAAAAGCAAACACCAACGTCTCAAAACCCACCGGTACTCTTCACACTCGCCACAATGATACACCTTTCAAGCCAGACCAGACCCACAACAAGAACAAACTCAACAACATCATCAACAACCGAAGACCAAATAGCAGTGATCTTTTTCTCAATACAAAGAAGAATTTCACTACCCGTTTGCTAACTCGATCTCTTTCTTCAATGGCTAGCAGTAATTCAACTCCAAGTGATGCCGAAGACGCTGCTGTGAAAGCTGTAAACAAGCGATATGAAGGACTAGTCACGGTCCGTACAAAGGCTAACAAAGGCAAAGGTGCTTGGTATTGGGCACACTTTGAGCCCATTCTGATTCGAAACCTGGAAACAAACCTCCCAAAGGCCGTGAAACTCAAGTGCACTTTGTGTCACGCTGCGTTTTCGGCCTCCAACCCGTCAAGAACAGCCTCGGAGCACCTCAAGAGAGGGACTTGCCCCAATTTTAGCTCTGCTTTGAAACCCATTTCGCCCACTTCACCGTCTCCATTACCGCCTTTAGCTTCGCCGTCGTCGCAGAATCATCGGAAAAGAAGTTCACAGCAAACAGGCACTTCTTCACGGTCACACCAAATCCATGGAATGGTCGATTCTTCGCGGTTTTGTGGCCAAATGGGCTATTCATCGGTCCAAATTGCACAAACACCGGCGAGTAATACGGGTTCGAATCAACAGCAATTGGTGTTATCCGGTGGAAAGGAGGATTGGGGTGCATTGGCAATGCTGGAAGATAGTGTGAAAAAGCTTAAAAGTCCGAAAGCTTCACCGGGTCCTAGTCTAAATAAGGATCAGGTTGAGTCAGCTTTCGACTTATTAGCAGACTGGTTCTACGAGTCTTGTGGGTCAGTTTCGTTTTCTAGTCTTGAACACCCCAAGTTCAAAGCTTTTCTTAACCAGGTGGGCTTGCCTGGAGTGTCTAGAATGGAGTTTTTGGCTGCAAGGCTTGATTCTAAATTTGAGGATGCAAAAATGGAGTCAGAAGCTAGAATTAGGGATGCAGTGTTCTTTCAAGTTGCGTGTGATGGTTGGAAGAGCAAGAATTATGGGTGTGGAGAAGAGAATTTGATTAAGTTTATGGTAAATCTTCCTAACGGGACGAGTGTGTTTCAAAAGTCTGTCTTTACAGGTGTTTCCCCACCATCACAGTATGCCGAGGAGATTTTGTGGGAGACGACAAGGGGGATATGTGGTAATGTTGTCCAAAGATGTGTAGGGATAGTTTCAAATAAGTATAAAGCTAAGGCATTAAAGAATTTGGAAGTTCAGAATCAGTGGATGGTTAATTTATCTTGTCAGGTTCAAGGTTTTGTTAGTTTAATTAAGGATTTTAGTAAAGAGCTCCCCCTTTTCAGGACTGTCACAGATAATTGTATCAAGATTGCAACTTTTTGTAATAGTAAGCCTCAAATTAGGAATAGTTTCCACAAGTTCAGGTTGCAGGAGGTTGAGCTTTCTGGTTTGATTAGAGTTCCTCCACCCAGATGTGATTACTCAAGGAACTTTTCTCCGGTTATTGCAATGTTGGAGGATATATTGGGCTGTGCTCAAATTCTTCACTTAGTTGTCCTTGATGATGCCTATAAAGTCATATGTTTAGAGGATCCCATTGGTAGAGAAGTTGCAGAGATGATTCAGGATGGGGGGTTTTGGAAGGATGTAGAGGCTGTCAATTCTTTAGTGAAGCTGATCAGTGGGATTGCTGAAGAGATTGAGGCTGAGAGGCCACTAGTTGGGCAGTGCCTTCCTCTTTGGGAGGAGTTGAGGGCAAAAGTGAAGGACTGTTGTGCCAAATTCAGCATAGATGATAGGCCTGTCGAGAGGATAGTCGAAAGGCGATTTAAGAAAAACTATCACCCGGCTTGGTCAGCTGCGTTTATACTCGATCCACTTTATTTGATGAGGGATGCGAGCGGAAGGTACCTTCCACCTTTTAAATGTTTGACGCATGATCAGGAGAAGGATGTGGACACGCTGATAACACGGTTGGTTTCCAGGGAGGAAGCTCATATAGCATTGATGGAGCTCATGAAATGGAGGTCAGAAGGACTAGACCCACTTTATGCACAAGCTGTTCAAGTAAAGCAGCAAGATCCTGTGACAGGAAAGATGAAAATTGCAAACCCTCAGAGCAGTAGACTTGTGTGGGAAACTTGTCTAAAAGAGTTTAAGTCACTGGGCAAGGTTGCAATCAGGCTTCTCTTCCTTCATGCAACCTCCTGTGGATTCAAGTGCAATTGGTCCTTTATGAAATGGATCAGTGTGCAAGGGCCTTCAAGCTTTGGCCTGGATAGGGCTCAGAAGATGATATTCATTGCAGCTCATGAAAAGCTTGAGAGGCGAGATTTCTCTAGTGAGGAAGAGAAAGACACAGAGCTGTTTGCCATGGCTAGTGGCGATGATGACATGCTCAATGAAGTCTTTGCAGCTTCAACCTCAGTGTAATATTTTTCCTTTTAACGTGTTTAGATTTCCCCATTTGTAGAATCTATCAAATTCTTTCAATTTCTGTGTTCTGTGTCTAGTTCTGACCCCCCCATATAGAAGATTTTGAAGAGGTAGGGTTGGAAAGGCAGGAGAAGGCATCAATCATTGTGTTACTAGAAATTGCATAGCTACATGATCTGAACGAAGCATTAGGTGGCATCATTGCTGGTCCTTGGGTTTTGTAGAGAGGGATTTCATTCTTGTTTACAATGATAAAAATTGTCCAGGAACAGAACAGGAATGTTGTAACTATTTGAATTTGAGATTAATTTGATATATAATATAATTCTTGACTTTTTGTTTAAAACTAGTGTTTATATTATATTCAGAAACTGGGCTCTAACATTTTCCAAGTAGCTGGGATCAGGGATTGTTTATTGTTGAGATGTGGAAACAATTTGCTCAATATATATGTTTCTTTTGGATGAATGGAAGTACTTTAGCTACTTGCAAAGTGCTTCATCAGTAGCTTTTTTGATACCCCTCCTGAATATTGTCTTGTGATTTGTTCTTTATTATATGGGTTCTTCCATGAAAATTAGACTACTNCTTCATCAGTAGCTTTTTTGATACCCCTCCTGAATATTGTCTTGTGATTTGTTCTTTATTATACGGGTTCTTCCATGAAAATTAGACTACTTATACTTCTTGTATTGATGATCAATTTTTATTTCTACCCCTAGCTACACAACTAAAAACACTGATAATGGTGATTTTTGTCTATCGGAATACCAGTTGCACAAGATTGTTAGTTGTGTCAAAGAGGCATACTTGTTAATGTGTCCAACATGCGTATGTGTGTATGTCTGAGAGAGAAACGTATAGCAAGAGAGACCTTATTATATAAGTCCGGATTTTTCAGAAAGAAAGTGGGATGAACATCATCACCATCAAGCGATGTTATTCATATAATTTGCTATAAAAGTATCAAAATTGCTNATAGCAAGAGAGACCTTATTATATAAGTCCGGATTTTTCAGAAAGAAAGTGGGATGATATAATTTGCTATAAAAGTATCAAAATTGCTTTTTTTTTGCCAGAATAGGTGGTTTGATTTTTTCATATCAGTATCATGCTATTGAGCCAATGACTTTGTACGTATGCATTATGTTTGCAATTTTAAACACTTGGGTTTTGATCAGATGATGGGATAA
Source organism: Ilex paraguariensis (assembly GCA_963454935.2). Taxonomy (NCBI): domain Eukaryota; kingdom Viridiplantae; phylum Streptophyta; class Magnoliopsida; order Aquifoliales; family Aquifoliaceae; genus Ilex; species Ilex paraguariensis. The sequence goes on along the minus strand of CAUOFW020000692.1, from coordinate 761,694 downwards.
TTGCAGATGAGAAACTACAAATATTCTCTTGAATGTCTTTAGAAAGTCGATTTTAAAAGATTGTTAGTTTTGCCTTCACCATTATAAGCTGAAAGCAAAATATCCCTTGAACCTTGAACAACAGATTATTTATTGATGAGCATAATAAATCTTTCTGGTTCTTTTGCATATATCAATTTCTATTTCTTTTTATTGACTAAGGAATAATGGTCTTTCAGTGTTGCTTGAAGTGCTCACCATATCCATTCCTTTTGGTGGACGACCTTTCTTATCCTGCTTAGTTGAGATTCTATCTAGTTTTCATCGTTCATGAGATGTAGTGGTTTATTTTTCCAATTATGATAAATGGGGCATGAGCTTCGATAAATAATTGGATATTCCACATGAAAATCATCAGTTGCATGAACTCACAGTTTACATAACATCCATCCAAATATCAAAAATAGAGAGTGGCTCCATGTGATTAGCTCTTTGTAAAGTTGGACATTCAGAGATTAGTTTTAGTTACTTAACAATATTTAAAGATTCCTTGGTTATTTTTTTTTTCCTTTTTTGTTAAAAAATTCTTTGAAAATTATGTTCTCTGCTTGTTTGATGGTCCCATAGATATGTTTCTACTGGAGTGGCTTCTATGACAATTATGATTAGATGCCATACTTAGTGAGTGTGGTTGGAAAGCGATGTTGCTGAAAATTACATAAAATTGACACACCTCTTGAATGCTTAAAAGTATCTTTTCTCAATAGTATGGTTTTCTTGAGTTCATTGGGTGGATGACAAACCAGAGTCCGCTCTTGAATGCTTAAAAGTATCTTTTCTTAATAGTATGGTTTTCTTGAGTTCATTGGGTGGATGACAAACCGGAGTCCGTCATTACATGGGTCAACCTCGGAACAACCCAAGACACAGATCTCTGTAGCTCAAGAAGACTGTTTAATCTCATCGATATCTCCTCNGCTTAAAAGTATCTTTTCTCAATAGTATGGTTTTCTTGAGTTCATTGGGTGGATGACGAACCGGAGTCCGTCATTACATGGGTCAACCTCGGAACAACCCAAGACACAGATCTCTGTAGCTCAAGAAGACTGTTTAATCTCACCGATATCTCCTTGAGTTTCTGTCTAAGAGATAATATAGCCCCACCATGAAGAGTGGCTGTCCATCTCAGTGCTTTAGTTGTCATGGTCAATTAAAAGTAAGATTAAGGGGCCTTCTTCCCCAAGGGACCCTCTCTCTCTCTCTGGTTAGTTGTTTATTAGTTTTTACTAAGCTTTAATTCTGTCATCTTTTGTGACTTGTCTTTTAAACATTCTAATTCATTCTTTCTATCAGGATGGGCCCTCTGTCAAATTTTTCACCCAGACGTTGAAAACATGGAGTTCTGAATCATCCTCAGTTAGGCTCCCCATGATTGTCGAAAGATTTTTGAGCAAACTGGAAGCAAGGGAGGCTGTCGGCATTACGGAGTGATTTGGCAACAAACTTGAACTGATTTTAATTATCATTGACTATATAATTCAGCAGGTTGGTGGTTCTACTGGTTTTTTTTTTTTAACCCCGGGCTAGCGATGTACGGAGCATCACCCAAAGGCTACAGTAGTAAACACTACTATTGATAAGCCTTTGGAGGCACTGTTCCAAAAAAATACGGATGATGCATACGTTCACCCATACACACACGATGATGCATAGCATAACTCATTTTTGAAAAGATTGTACCCTTTTCTTTAGGCTTAAGATTGGAAATCTTAATAAGTCATTGGTTTGTACTTGGCCATCCTTCTCTTATGGCTTAGGATTGGCTATGTAGAAGAATAGAACACCCTAGACTTTGCAATGGATCGGGCCATGTCGAGTTTGTTCATTCCTTGTCTAAATTGTGTTATGTTAAAGTTTATTCAATCGTAGCTAATCCATTTGAAATTGTGTAAAGTCGAGTTCATATTGACGTATTTATAATACAAGTCTATTGATTCAACCCATATATGACCCGAACTCATTTAGGTTAAACTTATACTTGACAATTTTGTCTCAGGCATGTTTAGGTCAAACTTTTATTCGACAATTTTGTGTGGGGCGGGCGGACGTGTCATGTTAAGTATTGAACCCTACCTTGAACATGAAGGTGTACACTAGCAATGGATTTATGGGTAGAATTGGGAGCTTGTGAGGAATGATTCTGAAATCTTCTTCATGAACAGACCTGTGGAAAAATAATTCAGTCATTGTAGTGCCTGGCAGGTAACCTTGCTAATCTACTTTCCATGGAATGAATAATAAAGGGAAAAGATGAATGGTACAGAGAATGGTTGAAAAAGGCAAGAGAGAGATGGAATACACAGAGGACATAATGCAACATTGCATAGGGGTCTATAAATTGATAACTTTTCAACCACCAATTATAGCTGCAAAGCAATGTTTCTCGTTTTGGTATTCAATCACCCTTTATTGTACTCCCTTGGATGGTAATTCCAGTAGATTTTCCTGGGCACAGTACCTATCATTTTTCTTTTCATGGACACAAGCAGTTTCAATTTTGGACACCCACTCTCTCTCTCTCTCTCTCTCTCTCTCTACCATTTTTAACAAGACAAGTATTAACAAGTTAATTCAATAGAACCCCCACACAAAATTAGAAAATTATAATTGATTAATTTTTGACACACATCTAAAAATAACACGACTTCTACTTCCTGACACGAATGAAGAATATGTGTTAAACATGAATAACCCAATTTTGAAATATTAAATTTGCTGGACTTGTTTTCTACGAAAACATCTTATTTTCTCTTATTTATTTGGTGTAGTATGGATTCTTATACCTATTATTGTTAGCATTTGGATTGAATGTATTAATATTTTTAGTTTGTGAAAAACCCACGAGTGGCTATGAGTTGTAAGTTAAGTAGGGAGGAGAGAGAGAGGGTCCCGCGACTATGTTTTTTGGTATAAATGTTTAGGATGGATTAGTGTTCGACACAAATTCAAAATGACATGATTTAAATATGATAAGACATGACTCGATATCTACAAATTTTGTCAGTGTTGTCAACACAATTCATCCTTAATTGAGATAATAGAAGAAGGTTGAGTTAGGTAATCGATCGGCAATTAATGTAAAATCTTATCGAATCTAGTATGATGAGTCTAAGTAATGGCGAAATTGTATTTAGATAGATAGTCGATCTCAAATGATTGTGAGATATAACTTGATTTAGTTTGATTATGACTCGATTCTACGGTGCGATGAATGTAATTTAGTTAATTTACCATTGATTTTTTTGTCCATGGGTACTGATTTTTGTGGATAGACAGATGATCCTGTCGGCAAGGCTGACTAATACTGACTGCTCACCAACTAGGGGAAGAAAGCTTTTCTCTCGTATGGGTATGGGTATGACTTTATTGCTCACCCCACTCATGTTTTTGACTGTTAAAGGGGNTAATACTGACTGCTCACCAACTAGGGGAAGAAAGCTTTTCTCTCGTATGGGTATGGGGTATGACTTTATTGCTCACCCCACTCATGTTTTTGACTGTTAAAGGGTAAGGAGATATAATGATTAGTACACCCTCTTTCTGCGAGAATCTTAATCCTTTCAATCCTCTTTCATAATTACCCTTCTTCTTTTTTTCGTCTCTTTATTTCCCACTGATTTCTCATACAACTGAAATTGATTGGTATTTTTTCATCCCTTGTGATACATATCACATTCTCTATTTATTGCTTCATCTTCTTCTTTCTTTTTTTTTTATTTTTTATTTTTTTATTTTTTATCGTGGTTAGGGTGTTTGGGTCGATTTATGTTTATTTTGATTAATTTTATTTCTGGTTTAATTAAAGATAAATTATCTACGCTGAGTCTAAAAAATTCATGAGAANTGTGATACATATCACATTCTCTATTTATTGCTTCATCTTCTTCTTTCTTTTTTTTTTTTTATTTTTTATCGTGGTTAGGGTGTTTGGGTCGATTTATGTTTATTTTGATTAATTTTCTTTCTGGTTTAATTAAAGATAAATTATCTACGCTGAGTCTAAAAAATTCATAAGAGNTTGGGTCGATTTATGTTTATTTTGATTAATTTTCTTTCTGGTTTAATTAAAGATAAATTATCTACGCTGAGTCTAAAAAATTCATGAGAAATAAATTGTTCATAGTTTAATTTTAAAGGAGTTTTCAAATTTTGAACTCAGAATTAGAATGTTTACGTTTACATCTCGTCATTGTCTCCCGTTGACTATCTTTATGCTCTGTTTGATACGATGAAAAAATACAATGATGAAAAGTTAAAAGGATAAAAAGTTAAAGNCATGAGAAATAAATTGTTCATAGTTTAATTTTAAAGGAGTTTTCAAATTTTGAACTCAGAATTAGAATGTTTACGTTTACATCTCGTCATTGTCTCCCGTTGACTATCCTTATGCTCTGTTTGATACGATGAAAAAATACAATGATGAAAAGTTAAAAGGATAAAAAGTTAAAGGGATAAAAAGTTAAAGGGATAGATAAACCATCATGTTTGATAAAGAAGTAAAATACGATAGATGGAAAAGTGGAAAGATGAACTTTCTTTCCAATTCACCAAAATCAATCCTTTCAAAATTGGAAGAAAAGTAGATGAAAAATTAATAATTTGTGTTGAAATGTATCTTATTTGTCTATATATCCTTTTGATATATATATATATACACACACATATTAAATTCATATATAAATACAATGATAAAATATGTATTTATATATTTTTTAAAAAAATTAAAATAAAATCTTAAAAAATTAAAAAATTTTAAAAATATTTTTTTTTCATCTTACCAAGCAAAAAAAAAATGTATAATCATTTTTATTTTTCATCCATCCAACCAAATACAAAGTAAGGAAAATGTATCATTCCTACTCTCATTCCTTAGAAGATAAAAAATGTATCTCTTATACTTTTCATCTTTTCTACCAAACGGAGCATTAGGGTTTATTTATTGTATTGTTGTTGCCTTACTTTTTGACAAGTTCTTGGTACAAATTCATAAAAATACATATGAATGCAAATATGATTGAGTAATGTTATTTGAACATAATTTATTGATTTAATTTGTTGACTTAATTATTCATACTCACCAATGAGTTTTTGGTTCAATGATACTCTTTGTCTCGTAGAGACTTTGTCTTCTTGATATCAAAGGTTCAAATCCTCCTTTCAAAAAAAAGTAAAAATAAAGTAATCATTCATACTCATTGGATTATCGGTGGGTCCGGGTCCAAATATTTGTTAGGACCCACAACCAATCCAATAATTGTGATCAGGTCAACAAATTATATTAATAAATTAAATTCAAATAATATTATTAATTATGATTTTGAGAAAATTTTTAAAATTTGGGGATGATTACCCCCACATGCCCTTTCTACTTTCAAGTATCCTCTTAAGGGTAGCTTAAGTAGAAACAAAGATGAACTGAAAATTTAGACGTCATGAGTTTGAATCTTGACAATTCTTTGGAGTCAGGTCATGAGAAATTTATTCTTTATGAATATCTTAATCTTAACGTGGATGACCTGTCTTTGATCGGACTAGAGAGGAGATTAGTCAAGATACATATAAGCGAACCCAAATATCTTTAACCATTGAGCCTCCCAAAAAATTATATATATTGTATTTTTGTGATTTTTGCCCCCTTTTGTAATAATAGGTTTGCTATATTCCAACCTCTTCTATTACTTGTGGTGCTTTCTAATCAAAAACATTGAAATAAGAGGTAGGTTTTTGGGTAAACCAACCTCTGAACTTTATTCTTTGTTTTCAATTATTCCCTTAATTTTTATTTTTTTTTAATTTATCATTTACATTATTTAATTCATTTTAATTAGCATTTTTTGTTAGATTTAGGCGTTAAGTAGGGACAAAAATACCCTCCATCAACTTTTATCTGCAGTTCACGTTAAGGTTTCATTCCCATTTAACGTATCTAACGGAAGGTGTTGATTAAAATGATTTAAATAATTCAGGGGTAAATTAAAAAAATTAAAAGTTGAGAGAGCAATTTAAAACAAAAACTAAAATTCAAAGGTCATTTATGTGGTTTACCCTAATTTTTTTTTTCTTAATTTAATATGAATATTTTTTTTAAAAAAACCAAAGGAATGAATCATTCTTTCCATCAAAATCCCTCCCTCGCCTTATAATTATCATCATTACTCTCCCCAAGCCAAATTATTATTTCTTATATTCTTCTGATTTTATAATTATAAATTGTACTGCAAAAATGGACACACCTAAACATATTATTACGTTGTATTCAAATCAGAGAGTTTCTCCTATTGGTGACAAGTTGTGTAGGGACCACAGTAATTTGGAATGATGTGAGTTTAAGTGTTCATTGCTCCTTCTGGTACAGTGGGGGGGTCACTTCCAAATAAAAGGGACTAATGATGATGCTTTCCTTTTCTTTTGGGGGAGAAAGTGTAATTAAATCGAGAGGAAGGGAAGGTAGGTGAACGGTCGAAGCACTTTTTATATTCTATCTAAGTTTGACTTTACTCCATTCAAATTATAATGTCACTTTAATTAATTTAAATCTTTTTGAAAATGTGTGGCTCAGTTTCCCAAATGTCTTTTTTATTTTAATGGTTAGAGATGTTCGGACTAGTCTATAAGCATTTCAATTAATCTTTTCTCAAGTCCGGTCAAAATCAGATCATCTATATTAGGACTAAAATATTTATAAGGGAAAAATTTCTTATAGCCTGGTCCTAATGTTTCGTTTGGTATGATGAAAAATAAAAAGACGGAAAATTAGAGGGATAGATAAAATATCATGTTTGGTGAGAAAGGAAATAGTATAAAAAGTTAATTATTTGTATTAAAATTTATCTTATTTATATATATATCTTTTGATATATACATTAATTTCATATATAAATAAAATGATAAAATATGTATTTATATTTTTTTTAAAAATAAAAAAAATATTTTTTCCCATCTTACAAAGCAACAAAAAAAAATTAATCATTTTTATTTTTCATCCATCCTACCAAACATAAAAGAAGAAAAATGTATCATTTCTACTTTCTTTCTTTGGAGAATAAAAAGTGTATTTCTCCTATTTTTCATCATACCTACCAAATAGAGTATAAATAATTGTCAAAATTCAAGTTCAAAACGTTTGAGTTTACGATTCGTTCATATTATCAATTAAACTACCTTAAAGTTTTTCAAATATCTTTCAATCATACCCATTTCGCTCTCTCTGTCTCTCTTAAAAAATTTACTTATGTCATTTGATTTATGTGTTGATTTAATTATTTTAACATTGATTAATATAATAAGTTCTACAATTTAATTTGCAAAAATATTGAACTCGATTTTGAGTTAAATTCAATTTTAAAGCCCATATCCGAGCTTGAGAAAAAATTTTAACTTGGTACTTGATCTCAATTCGACCAATCAATCTCAGAGCGACCCTTGCATATATTCAAACTTGACAAATTCTGGTCGATTAACTATACAACTGGCAATATCTAACCTTCTTCTTATACAGTAGATGAAGAGTCGGGCCTCTCCAAAAAAGACAATCTGGTCTACATAGCAGATAAATCCGAGCTGAAACAACAGGCTCCGTGACAACCTAGTCACGGGACTAGTAATGTTCCAACTGATGCAGCAAAAACTCACCAGAAATCAGTTGTACCAAACAATTAGTTCTTGTCACGATGTCATACCACGAAATATAACTTCTATGAAATTAATTACAATTTTTTTGAAGTATTTTAGGGTTAAAATCGATCCTAAATTTGTAAAATGAATCCCAAACACTATAAAAAAAATTGTAACTTAATCACAAAAGAATGTAACCTAACCCTGAATTTTTTACAATCGAACCTAAATGTTATCGACCCTAAAAAGTTGTTTTTTGAACCAAAAAAGGTAATAAACTTATCGTACCATACCTCCTTCCATACCAAAGTGAAAGCCGTTCCTTTCTTAAATTCATTTCCAAACCAAAACTCAAAGACATTTGCACAGAAAAACTGTAAAGAGGGAGTTAGTTTCAAAAGGTATCGACAAAATCAGCAGAATCATTCAACATTGACCTGAGCACTGGATGCCTCCATCAACCCATTGCGTATCTGATCACTGATATCACGAACATGACCTGGACCATGGGGTAGGAAAACGGTAGTGTTCTTTGATGAGTTCCCGAGGTCTTTGATTGTGTCGAAGTACTGGGTGATCATGATGAGATCCATCACCTCCTTGGCTGAGGCGCCCTCCACCTTGTGAGAGAAGTTCAAGATGTTCTCTCGCAAGCCATCTGTTATTGCCTGCCTCTGCCTGGCAACGCCAACGCCACCTAGGTACTTGGCCTCAGCTTCAGCTTCTGCCTTTTTAACTTGCAGCACCTTCTCTGCTTCCCCTTTGTATACACTAGCAAGCTGAAGCCTTTGAGCTGTAAATATAGTTTAACAGGGTATTGTTAGATGATAGGAGCAAACACCAGATGGTCAAGTCACTTCTTACTGCCGAAGTGGAGTCAAATAGAACTTTAAGATTCCTCAGGAATTAATCAGATTTAATGTAAAATAAAATTAACACCAAGGAAAAGTTTAGCAAAAAAAAAAAAAAATTGAATTCTTAGGTGGAAAAAGAGCAGCGAGTTTCATTCTGCAAATCAACCTAGGCAAGGTATAGTTTGAAAATAGTACGAGAGTACTGCCACATAAAAAGAACGAGATATATGAATAACTTGATAAAATAAATCAAGGGTGACTCACCAGCCAACCCGGCAGTGATCAATGACAGAATGAAATGGGCCATAGATATCCTGGATAGCACCTACTAACTCTAGTTCTGGCACTACTATTAAGTCCAAAAAATGACAAAAATACCCTGTAGATGCAAGATACATGCTGCTTAAATTTTGATGAACTAAACCGTAGATTCTCCAAAGATTAATGATTTTATGGGTATCTTTCATTTTCTACCCTAACAAAAACACATTGTGAAATTCATAAAAACCAAAAAAAATAAATAGGAACATTCACGATTCAGCCAGGTCAATTTTGATACGTGATTGCTTGATGAATCCCTTAAGTCACAAAGGCATATAAGTAATCCTTTCTATAAAAAAAATGTCATGTAGTCCAATCTGAAGAGTAATTATCAATGTTAAGCTTCCATGCCAGTTAATCACTTGTCAAGAAAAAAATGTTGTCTCATTCCTAGCCTGTTAGCTTATGTTCCAAATTGCACAGTTATCCTTATTAGGAACATAAAAGTGTGATTATGAGAGAATGTACGGTAATGACAGCAAGCAAANTAGCCTGTTAGCTTATGTTCCAAATTGCACAGTTATCCTTATTAGGAACATAAAAGTGTGATTATGAGAGAATGTACGGTAATGACAGCAAGCAAAACATTAAAGTTCCATACCTGCATTTATCTCATTCATTGCTTTGCGCACAGAAGAATCAGGTATGATGTCAACCATCAATATGTGCTCTATGTTGTATCCATATGCTCCCATAACCTGATCCATGTAATCAAGTAATGATCCACATTCAATATAGCCTTCAAATGCACAATATTGAGCTCAGCAATGCAAAGGCATGATTCCAAGAAAATGTTTCAGCATGAAGAAAATAAAATAAATTTGTTCAGGAAGAATTAACAATCACAAAATAGATTAAAAGCCTAACCTAGTAGAGTATCATAAAATGCAACCACCTTAAGCAAGTCCAATCGTGGAACAAATTTACTTTGCAATGCAGACCCATTATATATTTGCAATGCAGACCCATTATATAAAGAGAGAAAGTGAAGAGCTAACTGTACAGCCATCCAATTTATAAAGAAAGAGACAGTATGCAAGAATATCAAACTCAACATTACAGGAAATTGTATAAAAACAAAAAAAGGCAATTTAATCTAGCCTTTCCCTGGAAAAAAGAGCAATGTTGGAACAATTTATGGCATCTGATAATAACATCAACTTACCTTCTCAAGTTCCTCCAGTACAGCTTTAGCAACATCACCCTTCTGCTCAAAAAGCTCATCCAAAGTCATTTTTGGAACATGAGCTCGAACCACTAAGAATACACATAAGATGAATCATTAGAGAGCAAAATATATATATTTAAAAAAAAAAGTAAAATTGTATACAAGCCCTGAGAATAAAAATTACCATCAAAGACATAAGCCTGAATCTGCTCCTTTGGGTTCTGCAACTCATAAAATGCATCATCAGCATTTTCCTTAACTACACGATATTGAATGGAGCAAAGCATTTGAACAAAGACATTATCCTGCAGAATCGATGATCATTAATCACAAGAAACAAAATGCCACATCTCAAAAATATAAATGCTTCTAGCCACATATGCCATAACATAATCTACAGGTTAACAGGTACAACTACTGCAACGACAACTCCATGGCTTCCTTTTCTATCTGAAGCATTAACGACCCAACAGTTGAAAACTAAGTGGAGNCATAAAAGAAGAAAAATGTATCATTTCTACTTTCTTTCTTTGGAGAATAAAAAGTGTATTTCTCCTATTTTTCATCATACCTACCAAATAGAGTATAAATAATTGTCAAAATTCAAGTTCAAAACGTTTGAGTTTACGATTCGTTCATATTATCAATTAAACTACCTTAAAGTTTTTCAAATATCTTTCAATCATACCCATTTCGCTCTCTCTGTCTCTCTTAAAAAATTTACTTATGTCATTTGATTTATGTGTTGATTTAATTATTTTAACATTGATTAATATAATAAGTTCTACAATTTAATTTGCAAAAATATTNCCATTTCGCTCTCTCTGTCTCTCTTAAAAAATTTACTTATGTCATTTGATTTATGTGTTGATTTAATTATTTTAACATTGATTAATATAATAAGTTCTACAATTTAATTTGCAAAAATATTGAACTCGATTTTGAGTTAAATTCAATTTTAAAGCCCATATCCGAGCTTGAGAAAAAATTTTAACTTGGTACTTGATNTTGAACTCGATTTTGAGTTAAATTCAATTTTAAAGCCCATATCCGAGCTTGAGAAAATTTTTTAACTTGGTACTTGAGNATTCAATTTTAAAGCCCATATCCGAGCTTGAGAAAAAATTTTAACTTGGTACTTGATCTCAATTCGACCAATCAATCTCAGAGCGACCCTTGCATATATTCAAACTTGACAAATTCTGGTCGATTAACTATACAACTGGCAATATCTAACCTTCTTCTTATACAGTAGATGAAGAGTCGGGCCTCTCCAAAAAAGACAATCTGGTCTATATAACAGATAAATCCGAGCTGAAACAACAGGCTCCGTGACAACCTAGTCACGGGACTAGTAATGTTCCAACTGATGCAGCAAAAACTCACCAGAAATCAGTTGTACCAAACAATTAGTTCTTGTCACGATGTCATACCACGAAATATAACTTCTATGAAATTAATTACAATTTTTTTGAAGTATTTTAGGGTTAAAATCGATCCTAAATTTGTAAAATGAATCCCAAACACTATAAAAAAAATTGTAACTTAATCACAAAAGAATGTAACCTAACCCTNCAGCAAAAACTCACCAGAAATCAGTTGTACCAAACAATTAGTTCTTGTCACGATGTCATACCATGAAATATAATTTCTATGAAATTAGTTACAATTTTTTTGAAGTATTTTAGGGTTAAAATCGATCCTAAATTTGTAAAATGAATCCCAAACACTAAAAAAAAATTGTAACTTAATCACAAAAGAATGTAACCTAACCCTGAATTTTTTACAATCGAACCTAAATGTTATCGACCCTAAAAAGTTGTTTTTTGAACCAAAAAAGGTAATAAACTTATCGTACCATACCTCCTTCCATACCAAAGTGAAAGCCGTTCCTTTCTTAAATTCATTTCCAAACCAAAACTCAAAGACATTTGCACAGAAAAACTGTAAAGAGGGAGTTAGTTTCAAAAGGTATCGACAAAATCAGCAGAATCATTCAACATTGACCTGAGCACTGGATGCCTCCATCAACCCATTGCGTATCTGATCACTGATATCACGAACATGACCTGGACCATGGGGTAGGAAAACGGTAGTGTTCTTTGATGAGTTCCCGAGGTCTTTGATTGTGTCGAAGTACTGGGTGATCATGATGAGATCCATCACCTCCTTGGCTGAGGCGCCCTCCACCTTGTGAGAGAAGTTCAAGATGTTCTCTCGCAAGCCATCTGTTATTGCCTGCCTCTGCCTGGCAACGCCAACGCCACCTAGGTACTTGGCCTCAGCTTCAGCTTCTGCCTTTTTAACTTGCAGCACCTTCTCTGCTTCCCCTTTGTATACACTAGCAAGCTGAAGCCTTTGAGCTGTAAATATAGTTTAACAGGGTATTGTTAGATGATAGGAGCAAACACCAGATGGTCAAGTCACTTCTTACTGCCGAAGTGGAGTCAAATAGAACTTTAAGATTCCTCAGGAATTAATCAGATTTAATGTAAAATAAAATTAACACCAAGGAAAAGTTTAGCAAAAAAAAAAAAAAATTGAATTCTTAGGTGGAAAAAGAGCAGCGAGTTTCATTCTGCAAATCAACCTAGGCAAGGTATAGTTTGAAAATAGTACGAGAGTACTGCCACATAAAAAGAACGAGATATATGAATGACTTGATAAAATAAATCAAGGGTGACTCACCAGCCAACCCGGCAGTGATCAATGACAGAATGAAATGGGCCATAGATATCCTGGATAGCACCTACTAACTCTAGTTCTGGCACTACTATTAAGTCCAAAAAATGACAAAAATACCCTGTAGATGCAAGATACATGCTGCTTAAATTTTGATGAACTAAACCGTAGATTCTCCAAAGATTAATGATTTTATGGGTATCTTTCATTTTCTACCCTAACAAAAACACATTGTGAAATTCATAAAAACCAAAAAAAATAAATAGGAACATTCACGATTCAGCCAGGTCAATTATGATACGTGATTGCTTGATGAATCCCTTAAGTCACAAAGGCATATAAGTAATCCTTTCTATAAAAAAAATGTCATGTAGTCCAATCTGAAGAGTAATTATCAATGTTAAGCTTCCATGCTAGTTAATCACTTGTCAAGAAAAAAATGTTGTCTCATTCCTAGCCTGTTAGCTTATGTTCCAAATTGCACAGTTATCCTTGTTAGGAACATAAAAGTGTGATTATGAGAGAATGTACGGTAATGACAGCAAGCAAAACATTAAAGTTCCATACCTGCATTTATCTCATTCATTGCTTTGCGCACAGAAGAATCAGGTATGATGTCAACCATCAATATGTGCTCTATGTTGTATCCATATGCTCCCATAACCTGATCCATGTAATCAAGTAATGATCCACATTCAATATAGCCTTCAAATGCACAATATTGAGCTCAGCAATGCAAAGGCATGATTCCAAGAAAATGTTTCAGCATGAAGAAAATAAAATAAATTTGTTCAGGAAGAATTAACAATCACAAAATAGATTAAAAGCCTAACCTAGTAGAGTATCATAAAATGCAACCACCTTAAGCAAGTCCAATCGTGGAACAAATTTACTTTGCAATGCAGACCCATTATATATTTGCAATGCAGACCCATTATATAAAGAGAGAAAGTGAAGAGCTAACTGTACAGCCATCCAATTTATAAAGAAAGAGACAGTATGCAAGAATATCAAACTCAACATTACAGGAAATTGTATAAAAACAAAAAAAGGCAATTTAATCTAGCCTTTCCCTGGAAAAAAGAGCAATGTTGGAACAATTTATGGCATCTGATAATAACATCAACTTACCTTCTCAAGTTCCTCCAGTACAGCTTTAGCAACATCACCCTTCTGCTCAAAAAGCTCATCCAAAGTCATTTTTGGAACATGAGCTCGAACCACTAAGAATACACATAAGATGAATCATTAGAGAGCAAAATATATATATTTAAAAAAAAAAGTAAAATTGTATACAAGCCCTGAGAATAAAAATTACCATCAAAGACATAAGCCTGAATCTGCTCCTTTGGGTTCTGCAACTCATAAAATGCATCATCAGCATTTTCCTTAACTACACGATATTGAATGGAGCAAAGCATTTGAACAAAGACATTATCCTGCAGAATCGATGATCATTAATCACAAGAAACAAAATGCCACATCTCAAAAATATAAATGCTTCTAGCCACATATGCCATAACATAATCTACAGGTTAACAGGTACAACTACTGCAACGACAACTCCATGGCTTCCTTTTCTATCTGAAGCATTAACGACCCAACAGTTGAAAACTAAGTGGAGTTGCCAAGCCTATGAAAAGTTGCTTATGACATAAGTTATGCGCATGTGACTGCAGATTGCGAACTTACTGCCACTGAGGTTTGAACTCGTAAATATATATCTTCCTAGGAATAATGACAAAAGCCTTGCTACTTTGAAGGTGCTAGGAAGACATGAGAAAGAAGAAAAAAATATCACAAGTTCAGGCATTTTACTTGACTAATTAGAAGATATGGATTTTTCCATAGTAGACTTAACCACCAACCCCCCACCTCCCCAACACAAAAAATAAAAACTCCCACCCCCAATTAAAAAAAAAAAAAAAAAGGCCAAAAAGAATGAGGAAGTTGGATATTTTGTTTGTTCAACAGCAACAGGCATACCCTAGCTTTCTTGGGACATCCACCAAGCAATGACCAGCCAATGAGTCAATCTCTCCAAGTCAACTGCAAACACTCAATAAACACATGGCTGCATAAGGATATGAATGTTATACTAGCTAGAGCAGGTTGAAGTCACGTAACAATAACAAGACCCTTGGTTCTGCAAGAAATTCAACACTCCTCTTTGACACTTCATACCACCATATTGTCATAATTTTATACCCTTCATTAATCAGCTCTACTCACACAAGATGTTTGATGGATGCTCTATTATGGAAGGATCAGCTTGAAAATGACCAGGATGTTTTACCATAATGTCCAACTTTTTAACTTAAAAAATAATTTCATGGTTCAAGTCGCGGAAACAACCTCTCCGCATGTGGGGGTTAGACTATATACATCTAACTCTTCTTAAACCTAACTCTTCTTAAACCTGCAGTGGCGCGAGTCATGTGCATTGGGGCACCTTTTTGTTGTATAATGGCCTATGAAACTGTTCATAGTTCTAATGGCACAGCTAAGACAATTTGACATTTGACAGAATTTGGAAACCTCTCTGACAATGCTGTTGACTATTTTAATGCAACTGAAATATAATTCCCTTAAATTTGCTATTTTGACTTCTCAATTCAAGTTCATCATAGAGATGATATTTTTTGGAAGGTAGTTAGTCTANTGAGCTCGAACCACTAAGAATACACATAAGATGAATCATTAGAGAGCAAAATATATATATTTAAAAAAAAAAGTAAAATTGTATACAAGCCCTGAGAATAAAAATTACCATCAAAGACATAAGCCTGAATCTGCTCCTTTGGGTTCTGCAACTCATAAAATGCATCATCAGCATTTTCCTTAACTACACGATATTGAATGGAGCAAAGCATTTGAACAAAGACATTATCCTGCAGAATCGATGATCATTAATCACAAGAAACAAAATGCCACATCTCAAAAATATAAATGCTTCTAGCCACATATGCCATAACATAATCTACAGGTTAACAGGTACAACTACTGCAACGACAACTCCATGGCTTCCTTTTCTATCTGAAGCATTAACGACCCAACAGTTGAAAACTAAGTGGAGTTGCCAAGCCTATGAAAAGTTGCTTATGACATAAGTTATGCGCATGTGACTGCAGATTGCGAACTTACTGCCACTGAGGTTTGAACTCGTAAATATATATCTTCCTAGGAATAATGACAAAAGCCTTGCTACTTTGAAGGTGCTAGGAAGACATGAGAAAGAAGAAAAAAATATCACAAGTTCAGGCATTTTACTTGACTAATTAGAAGATATGGATTTTTCCATAGTAGACTTAACCACCAACCCCCCACCTCCCCAACACAAAAAATAAAAACTCCCACCCCCAATTAAAAAAAAAAAAAAAAAGGCCAAAAAGAATGAGGAAGTTGGATATTTTGTTTGTTCAACAGCAACAGGCATACCCTAGCTTTCTTGGGACATCCACCAAGCAATGACCAGCCAATGAGTCAATCTCTCCAAGTCAACTGCAAACACTCAATAAACACATGGCTGCATAAGGATATGAATGTTATACTAGCTAGAGCAGGTTGAAGTCACGTAACAATAACAAGACCCTTGGTTCTGCAAGAAATTCAACACTCCTCTTTGACACTTCATACCACCATATTGTCATAATTTTATACCCTTCATTAATCAGCTCTACTCACACAAGATGTTTGATGGATGCTCTATTATGGAAGGATCAGCTTGAAAATGACCAGGATGTTTTACCATAATGTCCAACTTTTTAACTTAAAAAATAATTTCATGGTTCAAGTCACGGAAACAACCTCTCCGCATGTGGAGGTTAGACTATATACATCTAACTCTTCTTAAACCTGCAGTGGCGCGAGTCATGTGCATTGGGGCACCTTTTTGTTGTATAATGGCCTATGAAACTGTTCATAGTTCTAATGGCACAGCTAAGACAATTTGACATTTGACAGAATTTGGAAACCTCTCTGACAATGCTGTTGACTATTTTAATGCAACTGAAATATAATTCCCTTAAATTTGCTATTTTGACTTCTCAATTCAAGTTCATCATAGAGATGATATTTTTTGGAAGGTAGTTAGTCTAAGTTCTTTTTGTAGAGATGATAGATTTTATCTCGTATTCAGAATCTAACTGCCTTCTTTGTGTCTCTTGTCTACCTTAACACAATTACATTACTCGGTCGCACAACACATGAGACTTTGACCACCATCAATATAACCCAGTTAAAATACTCAACAACTCAAACATAAATTCATTTAACCATATCAATACAATCAAACAAATCCATGTAAGACTCATATGTTATCCACCTAAACATACAAAGATGATGTGTGTATGTGTTTGTCAAGCACAACACGGAAGTTTACCAGCGTCAATTGGCAATACAGAATTTAATAGGTTATTAGCCACCGAAATGTACGAAGGTAATACGTGTTTCTGTGTCAATCAAATCGCGGAAGTTGATCGGCCTCGGATTCGCACAGAATTCAATATAATCACAATTAAATACTCTTGATCGAACCGCTGGGAAGAGAGAAATTAACGATAAGCATGATCGAAATGATTCTAGGCCAACCAAGAAAAATGAAGGAATTATCGTAGGGTTCATACAAATCTACAAAGACAAATTTAGATTGTTATTAAAAAACAGAGAAGGCAATGAGTTCGTGCCCTGGTTTTGGTCTCGATCTTGACATCGAGAGAGCTAATCCTGGTGGAGAGAATTCCGGCGAGACATTCGCCGGCGATTGGGTTGAAGAAGTGAAAACCTGGCTGAGCAATCTTCTCGAACCGTCCCCACCTCTCTATCACGCCGACGTTCGCCTGACCGATGCAACCACAGAACACACAGAACGCATTCCCCATAGTTTTTTCTCTCTAAATCTCGCAGTTTCTCTATGCCAGTGAGGTTTGCAATGCAATGTGCACATCGAAGATAAGTCACGCGGTTTTGGTTTATACAGATGTCATGGAAACCCTCACACATGACCGGCGTGGCGGGTGATTCATCTAAATCGTAATTGATATTGTTAAGAGGGAATCACGCTTTATGCCCTAAACGATTTAAGAATTTATATTTTATATCTTTTAAAATTAAAATTTTCACATTATACACTTAACATATTAAAAATATTGTTGCTTTTTTCTTTCAATCACCTTACTGACGCTAACGAAGTAAGTAACAGAAACTAACGAAAATATATTATAATATTTTTAATACATGCAAAGTATAATATAAAAATTATTAAATTTTTTGAAGTATAAATTGTAATTCATCCTGTCACTAATTGTTATAATTAAGTGGTTTACTTCGAAAAGAAGACGACGAGGTCAATGTCTTTTTATAATTGGGACATAAGACTTTGATTGGTGTAGTTTAGCTATTTAGTTTAGAGCAAATTATACTTTGACCTCCTTAATTACGAATTTAATTTCATTGTCTTTTTGTGAATTATTAAATTTTTCACATTATTTCCTTGATTAATTTAATTATTTTACACTGCCCCCTAGCACAAAATGTCCATTTTTTTGGATAGAAATTATCAACGTTTTGAAAAAGTAAAACAAAATTAAATAATTTTGGTAAAATGAAACAACTTTTTGTCAAATTATAGCAAACATTAATTGAGTGTATAGTGTGAAAAATTGACGAGATATTGTGACAACAATTGTCGTAGTTGAGAGGGTCAAAACGTAATTTATCTTTTAGCTTTATTCATTTTGTGGACACAATGCCTTTGTCATAGCTAGGTGTTAATCGGTTGAACTTTTCTATGTTTAAGTTCGATTCCAATTGTTTGTTAAAGCCTTGGACACGATAGCCAAAACTTAGACTCTAGCACAAACTCAACTTAATTTTCAAATTATGTGCTTGGGTTCGACTTTCATTGACTCGTTTTTATATTAAGGTTCCAAGTTGAGCTATACACGCATTTGCATTTTAGACTTAGTTGACTGTGTTGAGATTGAATTCTTATTTAAATTTAACTTGAACTATTTCTTTTTTTGTATTTCGACTAAAAATTACTCCCTTGTGTGCATAAGGTCGAGCATTAGTCCAATACATAAATAGAATAGAACTGTGGTGATCTATTAGGACAATTAATTTGTATATATATATATATATAATTATAGGTTTATCAAATTTTTTTTTATTTTTTTAGGGTTAATTACACCAGAAGTCCCAAAGTAGTATAAAATTTATTTCATTTTAGTCTTTAATATTTTTATTGCATAATTTTGTTCCCTGATAATATGTTTGTATATGATCATTCAAACATACAATATTTAAATTATTAATAATTTTTTATCATAAACTTGTCACATGATATTTAAATATAGACAAAATATAGTTTTGGTAATTCTTAACTAAAATTTAGGTAACTATTGACAAAAAAATGTGTAATATGGGTAACTCTTGACCAAAATTTAGATAACTCATGATCAAAATTGTGTAATTTTGGTAACTCTTTGACTAAAATTTGGATAGAAATTTCGTCAAGAGTTATCCAAATTATTTTTTTTTTCATATTTATGTGTTATGTGACAAGTTTATTATAAAAAATCGTTAGTAATCTGGACATTATCTATTTGAAAGACTACATACAAATATAAAATGATACAATTGAAATATTAAGGATCACAACGAGACAAATTCTATACTTTGTGGACCACCAGTGTAATTAATCATTTTGTTTAAAAAAAGTTTGGGCTCCGATTGACTCATCTTTTATGTTTATTTTCAAGGCCCAATTCAGGGTTGGGCTTAAACTTTCTATCAACTTTAAATAAAATCATGAAATGGCCCTCAGACTCCAGCTAATTACAATTAAGACCCTATTTCATTTACTTTTTCTCTTATGCACCCCAAAATTCTAAGACAGTCGAGAGAGATACAGAGAAGTTGGTAGAGGAAATTCGAGGGACACACACAGAGATCAACAATGGGGAAAGATCTGAGCCATGACCAAGTCTCATCGATGAAAGAAGCTTTCACGCTCTTCGACACCGACGGCGACGGCAAAATCGCCCCGTCCGAACTCGGTATCCTCATGCGTTCTCTCGGTGGCAACCCGACCCAAGCCTTGCTCAAGTCGATAATCGCCGAGGAGAACCTGACCTCGTCTTTCGATTTCAATCGATTTCTCGATCTCATGTCAAAGCACCTCAAGCCTGAGCCGTTCGATCGACTGCTCCGCGACGCGTTCAAGGTTTTGGACAAGGACGGGACTGGGTACGTCGGCGTTTCGGATCTCAGGCACATTTTGACCTCTATTGGGGAGAAGCTGGATCCTGCGGAGTTTGATGAGTGGATCCGGGAGGTGGATGTTGGGTCCGATGGGAAGATCCGGTATGAGGAGTTTATTGCCAGGATGGTCGCTAAGTGATGTTAGTATAACTCTCTCTTTCTCTCTCTGGCATTTGATGGTTGAGCTTGTTTTTGTGACTTGATACTGTTGAGTTTCAATGTTGGATTGGTGATTCAAATGCTGTTATTTTCTTGGCGAATGTGTTAATAAGATACATAGTCGTTCGTTTGTTCAAAATATGCATGTTTTCTCTTCTGTGCTCATAAAAAAAATAGCATGTTTTCTCTTCTGTGCTCATAAAAAAAATACATATGTCGTTGTAATTATGCAGTTGCAGTGTGATTTATCCGTGTCGTGTTTTAACGGGTTTGTGTATTTCATGTTGATTATTGATACACTGTCACACGAACTGTTGATTGAACACACTTAGACCTGCATATGAATAAGCGCTCATCCTTCAGAATGGAGGCGAGGCTATTTACGACCCACTATGTTCCAGATCCTGTTATATTAGACTGGAGTTTTGTGCATTGGGGTCGACTAAAGTTATCGTGAATAAGGACTACAATCCTCATTTTCGCAGATTCACAGTCTATATTTGATGTAATTGCTATGTTATTATGCATGTGTGGTGCTTTTTGAATCAATTCGATGACAGGACACCAATGAGACAGTGATCGATTTCAACAGCTAAGAATACTACTTTTCCCCGCCCCCAATACAAAAAAGAAGGATTAAACACAAGTTCACTCGACATCGCATTAGGATAAGATCATTGATATCGAACAAGAAAAGCAAGGAGAATAATAACACCTCAACTTGTTTTGGTTACCAAGAGAAGAAGGAAAGGAAAGGATAGTAGTAACATACTTAAGGACTTGTGTTTCCTCTCTATTTCGTTCCAATTTGTCCAATGTCCCTGAAGGGACACTTCTATCTCTTATCACCTTTGGGACAAGGAGAAGAAGGGTCTGGGAACTCACGCCTTCTCCTTTTCTCCTCAATTCTTATCCAAACACGAAACATTTACTTCCTGCTTCACATGGGTTCATTGTATGGGTTGGTTATTTGCAAATTTTCTAAGTTATTTTGGATATGGATCTTTATGATTTCGAAATCTAAATATCTTTTTTCTTATTTCATTTTCTAGTGAGTTTTGCATTTGAAATTATGCAAATTGATTGAGGTTCGGGATAGTAAGTAAGGTGCTGAATTAGAGCGTTGATCATTGCAATTCAAGAGCAATTAACAAATTTTCGTAACTAAGTCTCTCTTTGTATTGAGGTTGTCTGTACTCTTTGTATGGAAACAACATATAAAAAGTCTTGGAGAAATGATAAGGTGAATGTACTCGACATATGTGGATCAATCTGGGTCCTAGGTTGAGATGGAACACTTGTTTGTGAACTTTGGTTGGGGAAGTTGTAGACCAGAGATAGACCATCATTGGTTATGACCAACTCTAAACTTTCTTTTCTTTTAGTTGATGAATGGTAAATGAGATCTTTTGATACAGCTTTGTAGTCATTGTAGGTCTCTAAGACAAACTATTATGGCTCCTATTATGTATCACTGTGACCTCATAAGCACTCTAGCAACCACATTTACTCTCTTCTATGTCTGAGATCCAGTCCGAGTCACTAATAATAATGTTTTGAAACTTTGGACCTTTTGCTTTCACGTGCAGGTGATGTTGTGTTGGCTGTATTGTTCGTGCGCATGAAGAGAGGGGGCCTGCATTTTCCTTTCCTCTTGTAGTCAGAACTTTTTTTTAAAAAAAAATTGGAAATCTTCTTTTTCATTATAATTTTTCAGTTTTCAGTTGCT
Source organism: Ilex paraguariensis (assembly GCA_963454935.2). Taxonomy (NCBI): domain Eukaryota; kingdom Viridiplantae; phylum Streptophyta; class Magnoliopsida; order Aquifoliales; family Aquifoliaceae; genus Ilex; species Ilex paraguariensis. Next base: position 739,865 of record CAUOFW020000692.1, on the reverse strand, counting down.
TGCTGTTGATGAACAATTTGTATAGTACTCAATGTTTTGTGTTTGTTGAATTTTCTGTTGTGACAGTGTAGTTCAGTGGGAACTTGCCTCCTCCCCCGCCACCCCCTTCTCTGTAAAATATTTCAGGGCTAAACCAGCATTGAACTCGATCGTTTTCTTTTCTTGCTTGCAGATACAGCTATTACAGGTCTAAACCTTAAAGAATGGACTTGCTGATACCATTGGGTTTATCCCTCAGGTTTAAACTGGCTGATCTGCAGGCTAATTTAATTTGAGACATGGACTTCATCTCCTGTTGGGAGGATCTTTTCGGTCTTTGACAAACTTTTCAATTGCTCTAAGCATTTCAATCAGTCAAGGGTCCGGGAGGGAAATTCTAACATGCTATTGCTGTGGCTAAGTTAGCATTTTTGGTCTTAAGCAAATCAGTCTTACCCAGTCGTCTCTGCCCCTCTCTCTCTTGGTTTTGCATTGAAAATGATGGGGTTTATGCGTGCTTGTTGTTTGGATGCACTCAATGGCAAGCTGAATTGGAAGGAAGCTGGAGACATTCTTCTCGTCCTCGAATAAGCACCACCTTTATCAGCAATTCTAGTGCCTAATCAAAAGTATATCCTTATTGATTTTCCTTATATGAAGTGCCATCAGTTTAAGTTCACTTCATTCAACATTAAATCATGGGGTCTCATTATGAATTCCCGTGAAGTGTGGATTCAATAAATTTAACGATAGATACTTGAACATAACTGAAATTGACGGCTTTTGAAATTGAAATTTTTGTATACACAAATTAGAAAATTGTTGTGCAAGCATTCTTTGTTGGTTGGCCTATTTCCCTGGAAAATGAATGTCCAGTGTTCCCCTCCTCCCAATAGAAAGAATTTTGTCCTCAGCCTTATGGTATCCAATGGCCAAGCATGCCATAATAGGATATTTAGATTTTTTTTTTCCATTATCCCCTTTCGTTTAGTATTACAGATCATTTGAATCCATAATTTATATTATATATATATATATTAAAAGAATCAATTTAAGAGAGAGAATAGTTGAGAAACTCTGAAAAATCAATTTAGGAGAGAGAATAGTTTATTATCCCAATTTCAGCCCAAAATACTCGACCCGACTATATATCCAACAGTTTGGGCCGTAGAGCCAGGCTATGTTAGATGGGCCATGATTAGTGGACTGGCTCAGGTCATGCATCCACCACCCGGAAACATAAATGTCAATGAGACAAAGGCAGGAGGGTAATATGGAGATTTCATAACATCATGGTCCTACTTATACATCGCCGGATAAACCCTAATTGGACCAAGCGTTTTGTGGCTTTCGTCTGAGAGAAGAAGCAAAGAAGCTGAGCACAGACCGCCTCCACAACCACCTCCGCCACCATGGGTCGCATGCACAGTCACGGGTCTCTTTCTCTCTCCACAGTACTTTCTCTCTGCATTCTCAACCATGAGTCTGATCTTGAGTTTTTTGTGCTTTCAGGAAGGGTATCTCTGCATCAGCTTTGCCTTACAAGAGAACTCCTCCCAGTTGGCTCAAGATCTCTGCTCAGGATGTGAGTTTTTATTATGTTACTATAAATCTTTATCTACTTGCTTGTTAATGTGTGTAAATTTTTACAATTCTGTAATTTTTTTTGTTCTGATTTCTTCTAAGGTTGATGAAAACATCTGCAAATTCGCGAAGAAAGGTATGACGCCGTCACAGATCGGTGTCATCCTTCGTGACTCTCACGGTATAGCTCAGGTCAAGAGCGTCACTGGAAGCAAGATCTTGCGTATCCTCAAGGCACACGGTAGTAACATTTTTCTAATTGTCCCAATTCGATCTATCTATGTTTAGTTTTCATTGTTGATCGGGAGGTTTCAATTTGGTTTGGTTATTAGGGCTTGCGCCTGAGATTCCTGAGGATCTCTACCATTTGATCAAGAAGGCCGTCGCAATTCGCAAACATCTTGAAAGGAACAGGAAGGACAAGGACTCTAAGTTCCGATTGATTCTCGTTGAGAGTAGGATTCACCGACTCGCTCGCTACTACAAGAAGACTAAGAAGCTCCCTCCAGTCTGGAAATAGTAAGCCTTATCTCTCTCTCTCTCCATATTTTTTTGTTGTTTGCTGATATGAAGTTATGCTCAAAATTGATTGTGTGTGGTGTTTGTTTCTCTTGATGTTATGAATATCTTAAATGTTATTTCATACCTGTGTAAATTTTCCAGATTGCTTATGATTTGTGATTGAATGTCTTTCAGTGCTATCGTAATGCATCTGAATGAAGTCAAACATGGCGAAAAAATCCCTTGAAAATAACTGAACCATAGGGGCTGTAATTTTTCTTATCTAAAACCCTACTGAATAAGGTTCTGAAAAAAGTAGTTCAACGTTTTTGGGATATTTTGATAAAATAAAGAAAAATTGCATTTCCTTCGTTGCTTGTCCCTATGAACCTGTTTATAATGAACTTTTGTGAATTAGCTGATGGGTTTTGCAGTGAAATTCCTATCTAATGCTGTATTTTAATGTGTCTTGTGAATATCTTGACGTGATTCTATTTTTGCACTTCATGAACCGTACTTGGTAGTTGTGAATTACTTGATCGGATATGTACTACAATTTTTGTAATCAAGTTCTTGCAAGGTGGTGGTTGAGTACAGTAGTTTAATAGTTCTGTTTGATAAGGTCACTGGAGCGACTTGATGATAGTCTATGTCGATTCCAAATCACTTTAGCTTGTGATGAGTGCTTCTTATGCCATTTCTCACTTCCTACTCAGATCCTTATGTGCGCTGGTAAATGTTTGTAAAGTGTTTGTGAAAGTTCCTTATGCAGCTGCTTAACATGTTCTTTGTAATTCTCATTCTCTTATCCTCTCCTCTCTTCTTTGTTGCACTTTCTGATGTGTTTCATTGAACANCTGCTTAACATGTTCTTTGTAATTCTCATTCTCTTATCCTCTCCTCTCTTCTTTGTTACACTTTCTGATGTGTTTTACTTCGCATATGTTATTATCTGTTACATGACAACTTTGGGTTTCTGAAGTTGAGGAAGTGGAATAGCCTATTTTGCCAAAATTTCTGTGGGAGTGCTAGATTAGAAATAAAGCCCTTTGATAGAGATAATTGTTATTTCTTCCACGTAGTTTTGTTTTACTAGCCAACCTGAGCAAAGTAATTTGATCGAAGTGATGCTGTGTATGTATTATCTTACTGGAAATCTCCCTGCTCACTCATGTTCTTCCATTTTTTTTTCTTTGAACTCAAATTTCATTGAACAATCAACCTCGTCTCTTTCTGTGCCATTTGTTTCATTTTAGAAGCTTCACAGACCTACTGATAGCCCTGCGGTATATAGCTAACTCAAAGTTTTCTCATTTGCAGCGAGTCTACCACTGCTAGCACGCTCGTGGCTTAGGCGATGATGCTACCTGGATAAGTTTTGGGACTATCATATGTATGCTTTCTTGAGTGGGCAAGATTGTTTTCCCTTAGGTTGGAAAAATATTTGTCAAATTAGAGTTTTAATCTTATTATGTTGCTTGACAGTGAAAGAAAGAACAAAATATTTCTAATGTTTTGATCAATGTTTTTTCTTGTTGGCTTTCATGCATTTTGAATTCAGTCCTAAGTTTACTCCAGTATTCCATAGAGGATTTAGTATTGCCTGGTAGTTTGATGACCTTCATTGAAAATCATTTCCTGTGAATAGATCATGTATCCATTTAAATTCAGGATGTCGATTACAATCATTTCAACAAAATAGCCCTGGATGAGTCGGAGGTGAAAATAGCTGTGAAGATAGTTTTGTGGTACCAGTTCTAAGGGTTGGTTTCTTATATTATAGAGCAATGCGAATGGTGGGGACCCAAGTACTGAATTCATTGCCATAGATAAATTAGCCTTGGTTTCTTAAAATATTAAGTTAGCTGTGCCCTGTTTTAACATTGGATGGGGTAGGATTAGGAACATGAAACTCTATGTATTGCATTATATCATGAAACAGAAGAAAGAAGCAGCCAATCCGCAAAAATTGGACAACGTGAAAGCCATTCTTCAAAAATGTTACTATGATGAACCATTATTGGGGATAAGTAAGTATAGTTCACAAGGATTCAGAAAATCAGCGGTAAAAGGGATTCAAAAAAATGAGAGAAAATTTAAACGAATATTGGTAATTTTATAATTTGACCAAGAATAATTTATTTTTTATGAATATTTTAGTTCTAGCGTAGATGATTTGTTTTTGATTAGAACAGAGAGGAAATTATTTGAAAATTAATTGAGATGTGTGTAAACAATAAGTTGGTCCGAACATATTTTACCATTGAACCAAAAAAATAAATAAAAAAAATCAGTTGAACCGTTCCTTTTCCTGGGGCATCCATTGTAAACTGCAATCAACTTGTAGATATAATCCNGGGATAAGTAAGTATAGTTCACAAGGATTCAGAAAATCAGCGGTAAAAGGGATTCAAGAAAATGAGTGAAAATTTAAACGAATATTGGTAATTTTATAATTTGACCAAGAACAATTTATTTTTTATGAATATTTTAGTTTTAGCGTAGATGATTTGTTTTTGACTAGAACAGAGAGGAAATTATTTGAAAATTAATTGAGATGTGTGTAAACAGTATGTTGGTTCGAACATATTTTACCATTGAACCAAAAAAAAAAATCAGTTGAACCGTTCCTTTTCCTGGGGCATCCATTGTAAACTGCAATCAACTTGTAGATATAATCTAAAAAAAAAAAAAAAAACTTAAAGGTATAATTTAGATTCTCTTTAATCTATTTTCTCTTCATTTCTCTCTTTGACGAATTATTTACCATTAATGAACAAGAGACTCACTTGTATACAATGAATTTTATTTAAATACACGATAAATGATTCATAAAAAGAGAAATTAAAAATAACATATATCGGAGGTAATTTCACTCAANTTATTTACCATTAATGAACAAGAGACTCACTTGTATACAATGAATTTTATTTAAATATACGATAAATGATTCATAAAAAGAGAAATTAAAAATAATATATATCGGAGGTAATTTCACTCNTCACTTGTATACAATGAATTTTATTTAAATACACGATAAATGATTCATAAAAAGAGAAATTAAAAATAACATATATCGGAGGTAATTTCACTCAAAGAATTCTTATCATCAACATATCTAAATTTATCAAAATACTTCCAACTCCAAAACTTATAACCTTAAAAATAAAATCCTACAAACATACTACTTTTCCGAGAAATCCTCTAAATATTTGGAAACTCTCGAATCCTTCCTTTAAATAGATAGCATCATGCATCACTAAGCTACCGAACAAACCCTAAAGCTGATCCAGCCATGTCTCTAACATCTCACAAAATGTGACAGCAACCGCTGATGCCTTCACCATTTAGGTCCGGGGCACTAGCAATATGTCTTGGCCCCATAGCCCCGTGACTGCAAGGCAATGGTTGCAAGGGTTTATCCCTATGCTTTGGCCGAGGACGATCCCCATAATGGAGATACCTATCATCTCCATAGTACTCTGTTCCGCCATAACCACCATAGTAACCTTGTTCTCCATAACCATGCAACCAGTCATCTCCACAATAACCATATTCAGTGCAATCATAGTAAGTTCTCTGGTCCGGCATGTACAGGTTGCTTGAACATTCTCCGAACTGAAACCAACACATCTCCGCCCGTTTCCCTCCTTTTGCAAGCATTTTCAGAAGGTGGTTTGGATTGACGGTGCCGGAAATTTTCACCATTCCATCTTCATTCATTCTGAAGTTCGATACTCCTACAACAAAAATTTGAAAAAAAAAAAAAAACTGAACTTGAACACTCATGCAAAATTGATATAATCAATATATATAAAAAAAAAAGAAAAATAATAACTACATATAACCAAACATGCATGAAAGATGTACCTTGGACACTGTTTAGCATATTCATCAGAGTCTTTTGCCAACCTTGAGATCGTGTGTTCACTCTCAGAACGCAAGTCTGTAAAGAATATGATTGAAGATCAATGATTTAAACTGACAAGAAATAAAAGGAATAGAGAGTAGTAGTAGAAAGTTTCCAAAGGAATTGTAAAGAAAAAAAGATAAAGATCATTATAGTACACTACCATGAACGCATAGTTCTCTGTTCTAACTTGATGGAATCCACTGGCGGCCATTGATAACAAACTATCTCGAACTGATTTTATTTTATTGCTGGTGTACTAATAAATAGAGNACTTGATGGAATCCACTGGCGGCCATTGATAACAAACTATCTCGAACTGATTTTATTGCTGGTGTACTAATAAATAGAGTTTTTTTTTTTTGTCAAGGAGAGAATGAAGAAGTTTAAACCCGTGATTTTAAGATCCAATAGCGAGGGCGGAAGCCATCAAAACAACCGTTACCGTTGATAAGATATAAAGAGTTTGATAATGGAGTTTTTATGAGGAAACATATACTTTTTATAGATGATTTCCCATGCCTTGTAAATGGAAATAAAATCTAGGGTAAATTTTCAAAATTTTCCAACCAACATGAGTAATTGCATTTTAGGGTTTTGTTGGTACCCTCCACATGTTTTTTGGGCCTAGATGAAATAACTTAATTTTAACTCTTTTTCCCCCCCCTTTTTTTTTTTTTATACTTTCCACATCAAAAAGAAAAAAAAATCTCTTTGTATAGTCAAACAACCTTGTATGGTAGTTTACTACTATCGTTTCGAGTTTCCTCTTCTGAATAGCTGTGATTTATTATAATAGGGAGAGTGCATATACATATTTGAGGAGGAACCTCTTTATGAAAGGGTCTTAGTTTAAGCACGAGAGACATCAGAAAAAGTTAGACCAATCGAGAATTATCCCAAATTAACATGCACACTTGGGAATCCTGACGGCTACCAACATTCGGGATGTACGCAATCACCAGCAAATTGGAATGTTTTTCAGTAAACTGTTTTTAGTTTAATAACTTCATGTGTTATGCAATTTACTGCAGATGTAATCCTGCACTTACATCTCACATTCACGATTGACATCATACACAGATACACAAATTGGTCAGTTTTCAAGCAAAGTGCAAGCACACAATCATTTTTTAAAAAAAAAAAACTAATTTCCCAGTCAACCTGAGTATGTATATTCCAGCAAAGTAGCCGGGGAAGGTTGAGATCAGGGGGCGTTTGGTTCAAAAGGTGAGAAAGATCTGGTAGCGAAGGGGAAGGGGAAACCGATGATGTAGGAGGCCAAATCGGGAGATTTTCTTCTTCTACATCATCTTATGTTTTAGCTGTAGCATTCCTGTTTATTAGGAANGAAGGGGAAACTGATGATGTAGGAGGCCATATCGGGAGAATTTCTTCTTCTACATCATCTTATGTTTTAGCTGTAGCATTCCTGTTTATTAGGAACCAAACCATCAGTAAATATGGTAAAGATGATCAACAAAGAGATAACATATCACTGTGCCTTAATCTGAACAGATTATTCTAGATCACAGAGACCACATATGTAATATTTTTGAAGAAAAGAATACCCTTGTAGAGGTGCACCACAAAGCAATTTTGAGAAAGGTAATTATACTCGGTAGAACTGTTTCAAAACCAAATGACAAGATTCATTTACATTGGAAAGATGCTCAGCAATTTGGTCTCAATTATCAGTAGAGCACTCATACATTTTTCTCCCCAGCATGACAAGCAAAGGCGTTGCCAGACAAACTAAACTGTGGTCACCATTAAACTGCAAGAGACACCTCTTTCGTCTAGATATATATATTCACATTCATGAAAGATTATTTTTCACTTTTGAGTTTTCTCATTCTGCAGGTACTTCGATACTCCGTAAACAACTGTTCCAGAGACAAATAAGAAGACAGTCGGCGTAAATGATGGGTAGAGATAATTAACAAAGAAGTTATCCCACTCTTCTGGTAGGAAGCCTGCAAACATAAAACACCTGGTAAGAAATCATACTGCTGGATACAAACCATAACTTATTTGTTAGCTCCTCTTGTGAATACCCCAAATCTACTCTGTTTATAATAGAAAGTCCCCATTCCAACTTTAAGCAGTAAATGAACTTCTCAATTCTCATAGTAATATGCTTAAAGAAAATGGTGAAGAAGCCTCTTTAACTGAATGAGCTTCATACAGAGCGAAAGGATATTCAGAACCTTCACCGAAAAAGAAGGCATCCATTCAAGTCATTTTTCTGTGAAATTGCTTCCATAACTATCCATAGGGAGCAAAATGTATCACTGTGTTCTCTTTTTGTATGTTTTTGTTATGCCTTTTGCTTGACTGCACATTTTTTCCTGGCGGAATAAACTAAACTTAACCTACCAAAGAAATTATTATAACAAGAAATAAAGTTTATTCTAAAGAGTAATATAAACAAGGACGGAT
>CAUOFW020000692.1:705926-722848 GCA_963454935.2 Ilex paraguariensis | reverse complement strand
TGGGCAATAGCACCCACGTATGACCCAAATTATCTAAGTGAACATGCGGCTAAAACTATCAATTACATTCCAGAACCACAGCAACCTGTAATTACATCATATGTAAACAAACAGAAGTTGGCTCCTAAATTGTACTGAAAAAATTCTTCAATCCACTTCTCTAACAAAGCCATAAGAACTCCTTTTTATATGAAAGGCCTCAAAGGGGCCAGGGTTCAACACATTAACAAAATGAATAAGATTAAGAACGGCATATAATTTGAGTTCAATGAGATGACCTCTTGATACATAATATCAACCCATGTTGCACTAAAAACTGCTTTCAGTGTTTCAAAGTCTGAGTTACCCCATAATACATCTTTCCTATAGATAGATCTACTCACAGGAACACTATGCTGTTCAAGATAATTCAAAAGCCACATAAATCAGTGGTCACCTCACATGTAGATATTCATTCATTCTCATGGATGCACCGATGGCCTCCTCAACAAATTCCCTTAAAATACAACAAAAACCAGATTTTAAAAATGGTAAAACCTAAAAAAACAATCAAACATGCAACACTATAAAATCATGTATATCATGACAAACCTGTCTGGATGCGTATGTCTACATAGTTCTGCCGAATCGATTACTGAGCACACCTAACATTCAAGAACAAATAAGGAACGTGTATATCCATGGAATGTATGACTGAAAAGAAAAACCCTAAACCCTAAACCCTAAACATACTGTGTTCGATATCTCGTCCATGGCGCGGATAATTTCTACAGATGAGGGCATCCGAGAAATGCAATTAACCAGTTCATCAGACCTATCAAGCACATACAAAAACATCATAGAATACCAAAAAAAAATTCCATCATAAAGTCAATGGATCAAACTAGAAATCACCTTTCGGTAGATGATAAACCCCACGAATTTGAAGAATAATGCCAACAAAAATGAATCTTCTAATCAATTTTAAAATATCAAACTTTCCTTTCCTTTATTTACTTGCATTTTCTCGGACATTGCATTACCTCTCGACGGCTTCGTCCACGAACACGCGAAAGCCATTGGGAGTCTTCAAGAGGTCGATGGAATATAGACCGGTTTCCTTGATTTGTGGAGCTGTTGAGGTACGGAAGTGGTGGATGGTCTTCAAGCCGGTGCGGAGGTACGCCGCCGGTCTACGGATTAGCGCCCCCATGGTCCGCCGTGCATATGACTCTGTTGGTGGTGGTGTGGCGAATGCTGTGGAAGAATTAGAAGTGAAGTGATTACTGGGACACCGCGCATGGTAGAGGAAGAGGGTCCCCTTGCATGTACAGAGTCGGGTCGAACGGGTTTCCGACCTGCAGTCCACCCTCGGTGATGGGCAAATAAAAAAGGTAATAAAATCATCCATCAAATTAAATTAATAAATTATGTCCCGAAATAAACATCTCAGAAATATTGTACCCCTTGCGGCGTTTGTCATCATATTTATCTATCGACCGTATCGAGATAAGGCAATTTTAGCGCTAAAAAATATGATCTGTAGGCTGTAATTTGAAAAATAGTTGTAGTTTTTCTTCTATATTTTTGTAAAGTGTATATATATATATATATCTTTTGTGAGAAAAATAAAATATTAAAAAAATTCCCAAACTCTTACGGATGTTGTAGTTGAGCAAAATAGTTCATGTATGATTTGCGTTAACTAGGAATAGTGGTGTTCACGGCCGGGCCAAGCAAGGCCCATAAAAGTTTTTTCGGGCCAAGCCCGGATAGGATAGTCCAACCCATGACCCTGTTGGGTGACCCTTGCGGGACTACTATGCAAACATTTTATATACAACTTTATTTAAAAATAATGAATATATTTGTAAATTACATTTTTAAAATTAAAGTAGTAGAGACAAAATGGACAAAAAATAAATAATGAATAATTCTATTTATGAATAAGGAGAAACTGTATCACAATATAATGATCACATTTCAATTAGGCTGACGCTTACCCTCTCATTTATCATTTGCACAACTCTATCATTTAAAACGTGTATGTTTAATACATGAAAAAGAAAAAAAAATATTATTTATAATATCTAACTTATTTTCAAAGGTAGAGCGGACATACTATGTGGAAGGGTTAGCGCGGGCAGGTTCTTGGGCTGGGTTTTTGCGATTTGGTTAATGGGCAAGGCAATTGGTTTGGGGATAAGACCAAACACTTTCTTGAAGAATATTAGACTCGGACTCAGGTGAACTAATTATCGGACCTATTGAGTTTCAACCCTATTTTTTTTGGAATAGATAACAGGATCCATGGACAATCCGACCCATAAAACACCCTTAGCTAGGAAGGAGGATGGAGTCGTGTTAGGGGGCAATCTTAGCTCTGGATACCACAAAAAAATCCAGTTCTTGCATAAGCATTTGTTGTCAAGAATGCTACTTTCTAGGCACAAGGAAACGAATGACACTATATGACCTTAAAAGGAGATTACCATGTTGTTAGTCAAGGAGCCATGCTCAACATAACCAAAGCACATTAGTTTATTGATGCACCAATGCAAGATCTCAAGCTTATGCTTCAACAACATGGTGCACATAAGAAAATAGTAAAATGAGGATATATATGAATTAGCAAAGTGGTGCTTAGTCGTGCATTTCACATGCAATCTCACAACATATATAGGACCTCCCATGTATGTGTTTGAACTGAAAATATAAAAATTAAACGAACATTTAATGCATGGGTAATTTGCAAATCTGAAAATATTAAAAAATGAGTAACGTTATATGAATTTAAAAATTAAATTTGATAATCTCAACCATTAAATAAGTAGTTGGTCCTAATAAATGTTTAGGATCCACAGTGAAATCAATTGTTCTAATTATTAAGTCTACTTTTTAAGTGCATGTAACATTACTCTTAAAAAATTGTCACATGTCAGAATCTGAAGTAAAGATGGGAAATGATTAGCCATTTTTTTTTTTTGGAAGATAATCAGATCTGCACATTTCATTACGTTGGAAAATGTTGATTACAATCAGTAGACAAAAAAAACCTTAACCTCGGGGGGAGGGCAGCGCACCTAACTCAAAGGAATTGAGTTAGATAATTTCATAGCTGCAACCCAACGAGCTGCTCTGTTAAGAGCCCTCGGCTTATGAATAAAGCTTAAATTAAACACTTTAACAACATTGCGAATATCACTAATAAAAACATTGATTTCCCATGGAGGAGCATCTTCCGAAACACACAACTTGATTAACTCCAGGTTGTCATTAGAAACCGTAGCATCACGAAGCTCAGAAGCAGAAACCAAGAGATAAACTTCTCTTACCACAGTTGCTTTGGAATAAAAACTGGAAAAGGCNCACGAATTTGAAGAATAATGCCAACAAAAATGAATCTTCTAATCAATTTTAAAATATCAAACTTTCCTTTCCTTTATTTACTTGCATTTTCTCGGACATTGCATTACCTCTCGACGGCTTCGTCCACGAACCCGCGAAAGCCATTGGGAGTCTTCAAGATGTCGATGGAATATAGACCGGTTTCCTTGATTTGTGGAGCTGTTGAGGTACGGAAGTGGTGGATGGTCTTCAAGCCGGTGCGGAGGTACGCCGCCGGTCTACGGATTAGCGCCCCCATGGTCCGCCGTGCATATGACTCTGTTGGTGGTGGTGTGGCGAATGCTGTGGAAGAATTAGAAGTGAAGTGATTACTGGGACACCGCGCATGGTAGAGGAAGAGGGTCCCCTTGCATGTACAGAGTCGGGTCGAACGGGTTTCCGACCTGCAGTCCACCCTCGGTGATGGGCAAATAAAAAAGGTAATAAAATCATCCATCAAATTAAATTAATAAATTATGTCCCGAAATAAACATCTCAGAAATATTGTACCCCTTGCGGCGTTTGTCATCATATTTATCTATCGACCGTATCGAGATAAGGCAATTTTAGCGCTAAAAAATATGATCTGTAGGCTGTAATTTGAAAAATAGTTGTAGTTTTCCTTCTATATTTTTGTAAAGTGTATATATATATATATATATCTTTTGTGAGAAAAATAAAATATTAAAAAAATTCCCAAACTCTTACGGATGTTGTAGTTGAGCAAAATAGTTCATGTATGATTTGCGTTAACTAGGAATAGTGGTGTTCACGGCCGGGCCAAGCAAGGCCCATAAAAGTTTTTTCGGGCCAAGCCCGGATAGGATAGTCCAACCCATGACCCTGTTGGGTGACCCTTGCGGGACTACTATGCAAACATTTTATATACAACTTTATTTAAAAATAATGAATATATTTGTAAATTACATTTTTAAAATTAAAGTAGTAGAGACAAAATGGACAAAAAATAAATAATGAATAATTCTATTTATGAATAAGGAGAAACTGTATCACAATATAATGATCACATTTCAATTAGGCTGACGCTTACCCTCTCATTTATCATTTGCACAACTCTATCATTTAAAACGTGTATGTTTAATACATGAAAAAGAAAAAAAAATATTATTTATAATATCTAACTTATTTTCAAAGGTAGAGCGGACATACTATGTGGAAGGGTTAGCGCGGGCAGGTTCTTGGGCTGGGTTTTTGCGATTTGGTTAATGGGCAAGGCAATTGGTTTGGGGATAAGACCAAACACTTTCTTGAAGAATATTAGACTCGGACTCAGGTGAACTAATTATCGGACCTATTGAGTTTCAACCCTATTTTTTTTGGAATAGATAACAGGATCCATGGACAATCCGACCCATAAAACACCCTTAGCTAGGAAGGAGGATGGAGTCGTGTTAGGGGGCAATCTTAGCTCTGGATACCACAAAAAAATCCAGTTCTTGCATAAGCATTTGTTGTCAAGAATGCTACTTTCTAGGCACAAGGAAACGAATGACACTATATGACCTTAAAAGGAGATTACCATGTTGTTAGTCAAGGAGACATGCTCAACATAACCAAAGCACATTAGTTTATTGATGCACCAATGCAAGATCTCAAGCTTATGCTTTAACAACATGGTGCACATAAGAAAATAGTCGAATGAGGATATATATGAATTAGCAAAGTGGTGCTTAGTCGTGCATTTCACATGCAATCTCACAACATATATAGGACCTCCCATGTATGTGTTTGAACTGAAAATATAAAAATTATAAGAACATTTAATGCATGGGTAATTTGCAAGTCTGAAAATATTAAAAAATGAGTAACGTTATATGAATTGAAAAATTAAATTTGATAATCTCAACCATTAAATAAGTAGTTGGTCCTAATAAATGTTAGGATCCACAGTGAAATCAATTGTTCTAATTATTAAGTCTACTTTTTAAGTGCATGTAGCATTACTCTTAAAAAATTGTCTCATGTCAGAATCTGAAGTAAAGATGGGAAATGATTAGCCATTTTTTTTTTTTTTGGAAGATAATCAGATCTGCACATTTCATTACGTTGGAAAATGTTGATTACAATCAGTAGACAAAAAAACCTTAAGCTCGAGGGGAGGGCAGCGCACCTAACTCAAAGGAATTGAGTTAGATAATTTCATAGCTGCAACCCAACGAGCTGCTCTGTTAAGAGCCCTCGGCTTATGAATAAAGCTTAAATTAAACACTTTAACAACATTGCGAATATCACTAATAAAAACATTGATTTCCCATGGAGGAGCATCTTCCGAAACACACAACTTGATTAACTCCAGGTTGTCATTAGAAACCGTAGCATCACGAAGCTCAGAAGCAGAAACCAAGAGATAAACTTCTCTTACCACAGTTGCTTTGGAATAAAAACTGGAAAAGGCCGGAATCATTTTAGCAATTCCATCCACCATAAACCCATTGGAATCTTTCAGAATCACCCCAATAACTGCATCACCTTTCTTAAACGCTCCATCACAACACAAAAGAGACGAGGAGCCAGAAACATGATCTTGATGAAGTGGACTGAAGTCAGAAGCAAGATCTTGCAACACCTCACATCTACCAACATCAGAAACGGGCTGCTACACATTAGAAACAAGATGCAGCACATTAGAAACCGGCTGCTGCAGCTCATGCCAGCCAACATCAAGAACCACTAGCTTTTCCTCACGCCCACTGATACCAACCATCCTCACATCACTCCACAGTTTCTGAGCCCACAACAGAGTAGCAAGAACATTGGGTTCATGATGATTAAAAATGAAATTGTTTCTAGAATTCCAAATGGCCCAAGCAATCGTAGCTACTTTCCCCATAATCTCAAGAGAGCAACTGAAATTTTTAATAACATCTAAAAGAGACGATGCTCACTGTAACACCAAAACATGAGAATCCAACTCCAATCTCAAACCCAAGTTAGACCCAAACCAATCCCTCTTAACCCAACCATATTCAAAAAGAAGATGTTCAACAGATTCAACCATCACACCACAAATTTGGCACTAAGGAGAATCATCACACTTCCTCTTATATAAATTTTCACGTGTGGCCAAAGCATTACTACAAACTTTCCACCAAAAGTGCTTGACCTTTGGTATTGCCATCATGTTCCAGACAATAGACCAAAACTTTGGATGGGTAGAGAATGAAGAAAAAGACAGCATAATAGAAGTAGGATCAAATGAAATAGCAAGGGAGTAACCTGACTTGACAGAATAGGCCCCTTTTGCATTCAGCCTCCAAATACGCTGATCAGCAACAGGAACCTTTGGAAGTGGAATAGCCAAAATAGCCTAACACTCCTTCTCGTTGAAAATCCTTCGGAGAAGCCCTGTATTCCAGTCGCTCGAAAGGGGAGAAAGAAGTTGATTGACCCTGGAAATATCACAGTCGTGAGGTCTTGGAGACCGAATAACGTCGTCATCGAAATGGGGGATCTACCTGTCTTCCCAAATATTTATCCCATAACCATCCATAACTTGCCAGATTAGACATTTTTCCAATAGTTTCCTTCCCTTAAGCAGACTGTTCCATACCCAAGATGGCCTCGCTCCCTTATTAGCTTTCATGAAATCACCGTCAGGGAAATAAATAGATTTTAAAAACCTTGCCCAAAAAGAATCAGGTTTTTGGATTAACCACCAACACTGTTTAGCAAGCAACACCTGGTTAAGGAGATTAAAATCTTTAAAACCCATCCCCCCTCTTGCTTTAGCTTCAACCATCTTGTCCCACCACTTCCAGCTAATACCTTTCTTTTCCCATCCACCACCCCACCAAAAACCTCTCACATATTTATTTATAGTATCACAAAACTTCTTAGGGAAAGCAAGGATAGACATAACATAATTTGGGATAACTTGAATAACTGCCTTAATCAAAATCTCTTTGCCCGCTGGAGAAAGGAACTGACTTTTCCACCCTTGCAGTTTCTTCACGATCTTTTCAAGAAGATATCCAAACATGTCACTCTTTGCATGGCCATACAAAAAAGGCAAACCCAAATATTTGTCCCCTCGATCCAATGGGTTCAATCCCAACAACTGACAAAAATGATTTTTTTGAGCATCCGTTGCATTAGCAGAGAAGAGAATACTAGATTTTTGTTGATTCAACTGTTGACCCAAGGCAATACAAAAAGTGTGCAGGGTATTCATGACATTCAAAATGTCTTGATCCTTAGCTTTAATGAAGAAAAAAGAATCATCCGCAAAAAACAAGTTTGAAATAGCAGGACATCCTTGTCGTACTTTGATTCCCGAAATTTATGCTCCTCCACACCCTTAAGCAGCATAGCAGACAAGTCATCAACAACCAAGATAAATAGATAAGAGAAAATGGGATCACCTTGTCTAATTCCTCTCTAAGGAATGACCTCACATTTGAGCTCCCCACTAATAATCACGTGAAAGCTCACGGTGCTAACACACTGGATAATTAACTTCACCCACCGTTGATCGAACCCCAGCTTGAGCAATATCACCTACAAAAAGTCTCATTCAATTCTATCATAAGCTTTACTAATATCCATCTTGATTGTCAAATCAAGAACCTTGCCTTTCTTTCTCAGCCGCATGTAATGGAACACCTCATTTGCAATTATAATACTGTCCTAAATTTGCCTATTTGGGACAAAGGCTGCTTGCTGGGGAGAAATAATCGCAGGCAGTAGACCTTTCATTCTATTGGCTAACACCTTAGATATTACCTTATACACGTAATTACAAAGCGCAATAGGTCTATACTGGAAAATCTTTTCAAGCGAATCTTCCTTTGGGATAAGGACAATATTAGTCTTATTCAAGTCCCGAAGCATAAAACCCCCCACAAAAAAATGCCTTACAACTTTTAGCACATCATCCCCAACAATGTGCCAGTAAGAATGGAAAAAAATACCTGGAAAGCCATCGGGTCCAGGGGCCTTAAGAGCTCCCAACTGTATAACAACATTCTTCACCTCTGCATCCTGGATCAACTCAAACAGTTTAAGGTTCATAGCCTCCGTAACTTTTCTGTCCACATTCTCCAACACCTTGGCAAAATCTCTATGTCCCACTGTAGAGAACAACTCCTGGAAATACTGTTGGATGTGATCGTTCAACTCCACCTCGTTATCAATCCAGGTTGCTGCATCAGTTTTTAGCCTCAATATTTGGTTACGTTGATGTCTCTGAATAGTAGTAAGATAGAAGAACCTTGTATTTTGGTCCCCTGATTTAAACCATTTTACCCTTGATCTTTGTTGCCAATAGAACTCCTCCCTTCTCCTAATACCATCCATTTTAGCAATAATCTCCATCTCCTTCCTCAAGTTCTCCTCCGAAGCCTCTAACATTTGCAACTAAACTAGCTGGTCATTTAGCCCCAATAAGATTTTCCTTTCATTATCAAATCTCCGCCTACTCCAATCTTTAAGCTCCTTCCCACATTGTTCCAATCTCTTTGACAAGACAAGCATCATTGAACCATTCATTACATTCGCCCAATTCCTCTTAATGATCTCCTTACATTGATCATCCTCCATCCAGAGAGATTCAAATTTAAAGTAGGCAATCCTCCTCTTTAAACATGGCTCCACATTGATGATAATAGAGCAGTGATCCGAATCCACCCTTGCCTCATGAATAACCTGTATATGGGGGAAACATAAACTCCAGTCTGGATTAATCAAGACTCTATCCAACCTTTCTTGCACATTAGCTTCCCTAGGCCTATTATTGGACCATGTAAACTTTGGCTCCTGAAAATCCATGTCAGTAAGATTACAATCGAAAATAAGGCCTTGCAATTCAACCATCTTATTGGCCCGTCCTACTCTCCCCCCTTCCTTCTCCAAAAGAGAACCAATGACATTAAAATCCCCTGTGACTAGCCAAGCTCCCACTATGGAAGAGGCAAGACATTTCAGTCCTTGTCATACTTTCTGCCTTTGTTTAAAATCGTTATCAGCGTACAAAAAAGTGCATTGCCACTCCTGTGGATGATTTTGCCTTCTACCCACAACATTAATCAAGTTCTTATTTTTAAACGTAATACGCAACTTTATATCATCCTTCCACCATAAAGCCAAACCACCAACAGTTCCCCTTGGTTCAACATAATCACCATTAGGGAAGTTCAGACTCCGCCGCAACCTTTCCAATTTCTGAGATCCATTCTTAGTCTCCATGAGGAAGACTATTGTCGAACGATGGGTATTAATTAACCCTCTCAAATTACGAACTGTCCGGGGTCGTTCCATTCCCTGATAGTTCCATGAGAGAATTAATACGGAGGCTGTGGCTGTTGAAGGCTAGCCACCACTGTCCTTTTCGGATCCATATCATTTCTACCATTCTCAGAGGGAATACTTGGAACTAAAGAAGTCCACTGGGCAAAACAAAAATTTAGATTATTCTCACCTTGCTCCTCCTGATACGCTTCTGGCACTTGGACGTCATACTCAGATAAAGAGGCTACAAAGGGTTTTGAATGAGTCAATTTTCTGTTTCTTCCCCCTCTACCTCCCCTAGGGCACCAATTTGCCTTACCTGACCGCTTTGTATGTCTTCTAGTTGTCAGAGATTGCACTGAGAAGGACTCCTCCGAATTCTGGAACGCAGCCTGAATTCTCTGCTCCAATGTAAGAACCTCCCCACCTTTCTGCTTCTTACTGGGGCCAAAAGCACCACTAATCACCACCTCCGGTTGTGCCTTTCTTTTTATTGCTAAGGATTGGAATTTTTTCTGTACCTTTTCCTCAGCTATAACAACATCAGCGCCCCAATCGAAGTAATTGAGTCCACATACCTGCAGCCCCAATGGTTAGGGCTATATTTAATTCTGGACCTTCAAAAGCCTTAGGGCTCTCCAATGGTTCTATTACATAGTAACAATTAGACCATAAGCCTTTTCCATTTGATTGCTTCCCAAAAACAATGGAATTATTATTTAGCCCCATAATCTTTGGGCTTTGGCAAGCTTCCACATTCTCGTTTGGATTAGGCCCTAAATCTTTGTGGATCATCAGATCCAAATTTCCCACCTCAGATGGGTTATTACAACACTCATGATTCAGAGGATAGAAGTCTTCTTGTGGCAGGAGGAGCTTAGCTATCCCATGTGACATCTCTTTATCTCCTTTTACCAACTCTACTGCATGAGCCTTACTTTGCCTCCCTACAGGAGTGTACTCTTTCACTTTGTCCCTGTCACTCAACCACCTTGCAGACAGAGTTTCCTCACGCTTTGGTATCCCTTCATCATCTCCGGTGACCTTTTTTGTGAGCTTTCCACCTCTATTTTTTCGTTTCATTTTGTGCAATTTTGGACCAATTTTCTCTATAAAAACCAGCATTCTGAGAAGTTTGTGCTCGCAACTCAAGACCAAATTCACCTTGATTGCCCTTTCTTCTCCTGCTGCATTGAGTCTAGGTATGACCAATTCTCCCACAAACATAACAGAACTCAGATAAACGTTCGTATTTAAAGCGTATCCACAAATCATCCTGCTTATCACGGGCAAGAAAAAAACCCTTCTTCAGAGGTTCATTGAGATCAATTTCACNACTGAGTCTGGGTATGACCAATTCTCCCACAAACATAACAGAACTCAGATAAACGTTCGTATTTAAAGCGTATCCACAAATCATCCTTCTTATCACGGGCAAGAAAAAAACCCTTCTTCAGAGGTTCATTGAGATCAATTTCACACTTAACTCTCAAAAAGTTCCTATTAAGCATAAGTTCACCCCTGCCTCTTCCACTTGTGTGGGCTCCCCAATGATCTTGCTTATTTTCCAAGCATTACTTCTTGTCATCATATTAGGAGGCAAATCCCAAATCTGAATCCAAAAATCAATTTTATAGAAATCATAATCACTCAGTGAACATTGTGGGACACATTTCTTCAACATTATCAATGCTCCCATAACCAACCAGGGACCTTCCTCAAATATTTTATCCCTATCCTCCTCATCCTTGAACATGAACATGAATGTATTCTTTTCCCAAAAGGTTATAGAAAAACCTTTTATTGTTTTCCACGAGGCTTGTAGGACACTAGAGACACCTTGCTTGTTGAGAGCAACATCTGAAAAAAAATTTCCCACCATACATACTTGTTGAACATCCTTGGAGCTAGCTGGGTAAGACGAGAGAGATATATGAGGGTGGCCATGGTCAAGGGAGGTCGCCTCTGTATCAATCGACATGGAGATGGAGAAAATTACAACAAGATAAATGGGAAATAGAAATGATCACCAGAACGAAAATAAAGAAGCGACAATCAAAGTGGGAATGTTCAAAACTTGAGATACGCGAAAAGAAAGGGAATGAGAGGAGACAGAGACCGAGGTACTCGTGAATGAGGAAACAAAATGAAAAAGGGAAACATTAAATACTGAGAATCTCCAGAATACACTTACTCAAGAGGCCAAATCATAACAAACTAACATCTCAAAAAAATGCAATCCGAAACTAACAAATCAGACCATGTGATATTCATCAGCCCAATGGAAACTTCAAAAGCCCTAACCCACCATGAACAAAGGGCCCACCATGATGATATGATTATAGCACAACCAAGAACACGAGGTCAGAGACCCAGATCGATAGAGCAGAAACTGAGATAGAAACTCAGAAGAACCCTAGAGAGAACCTAGGAAAAACTAGTGTCTTTCTTTGTAAGCTTCTCTTTGGTTAGGCAGAAAGTGATTAGCCATTTTTGAAAGAAGAGGAATAATTGGCCTCCTTACCAGACTCCACATAAATGAAATCTTGAGGATGTCTTCCATCAGTTCATTCAAAGTCAGATTAACATTGACAACTAAACTACACAAGCTTTGAATGATATCAAAACTCTCAATGTCATGTTGACCTTTCGGATTCTCTTGGGAGTTGTGCAGTCATAATGACTTGGCTAGTGAAACTACGGAGGATAATGGTTATAAAAAACAAAAAAAGGAGAAAATTGAAGGATATATTCAAACTCCCACAAAACCTACGATCTAAACATTTTTAGGAGTAGTGTTAGGTTAATTTTTAGAAAATAGTTAGTGCTAATCAAGCCTGTTAATTAAATATTTTGTAACTGAAAACCCTTTGATTGGACTATAAAGGGATTTTCTCATATTAATTCATGATTTTGTGTGTTTATTGCTCAAATTTTTATCTAAAGAAATTATGAAACAAGACAATTGAATACATCACTAGTAATTACCTAAAAAACTGACTGTTGATTAAATTTCCTCTATCAATAATAAAAGAATTTAGAGCAACAATATGATCGTAAGAAAATTGGCAACAATACACTCATGGCATTGGGTAAGGATTATTAGCCTATCATGCAAGTTTTGTTCTACATATATCTATGTACTTTAGTTTTTTCACAAGGAAAAAAATAAATTAAAATCGTCAATCTTCAATCTTGAATCCGAACCCAATATTCGATCCAAACCCCAAAATCAAACTCGACTTAGACCATGACTCCAACCTTTGATTCTGAACCTGAACTTGAACCAAGACTTAAACCTCGACCTAGACCCCAAGTATTAGACNCCTGAACTTGAACCAAGACTTAAACCTCGACCTAGACCCCAAGTATTAGACCGTAATGTGAAATCAAATTTGAACTCAACACATGGACACCAATAGATAGACTCTTGATTCGCCCTCAATTCATGTTTGAACTTGGACCGACCAAAAGTTTATCATAAGTTTGTGTTTTTAAGGGGTTCAAAAAACATTGTCCCTTATTATATAGATATATTTCATCAATTTTTAAAGATTAATTGGTTCGTGACTTGTCAATTATTAAAAAAACGTGTTTTTTATTTTGTAATTGATTTTTTTTTAAATTTGTCTCTGTGTGAATAAAGGCATACTTATATTGATTAGTCTTAATGAATTCACATAAAATTGAGGACAAATCCTATATTCATAAATCGATTTCTAATTTAATCATAACGTACGCTCCGGGATTTCGTGGTATTAGTGATGGAATGAATATTTTATCGAAATCGCACGCGGTGCTGCACTGCGGGGAGGGAAGCACGTTCTAATTAACTGAATCGAATCTCTCAACTTTTAAAGACCGCTTGCGTGTCTTCCTGTAACGCTCTATTTCCCGCGAAAACCTCTGTCTCTCAGCTCTCTCTCTCTCTCTCTCTCTCTCTCTCTCTCTCTCCCCAAAAAACTATCTTACAGTATTATAACTTCCAATTATCTCTATCCATGTACACACATATCCGAAATCTGGACTTTCTCTGATCAAACTTTGAATTCCTGAAGTTTCATCTCTCTCTCTCTCTCTGTGTGTGTGTAATTGCGCTCCCAACTATATCGATGATTGGTTCAACCGCAATGCGATCATGATTTCTTTACCTTCTTCCACTGCCAATGTCGAGTCTACCAAGTTCTTTAAAAAATTCCGAACCTCAAGACAGAAATTCAAACCCAAACCACAAAAATGCACAAATTCCGATCTCTGATTCACCGCGGACACCGTCAATTGTGAAGCTGAGGAAGATCCCTCCCATTCCGTTTCGACATAGAGCTGAAACTTCAGAAGATGGCGATGAAGATGAAGGTTCTGATGCTGAATGTCACCATGAGGAGGGTGTGGAAGAGGAGGAGGAGGATGAAGATTCTATAATTCGGGCTTCGACTCTTGGTCTTAATCCCATTCGAACCCGGTCGCTTCCATCGCCTCTTCGATTCTCATCTTCATCTGGCGCGCCTTCCAAACTTAAGAAAGACAAAGTCGAGTCTCACCCCAAATCAGACGCTTCTCATCAGACCACAACATCCAGCGAACTAGGTAATCTGCATGAATCCATGCACTCGTGCATGGAATTCTTTCCACACAAGAAATGATGCTATTTAGGTTCAGAATGTGAAATTTAGAATCATATTGCTGCGAAAAGAAGGTAGGGTAAGCTAGGAAGAAATTGACATTTTGACCCAAATGCCCCATTTTAACTCTGTAGGTGACAACGTATACAAACTTGTTGGATTTTTTTTTGGTTAAAAGGTTAGGGGTGTTGGCACCAGTTTTCAAATCTTGCTGTATCTTTCAATATTGTTTAGAAACGACACACTTATATAATTTAATTTTCAGTCTTCTCTGGAAGTTCTGCAAGTCATATTTTGTTTATTGTGTGTTGATGAAATAACATTTGATTATGGATGAGGATGACACATATTTAAGTATACTTCACTTTCTCGGTAAGACTATTACCATTCTGAGTTTTTTCCATAACTATCTGTAGGTAAAAAGGTTCAATGGAGTCAATCTAAATCATTGAGAGGACTGCCATCACCACTCAATCCAGGGTTGGAGGTAAGTCACTTGTTACCTAAATGGGTTGTTTGTTTTTCGTCTGACTAGTTTTTTCTTTCCTATTTTCCTTTTCCTTATATAATTTCCTTGTGGAAGTTTGTTGGAGGAGTTAGATAGCTCAGCTTCATATCATTGGCTTGCTGTAGGGTAATCATGCAGCTTTTGCAAAGGAAATTCAATCACCACGGGTCCAGGCTATACTGCGCGTCACAAGCGGACGCAAAAAGAGAGCCCCAGAAATCAAGAGCTTCTCTCATGAGCTCAACTCCAAGGGAGTGCGCGCTCTTCCATTCTGGAAGTCTCGTGCATTTGGGCAGATGGAGGTATTCACTCTTCCACAGTTCCTTTTTGTTCTTGTCAAATCCAATCTCTTCCTCCTTTCCTTTCAGTACTTCTTTCCTTGGGCTGATTGATTATTTCGCCCTAGCTATTTCAACAGATTTATTCATTTCCACCATGTAATTTTTTCCAGGAGATTATGGTAATGGTCAGGGCAAAATTTGACAAGTTAAAAGATGAGGTTAACTCTGATTTAGGTATATATGCAGGAGATTTGGTGAGTATACTCGAAAATAATTCAGAGCTTTGCCTTGAATGGAAAGAGAGTTTGGAGGATTTGTTGGTTATAGCCAGGCAGTGTGCAAAAATGTCACCTAACGAATTTTGGTTAAAGTGTGAAGGCATTGTTCAGACTCTAGATGACCGCCGTCAAGAGCTACCAATGGGTACCCTCAAGCAAGCCCACACCCGCCTTTTATTCATACTCACTCGATGCACTCGGCTCTTGCAATTTCAGAAGGAGAATGGTTATGAAGAAGATCACATTCTGGCTTCTCACCAACTTAGTGATCTTGGAGTCTATCCAGAACGAATTCTTGGGGTTGCAAATCAGGACTTCAATAGCTCACTGGGTGGAAAGGAAATGAGTGAGGGACAAAACCAGAAGCCTCATGGATGGGACCAAAGCAATCTTGGCTTTAAACAAGATCAAGTAAAACAAAACTTGGGTGGTGTGGTTGACGGCGTGGAGGTTAGCACTGCAAAAAGTGTCACTTCATCAACTGGCAGCTATAGGATGTCATCTTGGAAGAAACTTCCATCCGCAGCTGAAAAAAACCGAAAAGGTCCTGATTCTGTTGACTCTACATATAAGGATAAATCTAACAGCCTGCAACACAAAGATGAAAACACTGGGATTGAAGTTAATGTTGAGACTCTTGATACACCAGTATGCCACCCTGAACATGCAGAAACAAACTTGAAAGTACGAAAAGTCACTTGGGGAGTTTTTGGGGATCAACAGAATGTAACATATGAAAATTCATTTATCTGCCGTATATGTGAGGTTGAAATTCCCACTGTCTATGTAGAAGAGCACTCCAAAATTTGTACAATTGCTGATAGATGTGATTTAAAAGGCCTAACTGTGAATGAACGACTTGATAGAGTTGCAGAAGCCCTTGAAACGATACTTGAATCTTGGACACCAAAAGGCACAGATACTGCAGTGGGAAGTCCTGACAGTGCAAAAGCGTTACCTGAAGAGTTGGATGAGTTGTCACCTAGGCAAAACAGCTTGTCTCATGGATGCTCCATTGACATGCTAGATTGTGTTCATGAGGCTGATACAGCATTTCTCGTGGATGATCTGGACAATTTGCCTGATATGTCATGTGAAACACGTGGCCTTTTTACACCAGATCTAGGTAAGAAAGGCTCATCAGCAGGAAGCATGACACCACGATCACCTTTGTTAACCCCACGGATGAATCAGATTGAGTTGCTATTGAGTGGACGGAAAACAATATCCGAGCATGAAAATTATCAGCAGGTATGTGATTAGTTCGTCCCTGACTCTATAGTGGCTAAATTTCCTTACTCGTTAAAATTCATTGTTGTAAAGGAGGGGAGGGTAGTCAACAAATAAAATTGTTACTTCATGTAAAAGTGTTATAAGCAGTTAGCTCCCATGTGCTCGCTCTCTCTCCTTTTCCCTTCATCAGTCAATCGTACTCCTATGTTTCCCTTCCCTCGCCCTAATTTCCATCTGCCCATCACATGCATTAAAGGTGCAGATCTTCTAGGTAGTAAATTATTCTTATATCTTTTTATCAGATGTCAGAAAGCTTATAATGATTACAACTCTGTTGGTGTCTCTCTTATTTTTTTGGGACATCTTCAAATTTATTTTTACTAAAACT
>CAUOFW020000692.1:681879-699219 GCA_963454935.2 Ilex paraguariensis | reverse complement strand
TCTAGGCTTACGTAAGAAATTAAGATTGTGTGATCTAGCATAATGTATAATGTCTTCTACTATAGTACAGATTTCTCATGGGGTACATCCTCAGTAAAACTCAATTTGATAACGCTTGCACAATCATTGATGATCACAACATTCTTCAAGTTTCGTGAAACAGCAAATAGACATGCTTGTCTCACCGCCATAGCTTCAGAGAAAAGATGAATCATAAATTTTGATATTTTAAATTCAAAATTTGACAATTCTATATTTTAGTTAAGAATTTCTCATAACATAAATGACTTTCTCTTTAATTAGATGATCCGTACACGCTTGAGTGGAACGGTTTGGTTGAGTTTTTATATTCTTATTGTGTATCTAACATTAAATATTGTAATGTAAGTGTATTGTCTTAATACGTACCCTGTGTCGTCTCCAACAGCAATGGCCATCGCCATACAATCTCCATGCCTCTACAGATGTCCATTATACACCGCCCTCTATTCTCTGGAAAATAATAAGCACAGGAAGAGACTAAAACAACAAAAACAAAAGCAAATTCATCAAAACACAAAACCCAAAATCTCAATTCCAAAACCATCTCCTACCCCACTTCTCATTATCCAAAAACCCCAATCCCAAACAAAACTCCAAGCTCTCGACGACATTGTCACCAACCTCGAAGCCTCTCTGAAAAATCGCATCCAAATCGATACCCAGATCTTCTCTTCCCTTCTTGAAGCATGCTTTCGTTTACAATCCATTGATCACGGTATTCGAATTCACCGCCTTGTACCGGATAAGCTTTTACGTAAAAATTTGGTTATTTCATCGAAGCTCCTTAGATTATATGCCTCTAATGGCTACATGGAAGAAGCCCACCAATTGTTTGATGAAATGGCTAATCGGAATGGTTCGGCTTTTCCATGGAATTCACTTGTGTCAGGGTATGCGGAACTGGGTTTATATGAGGATGCATTGGCCATTTACTTTCAAATGGAAGAAGAAGGTGTTGACCCGGATCAGTTCACGTTTCCTCGCGTGTTGAAAGCTTGTGGAGGAGTTGGAATGGTTCAAATTGGTGAGGAAGTTCATCGTCATGTGGTTCGTTATGGCTTTGGGAATGATGGGTTTGTTCTTAATGCACTAGTTGATATGTATGCCAAGTGTGGTGATATTGTTATGGCTCGAAAGGTCTTCAATGTGATTGCTTGTAAGGACTTGGTTTCTTGGAATTCAATGCTTACTGGGTACATTAGACATGGACTGTTAATGGAGGCATTGGATCTCTTCCGGAGGATGATGCTTGATGGACATGAGCCTGACTCAGTTGCCATTTCTTCTATTCTGACTGGCTTGTCTTCTATGAAACTTGGAGCTGAAATTCATGGATGGGTTCTTCGTCGAGGAATTGAGGGGAATATGTCCATCGCCAATTCTCTGATTGTTATGTACTCCAATCGTGGTAAGTTGGATCGAGCGAGTTGGTTGTTTGATCACATGCCTGAACGGGACGTGGTTTCATGGAATTCTATAATTTCTGCTCACAGTAAGGATCCAAAAGTTCTATCATACTTCCAGCGTATGGAGAGTGTTGGTTCGTTGCCCGATGGCATCACATTCGTGTCATTGTTGTCAGCCTGTGCTCATTTAGGTATGGTGAAGGATGGAGAGAGATTGTTTTCAATGATGATAGAGAAGTATGGGACCAGTCCGATCATGGAACACTATGCTTGTCTGGTGAATCTTTACGGTAGAGCAGGATTGATCAATGAGGCATTCGACATTGTAGTGAATAGAATGGAGTATGAGGCTGGTCCAACTGTGTGGGGGGCATTGCTATATGCTTGTTACCTTCATGGCAATGTGGATATAGGAGAGACTGCTGCAAAGATTCTTTTTGAGTTGGAGCCTGATAATGAGCATAATTTTGAGCTTTTGATGAAAATTTATTGGAATGCGGGGCGTTTGGAGGATGCAGAGAGAGTGAGATCAATGATGGTGGAGAGAGGGTTGGACTCGTAGATTCATGCAAAATCATGCTTTGTACATCCCAAATTTGGTTATCCAATTCATCACGACGAAGCATTGCTTGTGTAAAGCCCAAGTCCAAGTGCCATGGAATCGGGAACCTATGAGGAGATTTTTTTCTGTATGATAATCAAAGGGAGTGGGAAAGCTGCAGTAATTCTTTTGGAAAGTCTGGTTCTCTGTCTTCAAGCTTTCATTCCTCAATCCACTTATTCGTTCCTTCATATACCTCTCCACCAAGAGAGAGAGACAAATGGGAATAACCGAACCACGTCTACAAAATGCCAGAGCTGCTTCAAAGCCACCTTCAACTGTAATCTGGAGCCAAATGCCATGGAATCCAGCCACGGTTGTAGGGTTGTTTTTTTTTTTTTTAAAAAAAAAAGGCAAATATCATGTATAGATACAAAAATAGGAGAGCAATAAAGTATTTTAACGAAGATATTACTTTATAGAATTCATGTTATCCTTGGGTGTTTTTTCGGATGACTGTAACATGTCCTAACCACTTGTTAGTTGGATTATTACTAATTGTAGATATATGTAGGCAATCGTAAATCACGTGTATGGTATAAATCAAGACTCATTTACGAGAATCAAACTCAAAATCTCGAGCCAATAACATATGAAAACTTATCCTAACCCTAAAGGCTTGTATCCTTATATCTTGAGGGTCAATCTTCCATAGTTGATATCTATTTCTGTAGAAGAGAGAATATTAAAAGTACAAAAGAAGAATGGAAGAAGTCTCCAAAGCCAAGATATGTACTTGCTGCATAAGTTTATGGGGGATTTACCTGCAAATTTTGCAAGAAGAAAGCATATGTAGTTTGGAGAAAGGTTTCAGAGACAATGCTGAGCTTCAAATAAAACCACCTTGAGCAAAGTGGGTTTTGTACGTGCTATGAATGCTTTATTCATTAATTGCGTCAATTAGGATAAAAAATTGAGGTGTGATAGATTGATATCAAAATCTAAAAATTATAGAAAATAGGTTAGCCAAAGCCACGATCGGTAAGATTAACTTGATAAACTATTATTGAGCATTATTGATCAACACCATTATTTATGATTTACTAAGGTAACTCGTGTGCAACATAAGTGAGAATGGATTGGGAGGGGAAGGGGGTAATTCAATGTGAATAATATTAGTGACTTTTGAATAAGTCTATTTGAAATAATTGAGTGATCTTATTAAAGTCTGTCTTGTTTTATATTATAGACTGACATACCCACTTGTACACGATGAGCTTTACGTAAAGGATATGACTCTAGTACCGTCAATGAAATTTTGGTANGTCTGTCTTGTTTTATATTATAGACTGACATACCCACTTGTACACGATGAGCTTTACGTAAAGGATATGACTCTAGTACCGTCAATGAAATTTTGGTACCATACCTCCAAAATTTATTATTTCAAATGGTATTTTTATAACTTTTGTGGATCATTTTATAATAAAAAATTTATTATTTTTGTAGCTGATTTACCACTTTTATAATTTTGGATGGTGTTATTACTATCTTGGTAATTATTTTTTTATCATTTTTCTTCGTTGCAAAAAAGTTTACCATTTTTTGTGTGTGATTTACTATTTTTATGAAGGGTTAATTGTAAGTTGTACTCCGAAAGATTGTTTGAATATCAATTTACACTACCAAAGATCAAAAATTTTAATTTATACCCTCAAAGATAGAAATTTGTATCAATGTGCATCTAAAACTAAATTTATAAATTATACCTAAATCTCGTCATGTTTGTCACTTAATTATTTGGACCCCTTAATATTTAGAATATTACTACTACGTCTCATGACGTTTGTGTACGTGTAACACGTAACCTCATTTCGTTAATATCTATTAATATAATGGTTAAAAAATATGATTTTGTCATAATAAAAAATTATAATTTCATATTATCCTTTATTTTGTATGTCCGATATATTCTGAGGTTTAAAATCAAGCTTACCATTTTAATGTCTAAAATGTAGACATTTATATAATATTTTTTATATCTGATGCAATATATCACTCAATGTGCAACCCTTTATTCTATTAAACATTCAAATGGTAAGATTCATTTTGAACTTTAGAGTATAGGGGTTACATGTTACACGTATACAAATGTCATCAGATGTAAGAGTAATATTTTAAATGTAAAGGGGTTCAAATAATTAAATGACAAGAATAAGGGGATCTATGTATAATTTATTAATTTAGTTTTAGGTGTACATTGATACAAATTTTTATATTTAAGGATATAAATTATGATTTTTTATTTTTGAGGGTACATATTAATATAAATTTTTATTTTTAAGGGTATAAATTAAAATTTTTAATTTTTAAAGATATAAATTAAAATTCGAACGAATGTAATTCGTAATTAACCTGAATATGATCACCATTGTTGTTGTGTGCTTTTTGTTTAATTAATGCAGTTGTTGGATAATTGTCATTCATTAACAATAATTGCACGACATGTGATAAATGAACTTTTAAATTAATATTTTCTCTGTGAATTATTGTCCTTTCCTGCTGTTGCTTGATTTAAGGAGCAATGCCGTACAAATAATATAATTTTTATTTATTAATTTATTCATTGAAAGTGACCTTTCAAAGAGGCATATCGTTTGTTTGTTACGTGTATTTTTTTTTTTTAATTTTTTTTAAAAATTTTTATCACTTAATTATTTTTTAAATAAATGCAAATCATCTAAATAAATCGTTGAGATTGACGGAGGCATGACAAATTGGGTATCGTAGCCTTACTCTAAAGCAACCAATTACCAATGGATCGAATTTTGATTTGAATTCGATTAGTTGGATATGAATTAATATTTTTTATTGATAATTTAAACCCAAATTCGAATTTGATATCTCATATTTCACAGATTCCAATTTAGATATACTTATTTTCGATCCAATTATAAACCGATTGGAATCATTTATATATAAATATTAAAGAAATTAAGCTAAAATTTAGATATAATTTGTAAAAATTTAGTTAATTAAATTATTCGGATCGTATCAAATTTCTAAATCAAATTTTGAATTGATAATAGATTCGAATATGAACCACGAAAATAAAATTCAACGAATTATTGGATTGAACTTTTAAAACCGAATTCTGATTTGGATCAATCTAAACCCAATCTGTTGGCAAGCCTACGTCATAACGACTTCTTTCTTAAACCCTAAGGACTATCTTAAAAAGAGCTGTGATTTAATGAACGCCTCTCAATCTTTTTAATCACTTCACGTGCATGGTGGATTCAATTTCCACATTCCGTGGTGAATTATACAATTTTCTTTTGACAGTAACACGAAATATTACAATTCAATAACAAGGTACCACCTATGTATGACATACTTTGTTTACACTTTATAACGAGTAATACTATTTGATCTTAAAAATTTGATCTAATTTATTGACATAATGATATAGTTTCATAAGAATCATTAGATCAACACCAAGTTCTAATGTTTGATGGGATCTATAATAAATCTAAATGTCACGGTAAATTAGGTCTCAATCGCATTGCTTATAAAAGAATCAAATATCTTCCTTTTTTGTCGTCGGCGTCGTCCTAATGGCTCCTCCGTGTTCAATTCAAACTCAACCACATTCACTAAACAATATACTGAATTAAATGCATTAATGTCACACTCCTAAAATGTTGATCAACAAGGAGGCAAGAGGGTGAGCAAAGACAAATTTGCCTTGTATGTATGACAGGAGGTTGCTTTCAGGCCTTAAATTGTAGAGGGCCCTGAAAATGGAGACAGCTCTTGCATGTTGCATAGGCGTGGTTTAGTGGACGACTCTGTCCTCCGGTAATTTAGAAATTTTCATTTTAACATTTTTTATATTCTTTAATGATCAACAACTCTGGTTCTTCATGGGATTTGTTTTGAATTTCCCAGCAGTATCACCTTTGTTCTCTGAAGCTGAGGCAGTTCGCCTTGCCTGCCTCAGCCTGACTGCTGATGCTCTCAAATGCCACACAATTATGAATGACTGTCTTTCTATTATTAAGCTTAGTTTTACGGAGGAAGTTCTCCCGTGAAAAATTAAAATTATTATGGATGATATTAGATATTTTGTTAAATTAAACAATTTTAACTTTTTACACAAGTCTAGAACTTGTAATAGGACTGCTCATTGGGTGGCAGTTGCTAAGCTAACCAATTCTCTTCCGTTGGATTGATCAACTTAATATATTGATGCATGGTATTGTCTTGGTAAAAAAAAAAAAAAAAACCTATTCGAGTTACGATGATTAGTATTTAAACTCGAAAGAGTAGTAGATCCAAACCTAAATACTCTGTAATAAAAAAAGAAGAAGAAATGAAATAACGTGTGAAATCTACTTACTTCTTATATATCAAAATTGGATACATTTAAAGTAATGTAATATGAAACACCAAATTAATGAAAATGTATGATTTCCAAGTAAGCTCAATTTTACGCCATATTTTTCGACCTAAGGGCGGTAGAGATATCGTACACTGGAATGACGTTCATATTTTATTTTTTTTAAGTGTTTAACCTTGTAAAATTGACAAAAATTCAATTGGATAGAAACAATAAAGTAACAAAATATCTAGTTATATGTAATCGTAGATTAATTTTGTTTTTTTCTTTTTGGTAGTTTAAAAACTTACTACTCACGAATCCGACCTCGGATTCGTGTACGGTGATTGAGGTGGCCTTGTGACATAAAGTAGTAGTCGGAATACATGATTTTTCACCTTGAACTCTTTGTTGTTATCCAAAAAATCAAGAAAGATATATCTCAAGAAATTCATTTGGTCTTGTCACTTGGAATTGACATAAACCAGTAGTCGGAATCTTTGTTGTTATCCAAAAAATCAAGAAAGATATATCTCAAGAAATTCTTTTGGTCTTGTCACTTGGAATTGACATAAAATAGTAGTCGGAATAATGATTTTTCACCTCAAGAACTCTTTGGGGGTTGTTTGGTTGATTTTTTTAAAAGAATTTAGATTGGTTTGTTCAAACTCCTCCTAATTTAAAGATGAGATTCAACATTTAATGTCGTTCATATCCATGTTTAGTATACACATAGATATATGACTATTATATATAATATATTTGTATATAAATTATTATTATTTTCTTAACCAATTTAATTTAAATTTATGTTTGTTTACGTATATGAGATATATGGGAGTATAAATATCATTTGTTAGCTTAAACTCATTAACTCATTTGGAACCCATTTCTTGGTGGGTTTCATAAAACCCATTAATTTGTGTTTAATTTCTGAATCTAATAGAGGTTGGGTTTCAAACTCTGAAGTAATTGTACATTTACCAAACATGAAATTGTTAGATTTTATTCTCTCACCCTTGTTTCAAAACTCTTCCAAATTTACATACCAAATAGGCCTCTTGTTGTTATCCAAAAAATGGAGAAAGTTATGTCTCGAGAAAAAACATATTGTTGAAGTGGAATGCTTGGAAGGTTAAGATCATGCAAAAAGCATCGACGATAAGGGATTCCCACAACTTTTACAACGTTGTGCGAGTCTTGGTCCATAATCCACTACTTTAATCACAAAAGGTGGGGATTCTTTTACGTTAAAGCCATGTATTGCGTTTTTATTTACATTGTAAGACCCCACATATGAGTTATTTTTCAGGGTCCCACATTAGCCAGCCATGGGGCCCTCTGACAGCCATACCGAGAACTTCGATTCACACTCGGGACCATCCACATTTAATCACACTGAATCTGGTCGGTATGAGTCGGTATCCGTGTCTGTGTCGGTGTGGATTGCAACAGTCAACGATTTGGTTAGTTAATAAATCCATACGAAATTAATAGATTAGAATTAATTATTTTTTGACATAAATTTATATATAGCATGATTCGTTAAAACGAAGAATAAACGAGATTAGTTAATGTCAAATACAAATAACACAAAATTAACATGTTTAAGTAGTATTATAAATATAAAATATTAATTTTTTATTATATTTTATCAAGTAATGACGTAATACTTATAGAAAAAATATATTTTTATTTATTATTATTATTAAATTAAATTTTTAGTTCATATAAAAAGTACGAGTATAAATTCGATTAAGTGATAATAAAATTTTAAGCATAAAACTTAGTGTTAAATTTTTTATTCGAGAGTTATATGAGTCAAATTGAATACGATCCGAAAATAAATAGATCGAAATCACACAACACAATTAACTAAATGAGTTAAATTAAAATTGATTAATACTCGACACAAATTCGAAAATGACATAACACGACACAATTGTCATTCCTAAAATTAATTAGTGATAATTAATAGTACATAATTTGAGAATTTAATTTAAAAATCTAATTAATTATAAATACTAAATTAAAAGTGAATTTTATTTAACATTAAAATTCACAATTAATTTAATAACTACATTAAAATTATCGAATTAAGCATTTATTATATCAATATTCCAAATCTATGCGTATCACTATTTACCCTTAAATTTATGCTTGATTGATGCATTTTCTCTCTCCTCCATTAGGCATTGTCCACTAGCACCACTACGTACCCTTAAATTGCCTGTGATTAGACCCTTCAATTTCGATCCCTCTTCCTCTATAAATAAAGGTCTATACACATACTCATCTTCTCATCCATCTAATCTCCATTTTGTTCTGTAGACAAAAATGGCAAGAGCCACCGTTCTAGCCCTATTCCTCTCTCTCATCTACATTGCCGGTACGGCGGAGTCCGCGGCAGTTGCAACTAATTTCATCAAGGCCTCATGCAGAACCACCCAGTACCCCGCCGTGTGCGTCCAGTCTCTGTCTACCTACGCCGCCACCATACAGCGGAGCCCAAAGCAGTTGGTTCAGACGGCGTTGTCGGTGAGCTTAGACACGGCTCAGTCCATGAAAACATTCGTAACAAGGCTCACTAAATTCAAGGGTTTGAAGAAGAGAGAGTATGCCGCCATTAAAGACTGCTTGGAGGAGATGAGTGACAATGTTGATCGGATCAGTAAATCGGTGAAAGAGCTCAAGAACATGGGTAGTACAAAGGGTCCGGAGTTCCAGTGGCACATGAGCAATGTTGAGACTTGGGTCAGTGCTGCTCTTACAGACGAGAACACTTGCACCGACGGATTCGCCGGCAAGGCGTTGAACGGAAGAATCCAAGTTTCAATTAAAGCAAGGGTTACTAATCTTGGGAAAGTCACTAGTAATGCACTGGCACTTGTAAACAACTACGCTACAAAGCACTGAATCGCCGGAGCGGCGTCGCCGACGGTGATTTAGTCTAGGGCTTTTGTGTTCTGAGAGTGTATGCTCAGCTGGGTTGGGTTTGAATTTTGATGTTCACCCAAGTCTTTGTGTGATATGTATAAGTTTACAAGATCTTCTTCTTTGTCTTTCAATTTGGAGATAAGTTTTAGTTCGATTTTGTTCAAGTGGATTTATACTTCAAATATTTTATTTTTTTGTGGGCAAAACTTATAGTTCACTAAAACTTTTAAAGGTAACCTAGTAGCCAAGTCGATTCTTTTACGAGGAAGAGATTTTAAGTTTAATATTTTTTTATATTTTAAAGGACTAATTATCGTTGTTTTTAAGGAAATATATTCTTAAATTAATTTGAGTTACGGTCATCAATCTAAGAGGTTTGAGTAGTCAATATAAACTTAAACATCCAATAATTTTTTTTAAAAAAAAGACTTATAGAATTTATATATCGAAAATAGACCATGTAATATTAAGTTTTTGTTAGCTTATATTTTAAGTTTTCTTTGTGTTAGAATTTATAGAGTCAACTTGGTTGAACTTGACTTTTAATAATTCATAAGTCTCAGGTTCAATTCATTCTCACACTCTTTAAGAGTTAGTCATTTTTATTCCTTTAGAAACATGTTCTAATCCAATTTTTTGGTAATTCATAGATCTCAAGTTCAATACATTCTCACACATCCTAAATGGTAGTCATCATTTTTCTCTTATCCTTGTTCTCTTAGAGACATGTTTTAACTCAAATCAAATCGCGATGGTCAGCTATTGAGTTTAAAGGAATAGTCTGCACAAATCTAAATACCCAAAATATTGGTGGAAGCAGCTTTCATTTGAAAATGCCTCCAATAGCTTATATCAAGCATACACTGTATCCCGAATGAAATACCTATTTCTAATTAAAATTATTGTCATCTAAACGTGCCTTCCTTGTTTTGTTCTACTAATGAATCAATCCATATAGATCATATTTCACGTTCCGATCCATGTCCAAAAAATAAAAAATTAAAAAATGCACCCAACGTCTGACTCAAGTGAGTGTGAATGCTGACATTATTGTGCAGACAAAGAGGACTAGTTACAAGACTTTGAGGGACTCTAACCACGTGAGCGATGGATTGGTGGTGGTGTTCAGATTGCGGAAAGAAAGGAAGAAATAAAGAATTTAGGGGGTAGGGTATTGGAATTATACCAAAATAACAGCGGAATATTGAAAAACTGAGAGCGAAAGGAAATCACCCACATGTATTTTGTTGACAAAAGTACTGAATGGCCCCACCTTTTTTTAGCCATTTTCAAATCCCGTGGACTTATATCTAATTTCTTAAATTTTGGAGAACCTTTTTCTAATTATTTTATTAAGGTTAGGCACCAGTGTTCGAGTTTGCAAAAATTTAGTATCACCCTTAAAAACTTAGTATCGGTCGATTCTAAGTTGGAAACGTTGCTCGGGTCATTTAATTCTATAACTTAACATCGATCTTAATATGTTGGGATTGATTCAAAAACTTTTAGATCAATCGATGTTAACTTGACCAAATTGAGTCATGTTTTTCAACACAGCAAGACTGGCTGCTGTGCATGAATTCATGTAGTGTCCTAGTAAGCTTAAGCCAGCTTAATGAATGCAGTGGACCATTACTCTACCCATGTGTTTCTTTTAAAATAACACAATAAACATCCTTAATGTCTAGGCTAATGTCACTGTGTGGATACAAAAATGTTGAGAGTAGGGTTTTGATCCTCATTGCTATGTTAGAGTAGTGACATGGTGTAATCGTGACACCACATCTATTCTCGTAATAGAAAAAGGAAAAAAGAGTAATGTGAACCCATAGAGATCGGGGCCTAAAACATTCGAAAATTTTGAGAAAAAAAAACTATAAATTGATAGAGATAAGCCAACTAAAAAGAAATACGAAAACTATGAAAATTGGGGTGAAACTGTGATATCCCAAATTTAAAAAAAAAGAAAAGAAAAAGTACGGCATTGTATTCTAAGTGTCAAAATGTATTCATTTATTTCTTTTGTTTTCACACATCAAGAAACTAAAAATGGAGAAGTAGGCTGTGTCCATGTTCTATTCCAGGCCTGAATCTTATGGGCTGAGCAAGGCGGACTCTGGCCCATAGCTGCCCGGTAATGGATATAATACTGTTCTTTCTGTTTTCTTGTGGATTACAAAATGTAGCCCAACATGCAGAAATTCCATGAGAACTTCAGTATAAGCCCAAGTTTCCTGGCCCAAAAAGAGACTGGCCCACGGGGAGCTCTAATTCTTTTCCATGTGAACCTCTTGAATCTCTGATCAAAAAAAAAAAAAAAACCTCTTCAGAAAATTTTGATTGCTTGTAAGGTATTCAGTGTCATGTGGTGTTTACAAAGAGAAATTATTAATTTTTTGTTCAATGGTAAGGGATATCTGGAGTAACTTATACACAATTCGACTAACCCTCTTCTCGGTTCAGTCAAAGACAAATCATCTATGCTAGAACTAAGATATTCATGAGGGATAAATTTGTCATGACCTAATCCCAAGGGATTGNTGGTGTTTACAAAGAGAAATTATTAATTTTTTGTTCAATGGTAAGGGATATCTGGAGTAACTTATACACACTTTGACTAACCCTCTTCTCGGTTCAGTCAAAGACAAATCATCTATGCTAGAACTAGGATATTCTTGTTGTCATGACCTGATCCCAAGGGATTANAGACAAATCATCTATGCTAGAACTAAGATATTCATGAGGGATAAATTTGTCATGACCTAATCCCAAGGGATTATCAAAATTTGATGGCAGGACGTCTAAATTTACAACTCATCTATGTTATAACTTGAACTACCTTTGAAATTAGAAAGAGAAATTGTCACAACACTTGTATGTTGAACTCACAAGTTAACTTATAGGGATGAGATAGGAATTATTCTTGAAGCTTATGCAATTCTTCCTTGAAGCTTATCAATTCTTCTATTTGTTTTTTTTCATTTTTTTGGGCAATTGAAGCTTAATTATGTAATTATAGATTAGAGATTTTTGACCTGTAATAGTTTGCTTAATCCCCAATACAGGAAAGCACATGGGTTATACCTTAAAAAATGGCTGGTTGGGGCCTTCATGTTGCAAAAAAATAAAATAAAATGGAATATAAGCTTCTTCATTTGAAAATGAGAGTAGCTTGCTATGCACATTAACAATCCTACACTCAAACAAACACAGGATTAGCAATCCATTATTAGCACAATATGTTACGTAAGCAAACAACACTAGACAAATTGTTTCAAAAAGTAAGGTA
The DNA here is from genome assembly GCA_963454935.2 of Ilex paraguariensis. Classification (NCBI taxonomy): domain Eukaryota; kingdom Viridiplantae; phylum Streptophyta; class Magnoliopsida; order Aquifoliales; family Aquifoliaceae; genus Ilex; species Ilex paraguariensis. Next base: position 686,623 of record CAUOFW020000692.1, on the reverse strand, counting down.
TAAGTTGCTTAAGTGTATTGACAAACAAGCATGTCATAGTCGCCTGTAATTCATTAGTTTTTTTTTTACTGAGAAGAGATTAAATTTGGTTGGAGCAGTCATTTCTCATCAAGGTTTAGGCCATTCAGCCAATTCAAGCTCTTGCGAGATTAAATTTTTTTATTTGGTAAAAAAGAGTCGCTAAGTCTCTCTAAGAAAGGCAATACAAGCTAAATCGGCTCTGAGAGCTTTGAGGACTTGATGAGGAGGAACTAACAGTTCCACGAAGCCTTGTTGCTACATCCTCGCAAAGGTTGGCTTTCAGCAGATGCTTACAATTTGCAATCAGCGCCTTATTGGGTGGTCTTCCTCTTGTGGTTTGGTGAAGAGGGTGAAAGCCTTCACTGAGTCACTGAGTCTGTTTCCAATATCACTTAGTTGTATCTCTTGCTGTGGATCATTTGGAAACTACCCAAAGTGTTGCGAGAAAACTCATGAGTATNTTTGGAGAACCTTTTTCTAATTATTTTATTAAGGTTAGGCACCAGTGTTCGAGTTTGCAAAAATTTAGTATCACCCTTAAAAACTTAGTATCGGTCGATTCTAAGTTGGAAACGATGCTCGGGTCATTTAGTTCTATAACTTAACATCGATCTTAATATGTTGGTATTGATTCAAAAACTTTTAGATCAATCGATGTTAACTTGACCAAATTGAGTCATGTTTTTCAACACAGCAGGACTGGCTGCTGTGCATGAATTCATGTAGTGTCCTAGTAAGCTTAAGCCAGCTTAATGAATGCAGTGGACCATTACTTTACCCATGTGTTTCTTTTAAAATAACACAATAAACATCCTTAATGTCTAGGCTAATGTCACTGTGTGGATACAAAAATGTTGAGAGTAGGGTTTTGATCCTCATTGCTATGTTAGAGTAGTGACATGGTGTAATCGTGACACCACATCTATTCTCGTAATAGAAAAAGGAAAAAAGAGTAATGTGAACCCATAGAGATCGGGGCCTAAAACATTCGAAAATTTTGAGAAAAAAAAACTATAAATTGATAGAGATAAGCCAACTAAAAAGAAATACGAAAACTATGAAAATTGGGGTGAAACTGTGATATCCCAAATTTAAAAAAAAAAAAAAAAAAAAGTACGGCATTGTATTCTAAGTGTCAAAATGTATTCATTTATTTCTTTTGTTTTCACACATCAAGAAACTAAAAATGGAGAAGTAGGCTGTGTCCATGTTCTATTCCAGGCCTGAATCATGGGCTGAGCAAGGCGGACTCTGGCCCATAGCTGCCCGGTAATGGATATAATACTGTTCTTTCTGTTTTCTTGTGGATTACAAAATGTAGCCCAACATGCAGAAATTCCACGAGAACTTCAGTATAAGCCCAAGTTTCCTGGCCCAAAAAGAGACTGGCCCACGGGGAGCTCTAATTCTTTTCCATGTGAACCTCTTGAATCTCTGATCAAAAAAAAAAAAAAAACCTCTTCAGAAAATTTTGATTGCTTGTAAGGTATTCAGTGTCATGTGGTGTTTACAAAGAGAAATTATTAATTTTTTGTTCAATGGTAAGGGATATCTGGAGTAACTTATACACAATTCGACTAACCCTCTTCTCGGTTCAGTCAAAGACAAATCATCTATGCTAGAACTAAGATATTCATGAGGGATAAAGTTGTCATGACCTAATCCCAAGGGATTATCAAAATTTGATGGCAGGACGTCTAAATTTACAACTCATCTATGTTATAACTTGAACTACCTTTGAAATTAGAAAGAGAAATTGTCACAACACTTGTATGTTGAACTCACAAGTTAACTTATAGGGATGAGATAGGAATTATTCTTGAAGCTTATGCAATTCTTCCTTGAAGCTTATCAATTCTTCTATTTGTTTTTTTTCATTTTTTTGGGCAATTGAAGCTTAATTATGTAATTATAGATTAGAGATTTTTGACCTGTAATAGTTTGCTTAATCCCCAATACTGGAAAGCACATGGGTTATACCTTAAAAAATGGCTGGTAGGGGCCTTCATGTTGCAAAAAAATAAAATAAAATGGAATATAAGCTTCTTCATTTGAAAATGAGAGTAGCTTGCTATGCACATTAACAATCCTACACTCAAACAAACACAGGATTAGCAATCCATTATTAGCACAATATGTTACGTAAGCAAACAACACTAGACAAATTGTTTCAAAAAGTAAGGTATAAGTTGCTTAAGTGTATTGACAAACAAGCATGTCATAGTCGCCTGTAATTCATTAGTTTTTTTTTTACTGAGAAGAGATTAAATTTGGTTGGAGCAGTCATTTCTCATCAAGGTTTAGGCCATTCAGCCAATTCAAGCTCTTGCGAGATTAAATTTTTTTATTTGGTAAAAAAGAGTCGCTAAGTCTCTCTAAGAAAGGCAATACAAGCTAAATCGGCTCTGAGAGCTTTGAGGACTTGATGAGGAGGAACTAACAGTTCCACGAAGCCTTGTTGCTACATCCTCGCAAAGGTTGGCTTTCAGCAGATGCTTACAATTTGCAATCAGCGCCTTATTGGGTGGTCTTCCTCTTGTGGTTTGGTGAAGAGGGTGAAAGCCTTCACTGAGTCACTGAGTCTGTTTCCAATATCACTTAGTTGTATCTCTTGCTGTGGATCATTTGGAAACTACCCAAAGTGTTGCGAGAAAACTCATGAGTATTACACAGACTTAAAAAATTAATTTTAAAATTTGACTAAATGATGTTGCTGTTATATTTCTTATTAATTTTATTGAGTTCGAGTATTTATTGGAATCCACTATGTTATTGGAACTAAATTTGCTGACCTAATTCACTATAACATTTGGATTGACTGTGAACTCTATCAAACATTGAAATTTGGTGTTAATCCAATGATTTCAATGAAGTCACGTCATTAGATCAGCAAATTATGTCAGGTTTTTAGGTCTAAATAATATTTTCCTTATTCAATGATAGTGATTCATCAAAAAAATTTGGATTAATCTCAAATTACACCCTAAAAAATCGTTCAAATATTATTTTACACCTTAAAAGATAGAAATTTTGTATCAATGCACAGCTCAAGCTAACGGCCGTTAGTTTGTTCTTGAAAACTAAATGAATAAATTACACCTAGATCTCTCACATTTGAAATATTGCACCTATATCCCTTTAGAATTCAAATATGAGTAAAAATGTTCTCATAATTGGGCATCCAAATAATTTTTTTAAGTGATATATTACATTAGACATAAAAAATACTCTCTTCGTTCCTAAATATATGTCGTTTTACACAATTTGTTTTGTTCCACAATATCTGTCGTTTAATGAAACCAAAGCATAATTAATATTTTTTTTTCAAATTTACCCTTATCTATGTTTTCCAATAAGCGCTTAATAGATTAAGTGTAGGGTAAGTGTCTTTCATATTCCTTTCCTTCTCAATACGTATTGAATAAAGGTAGTTTAGTCTTGTACAATTATTTTTTACTCATATTAGAGCTATTTACTAGCTTCCTTAATCGTTGCGTAAAAACTTTAAACGACAGATATTTATGAACGGGGGGAGTATTATATAAATATCTGTATTATATTAAAAATTCAAATAATAAACTTAATTTTGGACTTTAGAGTATAATTGGCCTAAAAAATAAAAAGTAATATGAAAATTATAATTTTTTATTAGGATGAAATCATATTTTTAACGGTTATATTAACAGATATCAACGATAAGGGGTTATGTGTTACATGTGTACAAACGCTAGGAGGTGTAAGATTAATATTCTAAATGTGATGGGGTTCAAATAATTATGTGACAGGCATGAGAGGATTTAGGTGTAATTTATTTATTTACTTTTAGACGGCAACCTACGGCTATTAGTTTACACAATGATGCAAATTGCTCTTTTTGAGAGTGTAAATTAAAAATTTTAATTTTTGAGAGTAGAAATTGAGATTCGAAGAATTTTTTAAAATATAATTTAAGATTAATTCAAAAAAATTTAAATTAATTTTTTAAGTCTATTAGTTTTTAAGCCTATAGTTAAGGGTGTTCAAATTTTCGACCGGCCGTAAGTTTCTACCTTACCCTACCCTATTGAACGGCTAACCGTAAAAATCGGGTAGAAATGCGAAAGAGATTTTGGTCTTCTAACAATTTTCGGGTAGGAATGCGAAATAATCATCCATTTTCGCATTCCTACCCTATCCTATCCGCAATAATTTTTTAATATATATATAAAGTTAAAAAACTCTAAATCCTAATCATAGGCAGAACAATTATGATTTTAATATATTTCATATGATTTTAAGTTTAAACCTAAATTAATTGTTATTGTATTTTTGTAACAATAATAGTAAATTGATGTTCATACTTTATTGTGTTTTATTATAATTCTTGATGTAGTTGTTTTAGATTTTAGTGTTAATTGATTTATTGTATTGTTAAATTAGTACATATTATTTAATTAAATTATTAAAATAATTTAAAAATTAATTATTACAAAAATATTATATCATGGTCTTGAAGTTATGTGCTTCATCCTTCCAAAACACCAAGACGGCAAACACTCTCTATCTCTCTCTCTCTCACACACACACATATGTGCATTGTGTGTAGTCGCAGTTATCCGTGTAACAAGGATCTCATGATCCAAACACTATTGAGTAAAGACACAGAAAAATATTTAACTGCATGTGTCACTCCTCATATTTTAATGCAAGTCAACTGACTGTCGATTAATTACCCATCTCTTTC
>CAUOFW020000692.1:672292-681540 GCA_963454935.2 Ilex paraguariensis | reverse complement strand
GCTGGTTGGTGATGGCTTGAGATATACCATAATCACCGGCAGCCGGAGTGTCGCCGGAGGATACACAACCTATAGCTGTGCAACTGTTGGTGAGTGATCTCTCTCTCTCTCTGGCTCTAATGTGATTTTAGAACAAATTAAACCTAGACCAACAACTTGGTTCATTAGTTGAGCACAACCGTGACTAATTCAGGAGTTTTAAGTTTAATTTTTTTCACACTTTTTAAGATTTAGTCACTATTATCCTTAAAGGACATATTCTAATTTAACTCAACTCACGGTGATCAGCCAATGAATTCGAGAGAGTAATTAATGTAAGCTTACACACTTCGTAAAAAAAAAGAAAAATGCTTGGAGAAGCAACATGTAATGAGAGACATAGATCTGTGCGTTGAAGTATGATTTGCTCTATGATTTTATTATCAAATTGTAATGTGTTGGTGTTATTGCCACAACTGTTTTTCATGTGCAACCATTTAATGAACTACGTGGGTTTGATTGAAGTATTTACGTAAATTTGCGTATAAACAAAGTTTAGGATCAAAAACTGCTGGAGGACCAGAACTTAAGGAGCAAAGTCAACTACTTAACAATTATTTTTATATTTTTAATAAATAATATACAAATTTTTTTTAGAAGCAAATGTAGTTTCATGGTTAAGCTTCAGCCCCCAAATTATGTCTCGACAATGGGCCGGGGCATATTCCGACCCGACCCACAGGCAACGGGCCATGTGATTTATTTAAGTAATGTGATAAAAAAAAGTTTAATTTCATATATTTTTTATTTGTTTTATCAAACCTCGTCGGTGTATGAGCCCGATACATGTGGCAGGCCGAAAATTACAGCCCGCAACCCTGCCCATGGGCTTATCGGATTGCTCAAAGGTTCACCAAGTGACGGACTAGGTCCATGGGCCACTAGATTATCGACCCAATCCAAATACCATGGGCCATATGCCGAGGCATACCACCTTCGACCCATCCACAAGTTTAAGTAACTAAAGTTGTTTAATTATATGTTGCTTAGGGGTCGATGGCATTGCATTCATTGCCCGTGGCATTACCTTTCGGAACACCGCCGGCCCACAAAATTCTCAAGCAGTTGCACTCCGATCAGCGTCAGATCTCTCAGTCTTTTATTCTTGTGGTTTCGAAGGATATCAAGACACACTCTTCGTCCTTGCTCAACGACAATTCTACAAATCATGTTACATCTATGGTACTATAGATTTTATTTTCGGTAACGCAGCTGTGATTTTTCAAAACTGTTTCATTTTGGTAAGAAAGCCTCTATGGGGCCAAGTGAATGTAATTACAGCCCAAGGTCGGGTTGATCCATTTCAAAACACAGGAATTTCGATCCATAATTCCCTAGTCAGTCCGGCACCGGACTTATTGCCGGTGGCTCATTTGTACAACACATACTTGGGACGTCCCTGGATGCAATACTCTAGGACAGTTTATCTTAAAACTTATTTTGATGGTATAGTGAATTCAGCAGGTTGGTTGCCATGGGAAAATACCAATTTCGCTTTCGACACTTTGTACTATGGAGAATACATGAACTTTGGGCCGGGGTCTTCGACCCAATACAGAGTGAAGTGGCGTGGCTATCATGTTATAACGAGCACGAAGACAGCGTCACAGTTCACGGTTGCCAGTTTTATCGCCGGTGGGGCTTGGTTGCCAGCCACAGGCGTGCCATTCACAGCAGGACTGTAATCTTGTTTCATTATTCGTTAATTTGTGTTTTGTATATTTCATTTCACTTCGATGAAATTTATAAAGATTGGCCCGTTGTTTGTTATTCGGCACAAGGACATCCTGCCTAATTCATTAGTTTTTTCAATCTTTGACGATAGTAAATCAGCAAACATGAAATAAAGTGAAACCCATTATAAAAATGTGGATCCGATCCACCAGAGAAGATAGTCAATCATAAAAGTTGGGTCTAATTAAAATGGTATTAAAACTGGGTTAATCAGCATGAGTCGTAGTTTTGATACATAAAGAATGATGGAATGGAGGACTCAAAATCACCTACTGTCAGCAAATACCTGCCAAACTTGTACTAAATAGAGTCTGCTCTAGTGATCAATTCTGCAACTAAAATGATAAAACAATGTAACATGCAACTCCAGCAAATCTGACCAGATATCTACCACGAAAGCCAAAACCCGCGACCACTGCAAAAGATTGCAATTCTTCTCATCATTTGACGATAAGGCTCATCTTAAATTGGAAATAGCAACACAGAATATCATCAGCAGTGTACAATACAGCTTTATATATCCAGCCATGGCTGATGCTGATGAAGAAGAAATTTTCTGGGGCCTGAAATACAAACCAAATGTCAAGGGACAGGTAAATAAATGTGCGTGTGTGTGTGTGTGTGTGTGTGAGAGAGAGAGAGAGAGAGAGAGAGAGTTGTTTTACTTCTGCAAGTTGGCAAGGGCACCACAGAAAAGAGCATTATTAGGGACAGGCAATTCTGTTTTGTTATCAGTATCGCGAGGATTGACAATTCGCATGTATGTTTCTTGGCCTAGATACCATCTGTCGAGGTTTTCTGCTCTAAGATTCCACACTCCAACGTTGTCGAGAGAGACCATGACTGCTGTCCATCCGCCAGAGAAAACCTTGACACAAGAAAAAAGAGTAAATCATTGAAAGATAAAATGTGCATTTCATGTTTGATCCTTACAAAAGAAACAATCGTCAATAACAGACACAAGATTGGCTGTATAAGGTCTACATCTGACACCCGGGAAGCATAATTCCAGAACATGTTATGTAAGCCAGAAAGCAAATAAATCAGTCAGTCGTAAGATCATAATAAACATTCTAAACTCCAACAATCCTTTTATGCAGAAGACACAAGCCTAAGTTTTCCTTGTCCTTCGAAGGCTAATCACGAGAAATATATAAAGAAGCTCCCTAGGAACAAACCTGCGTAGTGCAGCGAGATATTGCATCCCACTTATTATATGAACCCCTACTGTTTTCTGTCCATTCTCCATTACCTAGCCTGCAACATAATAATCACTATATCAAAAAGCAAAAACCGCAATTGACATTTAATTGCACATGATACTTGACATAAGAACAATACCCAACCACAAAAAACGAATAACCATCCATGTGGAAGCTCTGAACTACACTGTCGTTGTTTTGCAATATGACTTCTATAAATCCCTTGTACGTTGCGTTAATAATGGATCTGTCCACCAGGGGTGTTCTGTTCATTGGCATGTCTGGGAAGTCAAGCTTGTAAGCACCCTTCACGTTAAATAAATCTGCAAGCCTAAGTGGAGTATCAGGGTTAACAAACGAAATCCCGTTAAATGTAGCTCGGAGTTTCCCATCAATAATCTGGGGTGGAACACTCTTTAACACATAAACATCAGTCACATTGATTGAACCATAATGAAAAGAACCCTGTGGGTTGGGACGAGCTCCAGCTGCTGTCGTATTTTGCCTGATCAGATTGAATATGGGGAACACATTGATCAAAACATATCATAACTAATTATGATAAGAATCTAAAGGAAGAATGTCAAGAGGAGAAAGAAAAGATGCAGGGAAATTTGAAAGTGGCAGCATTCTAGTATTGAGCAAGAAATTCGGATTTCATCATTAAATAACAGTGGGAAGTCATAAGTTATAACTAAGTCGACAATTCTAAACTTCTGAAAAAGAATACGCAAATATTGACTACAAGGTTATCCAAGAGGCCAGAGCATCGCATGTCTTGTGATTTTTGTTGTTTTTTTATGAGAGAAAAATGCAGTACTTCTTCTCTAGGCCATTTTTCTTTATAGTGAATTCCCCTCTCCTAGGAGAGATTAGGAAACAACTATTAGCCGCCAATCTAACATTCACTTCTCATCATTTAACTGCCATTCCAATACCTCTCTCTCTGACAAGGTCTGCCTTTTGTCCAATAAATTGTTATATTTCAATTTTTAGACATGTTCATCTCTCTTCTTTTTGAAAGAAATTGGAAAGTATTTGTAGTTACAAATATAAACTCTAAGGACCCCTTAGATTTCATACTAGGAAACCCTTGGATTACAATCTAATTAAATTAATTAGCAATTTTGTCATCAAACTTAAAAAAAAAGGGAAAAGAAAAAACTTTGATGCACTGCCAAGATCTATGGTTGGGATACATAGAAACTACCTTTGTAACAATACATCTAAAAGTTGATTACAATCAACACATTAACAGACTTCAAAGGAACGTGGGAACAAACCTGATGGACATTGCTTGGTTCAATGCAAATGATGTGTCATAAACATCATTTGGAGAGTCAGGGAGAGGGCCAGATGCCTTTCCTTGGGAATTGGAATAGTGCAAGATAGCAACACCAGTTACTTGTTGCCACAATGTTTGGTTGACAAACCTAGGACTTGCTACAATATAGTAATCACTACTTGCATTCTGATCCATGGTAACCAGAAAAGAGTAAGACTGCCCAACATGGATATCTAAGCTCGTATAATTTTGTTGCGATGTGTAAAACCCCTCTGTTTCAGCCAGGAGCAAATTATGGTTCTGAATTCGGAAGTTCAAACAAGTTGAGACTCCAACATTGTGCACGCGAATTCGGTAAGTTTTCCCTGCAGTACATTACAGCAGCCAAGACAACTTAAAAAATTCAGGACTGTTCAAGGGGAAGAAATCCACTAACACAGGAACCCTTATCACTTTCAGCGTATAAACAGTTCACATCTGTAAAAGTTATTGGCACAGCAACAAGCTAATCCGCTTGAATGGGTGCAAAACACTTTCATTGTTTAAATGGTCAGCATCAGTTGGATGGATTATGGGTACAATAAATTTCTCACGGGGCATATCAAAACAACATAAAAGTGAAATTGTTCATATCCAAACTGCAAAAGAATTAAGCACCGCGAGTTTACTGAAAAGAAATCACGAACAAATCAACCAAAATGAAAAAATGAAGAGCAGCAGTCAGGTCATCATTTAAGGCTTGAAAATTAACTTTTAAGTTTTCCAAGAATACCACAGGGAAGGAAGTAGAAACAGATCAAATGCAATAATGACTCAATTATCAGTGTCTTAGATACAATACCTGGATCAACATTAATTGTTTCATAATCAATGCCATCTGAGACGAGCGTCGTGTTGTATCTGTAAGGACCCTTCCCATTAATGAGAACTCCATCTGGCATACCAAGGTCTTGTCCAGCATCGAGGGACGTCCTCAGTGCCTAAAATTTAATTGAAAACGTGCACTACATGTTACACGCAAAAAATAAAACCGCATTCAACATTCCAAACATAACATCCACTAACCATATGGTTTCGAGTATACCAGTCACCAATTATGATGACTATATCCCCATCAGGCATGTTGAAGGGCAGCGGGATGATGTCACGATTTGTGATGATGAAAGAACCAAAGCCACCAGCTGCTCTCTGAAAGTTCAGTGATGGAAAGTAAAAGAAGCTACCAATCTGATCCTTAACCTGAAACTGATACGTCCAATTCCAATTTGGAGGGATTGGACAATTCGTGCCAAGCACACCATCTTGCCAAGAAGCGCGACGCATTTGGATTCCGGGCCTGTCCCAAAAAAATTCCAAATCCCTCAAACACCACTCTTGAAAACGACAAGAAGTAGAAAAAAATATATATAATTCGCAGGTAAGTAAATGAGACATTGAGAGTTTGAAACAAACCAAGTGATGAGTAGATTTTCGTCCAATTTGTTTTTCACATTTACCACGACATTGTCATTAGTAGTAACATTAATAGTAGGTCCTGGAAACTGCCCATTAACTGCTATGACCTGCAATAAGGATATAAAATTTAGTATAACTATTATTAGCATGGTACTATGTATTATGGATGGCGACGTATGTATTATCGAATGAAAATCAGGAAGCACAATCATCTCAAATTGAACTTCAAAAACCAACTCAACTACAACAATACTCAAACGAACTCGTCTGATTTAACACCATTCACAATATTAACAAAGATTAAAGACATAAACTCATAAAGAAATGACACATTTATTCAAAAAAAAAAAAGAGAAATAAAAAGGAACTGCAAAATAAACAAAGAAAGAGAATCATCCACAAATGGAAACCCAACCTACGTCACCAACACACAAATAGACACTTTCTTATTCAACCTCATTTACGACACTAGCCACAGGACCACAACTTACTGCAATAAAACTACAAAAAAAAAAAAAAACCCACAAAATCCACAAGTAGAAAAATCATTAATAATGACATATGTGCTCCCTCTCAGCGGTCAACCCACTCTTTAATTCACCTTTGTCTACACCATCAGCCATAAATTTTTCTTTTCCAAGAGTACTATCAAACAAAAACTACTGTCAGTAACATTAAGAAAAAATATAAAACGAGAGAAATTTATGGCTGATGGTGTAACCTAATCCATTTCACCAATACCCTAGCCCCAATTTCAGAATACCATAGAAAGTACCTGACCAAAAAATAAAATAAAACAAAATACAAAGTAAACAAACTAATAAGTCGATAACCATCCACAGACTATAACTCCAAATATACAGTCATCTATTAAAGTATGTTTGAGACCTTAATGTCGTCCACAAATAACGAAACCCCACTTTCTAAACTCAAATTGCTTTCACAAAGTCAACAAAAATTAGTTCCGAAAACGAACAAGCCGCAAATACAAAAAACCCACATGTAAAAAGTAGGCCATAATTACTAATTTGGTAGATCCAGAGCTAAAAACTAAGAAACTATTACAATCATTGTGAAAAAAGCAAAAGTAAAAGCAAAAGCAAAACAAACCCACTTGCGAAAATGTACTCTCACAAACACATACACACACATAGGAGAGAGAGAGAGAGAGAAAGAGAGAGAGAGAAGGGACCTGTTGGGGAACACCAAGAGGAGAAGCAGTGATGTAAGAGAGCTCTAAGTCGAAGTTGGCAGATGGGTCGTCGGCCAATGAGAGGTTCTTGAGACTAAAGAGCAAAACAATGCGAAAGAGTATAGCAATGTGGATCAAAAGGGACCCCCCAAACGACGCCATGTCTCAGGAAAGTAGTGTTTGCGATTAACTACAAACTCAACGGCCAGTGTAGTCAGGTTTTAAGGGCCTTTCACATGGTCAATGTATATGGCTCTAGAGAGAGAGACGGCTCTGCATTCCAGAGTGCGCTTCAGCCTACCTTGCTGAGAAAATATGGCAGTGTGCGGCATAATGTGCGTTCTGTGACCGGTAACGGCTTAAACTGGTTTCCATAGAATCTTTTTCCCATAATAAGAATTTTTCATCCTTAGACCCATCTGGCTAAGGTTTTTTCAAAAGTCCAATTTTATAATTTATTAAATTACATAAATAACATGTATAAGCTCCACTTTTAGCTACAAATTCTTGGAGGAGTCGAACTAAAATCCAAACCCATTTTAATTTTGGGCCTTTTCTATTTTTTTCTTTTTTAGTATACATTTTGATTTTTCTAACACTTCTCTTATGGAATAATTCAATAAAGAGAATTTAAATTTATCCTTATTATTATCGAGGATATGTTTATTTTATACATGATTGAAAATCAAATTTTACCACTCATATAGAGGCTCCCCTCCTTCTTCATTTAAGGAATAAATTAAATCTATTTATAGGCATAAAATGATATTTTTAACAATAAATCATGACCATTTTTAGGGGTGTTTATTCTAGTTGACGGGTAAGAATTATGATATTTATCTTTTGAGTCGATATTTTATATAAGAACAATTTCTTAACTGATAATATAAGATCGAGTGTAATATTTCAGCTGAATTTCATCCAAAACAATCAAATCAAAATTTGGATAAGGTTGCATAAGCTTAAAAATATTAATTAAATTTAAGTTATTAATTTAATACATCATAATTAATTAATAATGAATCTCAATTAATATTGAAACTCGGGGCCAATTCAATGACACTGTTTATTCTGTCCATAAATTAAATCTACCAACAAATTAAATAGAAATAACATTACCAAAAATTCACAAATTTTATTTTAGTAAAACTGGCTATGGCCGGTCATAAAATGCATGGAAAGAAACGTGAGACTAACAGCCAAATCGTCAGTCAACGAGTAATTTGAGTTTGGTGCCACGGCGCCTCCTCCCTTTCTTCTGCTTTCTAACGGTCATATTTCCCGGATGGATTGCTTCACACTAGGTCCATTATATATTTATATATAATTCAAATAAAATTAAAAAAATATTACTTAAATATATATTATATTTTAAATAAGTGTTTGATCACTGAGTTTCACTAAAAAAAAATTAATATGACCCACTCATTCATAAGAATGATATGTAGTTACATTATAATTTTTTAAATTTTATTTAAATTGTGTAGCATGATAGTTACATTATGCGATAATAATGATATAAAATCATCGTTGCATCGAATAATCTGTCCCCATTTAGATATGGCCCAACCTATCAAAATTATTTTAATGGAGTGAGATTTTCTTTAATAAAATTTCTCTTTTAAATTCTTTTTTTGTCAAATCATTTATTATTAATTAATGAGAGATCCATTTATATATAATAGGTTGGTGGGACTCTAGGTGGTTCAGCAACCCCCAGATCGACACGTGTAAAATTATATCCGTTATGGAGTCCAAAAGATGCCAAGGAGCTGAGCTGAGAGATGACAACTCGGAAAAGCCAAATATACAAGCTGACACCCGCATTTAATGCGATTTGACCATTTATTTATGGCGATGCGAGTAATGGAGACAGTACCATTAATGAGTCTCTGCGCCCTCAGAGCCTAGGTCTGCGGTCATGATGGCTAGATATTAATGACTACTGCGCCGAGTATATCTCCTCGGTGTACCCCTGAGGTACTGTTTCCTCGAGCGTTGAACACACTAGTAGGTGGCAGACACCGATCATAAACACTTGAGTACTCGGGGATAGCCATGTGTGCTCGGCGTATTCCCGAGCACTTGTCCTATCATCTTAGCATTGAATATGTGAAGATCTGAGTAGAGAAAATTCAAATCTTTGTGGGTAAAGGTGTCAGACATTGAATGTCCAGATGAGACCTGAAGTCTTTGCACTCATTACTATTTTAGGTATAAATATTTCACAGAAAAATTAACAAAGGTATGCAATTTAAAACCACGATACATGATATATTGAGCTCAAGCCTCCAATCTTATACTGACTTAAACTTCAAAGAGGATAAGTCGGGATATTCAC
>CAUOFW020000692.1:614792-664792 GCA_963454935.2 Ilex paraguariensis | reverse complement strand
ATTTTTAGGTCATTTCTTTTGACTTTGAACAATTGTTTAAAAAAAAAAATTATTTGTTACATAGTACCTTCAGGCACGAGTAATAACTAGTAATTCTATAAAGTTCCTCAATCATGAAGTGTTCAACAAAACAAACTTGATTTAGGAGTTATATGTCGTGTGTGTTAATGTTACACTTGGTGGAAGGAAACAAAGTGTTGGGGGATAATCAATATTGAACTAGTGGTAGACAAGAGTATTAGTGACGTGCTAATCTAGCAAGTAGTAGAGGAGTGAAGTCTATATGTCATTAGTGGTATGTTAATACGAGGTTAGAAGTTAGGTTTAGAACATATACAAATAGGTGATGCATTCTAGTATATATTTTATGTAAGTAAAGTTGAGTGGATCGGAGTGTGTGAAGAGTTCAAGTTGTAGTTATAGTTGGCATCAAATTATTTGAAAATTGTTTTCTATATCGAGTGTCTGATCTCTTCATTTATTTTCTTCTATTTTATGTTTAGTTCTCTTGATTCCAATAATGTGGTGTAAAGAGTTATTTTCTAACTTTTGTAATATTGGGAGCAATTCCAACATGTGCTATAAAGAATGAACTGCACATGTTTTCGGGTATTCGAAAATGAGCTCCTTGTATCCTTACCACTGAAAATCTGCATGATTTGCCCTAAATCACTGGAGAGGATGAATATCCTTCCCTCCTAGTTTTATTTTGCTCATGGGGATGCAGATTTATTACCTGCACTTGTGCCACTCAATATCAAGTAGATTCCTGAATATATATGCGACTCTCTATGGCTTTAATTATCGTTGATCAATCGATCTTCCTTCAATTCTTGTCTAAGATACTAAGATAGAAACCATATTACGCGACAAAAAAAAAATTTGCACTGTGGATTTGTGGGTATTGCTCGTTTTACATAGTTATACTCTATCACAAGTGCTAGAACATGTTCGTTTGTTAAGGTAATATAGGCAAAGATGTACTACAGTAAGATTGATCAGTTTTTTATGTCTTAATAGTATTATTCGGTACTGGAGTGGAGAAGATTTCTGTTTTTAATGATTACGGGTCAGGTCTTTGACCAAAACACCTAAAAAGTTACCCTAAACCTAGTATATGTAATTATCTTTCAGATTTCATGTAAAGATTAGATAGTATCATCTTATTACCATGGATTACCTGCAATTGCTAGTCATTCTTGGGTAGAGTAAGAAGTAAGAACCCCCCACTTTTTGTTGTTGATTGTTTGTGTTTCTTGCTTATAATTATTGTAAGTATGTGTTACACATAGGGTATACGTATATCTCTCTTCGGTTTAATCAAATCACTTATTTACTGAAAAAAAATGATGTAGAAAGGTATTATGCGAGGACATACCGTTTGGATCTGCAGCAGAAGTCACCAAATTTTTTCCCCGAAGCAAGGCAGCCATGAGAATCAACAAAGACTAGTTCAGATCAGTGTGTGCGTGTGTGTGTGTGTGATTCTTATGAGCTAACAAAAGAAAAGGTTTGAGAAAGTGAAATGGATAATCTGAACCTATATTACCTACCATTCATCCAATTCTTTTCAGGTTGAAAATGGTAAGCTGTTCTATGCAAAGCCATCGTTGCCGTTGACCGGAGAGTCGTCTCTGATACAACCGGCGACACCCATCTTGACGGTGGTGTAAAAGCTCCAAGAGATTCCAATGTCGAAGGCAAAAACTTAAGTTGATTGGTATCGACGTCTTCAGCTTGAGGTTCTGGTTTTATATTGACGATCAGACCTATCAGAGACAACAGAAAGAATATGGAGAGCAAGATAGCGACGAGACCATTCAAACGTCGCTTAACCTGCCGGAGAACCAGCTTAACCGGCTGGAGAACCAGCGGCTCCGGCAGATTTGGCGTGGTACGACAGCGGAGTGTAGGGAGTTTCATGCTCTAGATCATTGGGCAATGTAAACGGAGGTTTGTATCACCGTTACATTGAATACTTATTCGTACATTTGGGGGACGACTTTGGGTGTGGGAGACTTGATAAAGAGAAATAAAAATATAATTAATGCACGATTGACACATTACTTTATAAATAAATTAGTAATATTATGTTGATCAAATTTAGGCATCAAATCAAGAGTTCAAATGACATAGTAGCATATTATTTGAAGTCTTTATTGCGGCCTAAATGACATAGACACCAAATAAAAAAATTTAAGTCAGCTGTCACGTCATTTGGGCTCTTGATTTAGTCCCAAATTTTAGCCAATGTAATATTACTCTAAATAAATAACTGTTCATTTTTTTTTCACATAAGTTAATAATTTTTCAAACAGGGTTCATTTTATTCGTTTAGAATTTTATTATTTATTGGTAACACTATGTCATTACTGTTGTGTTAAATATTCTTTGAGACACAAGGGTTTAAATAGTGTGATATGGACCGAATTTTATTTTAAAATTTTGAGAAAAATATATATTAAAACTCGTTTTTACTGAAAGTCAACTAAAATAAAGAAAAAAAACAAAAATTAATGATGTGTGGAAATTGTTGGTCTAAAATAAAATAAGATGCCAACTTGTATAGGCGTAATGGGTACATAATGGGGATGGGGATGGGTCTACTAATAGTTACGTGGCATTTGATTCATATTGACGGGACATGGGACGAGTCTCGTATAAGAGAATAACATGTGAACTCAAATCTTACAAAATCAAGGAGGACGTTCAGTCCCCAAAATAGAATCCAGGAAAATATGCTCTAAGCAAACTAAAGGAATAAGACATAATCTAGAATCGAGTATTTAACGCTAAGCATGCATGTGGGCCCACCATAATACAATGAGTCACAGAAAATGATTATTTTTACAGATAAATCATATAGAAACGTAACTCGAATCTCAAGAATTTCGGATAAAAACATAATTTTTACTGACGTGAATTTTAATGTTTGATTTCAACCCAATGAATACTCGACACAACTCAATAAATATCTTGTAGAGATTAATAAATGTTGAGGGAGTGTGCATCGAGTGTTTGGCTTTCCGGACAAGATAATCATTGCAAGACTAGACTTTAATGAGATGTCAACTTCATTTACACCTAGTAATTGTGAAAGGTATAGTTTTTTGATGATTACATCCATAAAGATTCCCTCAGTCATATTGATAGAACCCTTGTATTGTCGCATCACCGTTAAAATGTAAAATAATTCAATGAGTTGAGTCTCAGATACACATTCGTGAACTACCGAGCAAAGTCAAAAAATATTATCCTCCCTTTGAACACCTATTAACTTAAGCGTCTAAAGGGGTAGGCTAGACATTGTTGATGGGGTGACATGCGATAAGCCCGAAATGTTCATTTGATGAGCCATGTTCAAGTTATTCCTCAAGCTCCAAAGTTCAGCCATCAAGCCGGAGGTCTAAGGACCTGTTTGATATAGGAATTTGGGGGGTTTTGGAACATGGGTTAAAGGAATAAACTTCCTTAAACTCGTGTTTGGCAAATATATATTTAATCTAGGATATGAAACTCAATTCAATTTAGGTTCGATCATGAAACTCATAAAGGGGGTTTCGTATGTTAGTTAATGAGTTTAACATCTAAATGACATTTATATTCCTCATATATTCTATATATCCCATATTATCCCATATACGTAAACAAACATGAGTTTGGATTAAATTGGTTAAAAGGCATAATAGTTATTTAAATACAAATATATAACCATAATAGATATATAATCCTATGAACAAGTCAATCCATATTAATCACAAAAAACATACCAATAAGCTCTAATAGTCTTCGAGATAAAGCCCTTTTAAGTCATCGTCTNTATATAATCCTATGAACAAGTCAATCCAAATTAATCACAAAAAACATACCAATAAGCTCTAACAGTCTTCGAGATAAAGCCCTTTTAAGTCATTGTCCAGGGTAACTCACCCCTGGGCCTTGGGCCGCCCAGTGCTGAATCTACTGCGTGTAGTATCCCTTCTATGAAAATCCTCATCCCTCCCAAGTCTTAGGAGAAACATTAACATCTTTGCACCTTTCTCCTTAAACAAACACCGCTCTCCTAACCCACACAGATAGCCCATAGCCCAACAAGGTGAAGTCAACTCTTAAGGTGAGCCATTTCATCGGGCCTCTTGCGTAGTTGTGTTTGACTCTCACTAGTGCCTTCTGGGCTTAATCAATACACGAGGTCGTGTAGTTTATGAATAATTACAAGTATGAATACAAAAGGCATTATCTTACAGTATTTATTCAAATTTTTTAAAAATTTCTTTTATTATTCTAAAAATCATTCTTTTTTTGTATCATTTAAATTATGATGTTTGATAAAATAAATAAAATTTTCATATCTCTCCACAAATGTATAAATTCAGAAAAAAATTAAATAAATATGTATACAACACTACACGTGAATAAAGAAATCGGTCCAGAATTCTATATTGTTCTAATCTCTTATCATTTTTTATAAATTCAGATAAAAAAAATAAAAATAAAACATGAGTCTAGTCTGAAGAATACAAAAACATACATTTTTAATAAAAATAGAAGTTTGGAGAAATAAAAAGACGAATTTTCTAAATTTGTGGATAATAAAAACTTAAAATTTCAGAAAAAATCAGTGGCTTCGAATTATACTTTCGATAATATTTTACTCAAACAAATCAAAAAAAAATTTTAATAGATAGACTTAGAGTTTATATAATATGAAAGAAGCGTGAAATTAGAGTTTTGAAAAATATAAAATATCAAAAAACCAAGATTGGAGAAATTTTTTTAACTATTTTAACTCAAANTAGTCTTCGAGATAAAGCCCTTTTAAGTCATTGTCCAGGGTAACTCACCCCTGGGCCTTGGGCCGCCCAGTGCTGAATCTACTGCGTGTAGTATCCCTTCTATGAAAATCCTCATCCCTCCCAAGTCTTAGGAGAAACATTAACATCTTTGCACCTTTCTCCTTAAACAAACACCGCTCTCCTAACCCACACAGATAGCCCATAGCCCAACAAGGTGAAGTCAACTCTTAAGGTGAGCCATTTCATCGGGCCTCTTGCGTAGTTGTGTTTGACTCTCACTAGTGCCTTCTGGGCTTAATCAATACACGAGGTCGTGTAGTTTATGAATAATTACAAGTATGAATACAAAAGGCATTATCTTACAGGATTCAAACTCAAATATTTATTCAAATTTTTTAAAAATTTCTTTTATTATTCTAAAAATCATTCTTTTTTTGTATCATTTAAATTATGATGTTTGATAAAATAAATAAAATTTTCATATCTCTCCACAAATGTATAAATTCAGAAAAAAAAAAAAAAATGTATACAACACTACACGTGAATAAAGAAATCGGTCCAGAATTCTAGATTGTTCTAATATCTTATCATTTTTTATAAATTCAGATAAAACAAATAAAAATAAAACATGAGTCTGGTCTGAAGAATACAAAAACATACATTTTTAATAAAAATAGAAGTTTGGAGAAATAAAAAGACGAATTTTCTAAATTTGTGGATAATAAAGACTTAAAATTTCAGAAAAAATCAGTGGCTTCGAATTATACTTTCGATAATATTTTACTCAAACAAATCAAAAAAAAAATTAATAGATAGGCTTAGAATTTATATAATATGAAAGAAGCGTGAAATTAGAGTTTTGAAAAATATAAAAAATCAAAAAACCAAGATTGGAGAAATTTTTTTAACTATTTTTACTCAAATTTAAATTTAATTATATGTTTGAGTTAATGTTGGAGATGCTATTACACACACATTGCTCTTGATCCCTAGCACCTCTTTGCACGTCTCTCCTTAAAAAAACCCGGCGTGGTCATCAGACTTTGGAGGTACATAATGCAGGTTAATCAACCATTTTGGCACTCTGACAAAGTGATTGAATAAGATGAAGCAACCATTTTGGGACCCTTGAATCACAAGATGCGCAGCAATGGAAATGTTCTTACCAGCCAATGATAGATGGTCAGCCTCACCACAACCCCAGGCGTCAACTACAACTTCCCCCCCCCCCCCAAAAAAAAAAAAAAAAAAAAAAAATAGGACAGCATCCACCAAAAACAATTCTTGAACACACAGATTCACAATGCATCACATACCGGTAATGCCTTAGAAAGAGGAATTTACAATGTACACAAAACAGAATGAGAAGATTACATAGTGCAATCTCCACTATATAAGAATCTAATTTTTAAGATGAAGGCATGGAAGTTCTAAATGAATAAACACTATTGTTCGCAACATCACAGGCAGAAATCTAAGCACATAGAAAAACACCCCTCTCAGAAGGGAATGTTAAAACAGTAGCAAAAATCCCATCAGATAAAAGTAGATAACATAGAAATCTCCTCAGAGCATCTGCATTGCCCTGAATGAAAAAGGTTAACGCTCACAACTAGAGATGCATCTTCTTAAACCTACTTAAAGGAAAATACAACACCTGGGAAAACCCAAAATGTGGTGATTCCACACATTGCCAAGGACTTACAGGCATGCCTCAAAGGTTTCAATACCGTTTGAATCTTGATCAAGCATTTGGACCACCTGTGCCACACCAGCTGCAAGTTCCTTCTGCATGTGACCATCAGGCATGTCAAAAGTCCTCCTCCTCATGGAAAGAGATTTGCCAGGAGGCTGGGGGTCTACAACATCAAGCATTGCTTCCAGCTCGTCCACCATAGACCTTTTTGCAGATCGCACCATCAAATCAGCACCCTGATAAATGCAAACAAGGCACCATCAAAATCCCACATTTTGCAATAGGTATTTACTAGTCAACACATAGCCGTTTAACAATTTGGGGAATAATTATAAACTAAACCACCAGTATGATATACTTTAGTGCATTTTTAAGTTGATTAAACTCCCATTAATGCACCATTAGCCAACTAGGATTGATACTTCATTCAAAAAAAACTGCATAGCTTACATGTCAAAAATAACTAAGCATAACACATATTATGTCAATTATGTTGGGTAACTTATAGCTCAAAGGAAAAAAAAAAAGATCAAACATAGCATTTAAATCAACAAGTAAGGCAACTAAATATTCAACATGTGGACAAAATGTACCCTACAAAGACACCAAGCATCACCAAGATATGTCAAGTATGTTAGGCAACAGGTAGCTCATTGAAGAAACCTTATCACAAAAGGAATCCGAATCAATAAAGCAGGCAAACAACTATGCCGCATGAGGACAAAATGTGACCGACAAAGACACCAAGCATCGCCAAGATGATGCCAATTATGTCAGGTAAATGGTAGCTAATTGGAAAACACTAACCACAAAAGGAATTTGAATCAACAAGACAGGCAATCTGCTTAGAGAAGCAGCTCACTACTACTTGCACATGACTCGAATTAACCCAATCATCAAGTATTAGCAAATGTACCATCTTCAGATGTCCATTGGTTTTTTATTGAAAGTTAAATACATTTCAGATAACCAAAGAACATGAGTGCAACAGACCCATATGGTAAAAAGGCAATACATGAGTATATATTGCAAATAAACCATCCTCAGCTGCCCAATCGATTGTAATTGGCAACTTTATAATTATCAAATGACAAGCAAAGAACATCAGAGAAACAGAGCCAAATGGTAAACATCCAATACCCATATCCAGCAACAACCATTGTACATTCAGGGTGGGAAAAAAAAACAACAATAATCAATAGCCGAAAATCCATGAATGAAAGCAACACAATGTAACACTACATTATCAAACACAAATATTAAGAATGTAGATACACACAAGAGATAGAGATACAGACAACATTACCTCAATAGCATCAACAGTAAGGAGCAGTACAATTATCTTCTCAGAGAACCTCTGTTTCTCCGCGGCATCACAACTCAAACGACGACGGTAAGAGAAGTTGTTGAACAAAGCCCTTATCTCCTTCAACTTAGTCTTGGCTATTGCCAGCTCCCGAAGCGCACGAAGAGCTTGCGACCTTCGGATCAGATAAGCCCTGAAGATTATCTGTATCATTATTGCAGCGTCTTGCGGCGATAACTCCTTCCTCTTCCCCTTCCTCTTCTCCACGGCCACTGTTCTCTTCGCAAAAGCCTATCCTCCATCACCAGTACAGACATGGCGATTAGTAAACAATGCAATGCCCAAAAAGACTACCACACTGGATTAAAGCAATTCAAGTACAAATTATTGACGAACCTGTCTGAGAACGACAGCCCCATGATCAGAGGGCTCTTCAATCTCGACCACACGAGCTCCTTTCTCGCACTTTTTCTTCTTGTCTTCCTTCTCCTTCTTCTTCGATCCGGCACTGTCATCGGCGCCGCCAGTAGACGACCTGAAAGTGTACGTCCGAGAGATCGGAGAGTCCTCACCTTCGCCTTTAATCTCAGCCGTCCATTTATATGTCTTCTCAGCACCACCCTTTTCCTTCTTCTTCCCTCCTTTGACCTCCGCCGTCCATTTATACTTCCGATCCACACCGTCCTTGATCTCTGCCGTCCACGAATACTTCCGATCTTCAACTCTAGCCTTAGTCTTGGGGTTCACCAGCCGATCAAAACTTAGCTCGAGCGCAGAGACTCGGTCACACAGACTCTGCAAGTATAACTCATCAGCACCAAGTCGCTCGATTCGGTGTCGAACTCTCCGAGTTGAGGTATAGAATGGTGTTCTCTCGATCTGGATGTCGAAGTCGTCAAATGGTGATTTGAGACTGAATAGGGACGTCGGAACAGGGTTAGGATTGAAGAGATCAAGAGCAAAGTCGAGCTCTTCGTCGACTGCAAATGAAGGGACAAGGGATTTCAGGGTAAGGGTTTTGGGTGCGAAAATGGAGGTTTCATGAAGGAAAATCGATGGTTTGTGCTCCATGATATCAAATCTCCTGAATCTGCTCATGTTTGGTTCAATCAAACTATGACCCAGCGACAATTACAGAGAAAACTGAAATAGAGAGAATGGTATAGGGTTTTGAACAGAAAGCTGAGGTAAAAAGACGGAGCTTTTTGGTGTGAAAATGTAGCGGGGGAAAGTAATAAGGCTAAGATGAGGCGTAGAGGGGTAAATTGGTAATTTCACACAAAAGGGAAACAGCTGGATGGGAATATGCGTTGTAGGTTATGTTTGTTTCTCAGTATTATTTATAGGTGGTATTAAAAATATATTTTTTACATTTTTTATATCAAGGAATATTAATATCAATAATAAAAATTATTTTAATTTACTCTCATATTTGTTTGTTCAATAGCTATTTGTGTTAATTTGTATGTTTGTACCGTCTTTTTATTTAATTCATGAAAATAATATCACCTGATAGATAGTATTTATTAATACCATATATAAAGTATTATGTTTACTATTTATATTTGGTCTGTATTACGATCTAAAAATTAGTATTGACTGTAAAATATTAAACAAATAACGTATATGGTGGATCTGATATACTATTTTTTTAATCTCACTTCTTTATACCATTCTTATCCCCAAAACAAATTAGTCCTTATTGTTTAGATCGAAATTTTATCTATCGGATTGGATTAGATTAAATTTTAGTTTTTTTTGTCAGAGGATTGGATTAAACTGGAGTCGCCGCGTAGAGAGAGAAATTATTTGGACAGAAATGGGCCTAAAGAATTCACGATGATAAGACAAAATGCATGAGACAGGAGAATCTTTGATTGGGATTTGATTTGACGCAGAGAGAAAAAATAAAATTGGAGAGCATGTGATTTTCTGACTTGTGGCGTCAGAGACATCACCTATCTACTCCATCTGAGTTTAAAAGGTAAATTATGTGGACATACCTCCTTTTTTTTATAATTGCGTGAGATTCCTCTATAACATGTAATATTACATTTCATTCCCTCTAGTTTGGGTTTGTATTTGAGGGGATACAGTTATGTTGGTCAATAGTTCAGTAAACCAATGAAACCTACCAACATCATTCAATTTTCTCAAAAAAAAATTTGGCTTTGAAAAATATTTGTACAAGAAATTAAACGTAATTATTTTTCTTCAATAGAGTGAACACGTGAGTTGACAAAAAACACTCTTTAATCAAACCCATGACCAACAATTTTTTCTACTCCTATTAATAGAAAACATGCACCCAGAAAAACATCACGTGTATCTTTATGAATAATTATTGCAAAATGCACACATAAAAATAAAACATTTGAATAGCATATAACTACCACCACCATCACGACACCCCCCTCTTCCTCTATCACCCACCACTATTACCCCCAATTCAACTCAACCAAACCTCAAGAATTGAATGAGATGGATTGCGATGAATTAGAGAGGAAGCGAAGGATAGTGATAAGGGACAATGGAATGGAATCGTGGTTGGTGGAGATCAGTGGTCAATGAGTAATGGTGCGTATAAGGAGAGAAAAAGAAGAAGGAAAAAGAGCGTTTGGTTACAAAATTAAGTTTGTCCCAATGAGATGTAACTTGAGAAAGGGAAAAGGCAAAATTAAGAGAAAAACAAATTCCTTAATTAGGTTAAAAGATAAAATCTAGCACAGAATTTTAGTGTAATTTCAAGTACTATGCGAAAAACCCCATAATTCTTAGATATATCACTATGGATGTTAGTGTCATTTAGATTAAAAGAAAAACATGGCAAATGAGTTGTAGTTGAAACATTTTTTGGGGTCATCTAGTTAACCTTGTAAAAGTCTTTTGCTTTGATGAAATCTCGGCTTTATCCAATAAAGCGAAAGCCAGCACAAGGTAGTGATTTTCACATGGTTTAAACGTCTAGTTTGTCGTCTCTGTGTACCCGTTTTATACAAAGATAAGAAAGAAATATAAAAGGAATCCGAGGTTTTTAAGCTGTCAACCTCCACCACTAGTGGTCGGGATAGGGGGATCAAAATTTAGGAGTCTTAAAATATTATACGAATAGTTAAATGTGATGTAAGTATGATGGTGTGTTTTGTGCATTGAGCATAGATGAATGGTTTAGAGATCTTAAGATAATTAGTCGGATTTTTTTAGGTTGTTGAGGGTTGAACTATCAATTCAGGGAGATAACAATGAATGATGATCAATAGATAAAACATTTATAATAGTTCATCAATTCAAAAATTTGATTAGTCTATTCTAATGAAATCTCTTATTTTTAACAGAATTTTTTATTACTTAGGGGAAGATGTTTACAGAATTACACAGAGTAATAGACCAAATACTTGTTTTATTACAATGTGAGGGATTTGATCCCTACTTATATAGTATGTAATTGCCTTGCGTGATCTCTACGATCCGTGCGTAATCAACGTGATTTCCTTTAAGTTGTTATCTCTCATGTGCCAAAATATTTAATTGTTATAGGTTACATTCCCTAAACGTAATGTGATCTTCTGGANACCCCCTCTTCCTCTATCACCCACCACTATTACCCCCAATTCAACTCAACCAAACCTCAAGAATTGAATGAGATGGATTGCGATGAATTAGAGAGGAAGCGAAGGATAGTGATAAGGGACAATGGAATGGAATCGTGGTTGGTGGAGATCAGTGGTCAATGAGTAATGGTGCGTATAAGGAGAGAAAAAGAAGAAGGAAAAAGAGCGTTTGGTTACAAAATTAAGTTTGTCCCAATGAGATGTAACTTGAGAAAGGGAAAAGGCAAAATTAAGAGAAAAACAAATTCCTTAATTAGGTTAAAAGATAAAATCTAGCACAGAATTTTAGTGTAATTTCAAGTACTATGCGAAAAACCCCATAATTCTTAGATATATCACTATGGATGTTAGTGTCATTTAGATTAAAAGAAAAACATGGCAAATGAGTTGTAGTTGAAACATTTTTTGTGNTGTCATTTAGATTAAAAGAAAAACATGGCAAATGAGTTGTAGTTGAAACATTTTTTGGGGTCATCTAGTTAACCTTGTAAAAGTCTTTTGCTTTGANCTTAGATATATCACTATGGATGTTAGTGTCATTTAGATTAAAAGAAAAACATGGCAAATGAGTTGTAGTTGAAACATTTTTTGTGTGAAATCTCGGCTTTATCCAATAAAGCGAAAGCCAGCACAAGGTAGTGATTTTCACATGGTTTAAACGTCTAGTTTGTCGTCTCTGTGTACCCGTTTTATACAAAGATAAGAAAGAAATATAAAAGGAATCCGAGGTTTTTAAGCTGTCAACCTCCACCACTAGTGGTCGGGATAGGGGGATCAAAATTTAGGAGTCTTAAAATATTATACGAATAGTTAAATGTGATGTAAGTATGATGGTGTGTTTTGTGCATTGAGCATAGATGAATGGTTTAGAGATCTTAAGATAATTAGTCGGATTTTTTAGGTTGTTGAGGGTTGAACTATCAATTCAGGGAGATAACAATGAATGATGATCAATAGATAAAACATTTATAATAGTTCATCAAATCAAAAATTTGATTAGTCTATTCTAATGTAATCTCTTACTTTTAACAAAGTTTTTTATTACTTAGGGAAAGATGTTTACAGAATTACACAGAGTAATAGACCAAATACTTGTTTTATTACAATGTGAGGGATTTGATCCCTACTTATATAGTATGTAATTGCCTTGCGTGATCTCTACGATCCGTGCGTAATCAACGTGATTTCCTTTAAGTTGTTATCTCTCATGTGCCAAAATATTTAATTGTTATAGGTTACATTCCCTAAACGTAATGTGATCTTCTGGAATATGTGAGCTATTGTTATGATTATGTGCACAAGGATCACATCAGTGATGATTCTCGACGTGCACCTCCTAGACTAAAGTTTACGGGCTGAGAGATCCGAGCTAAGATATCCAAACTATCTAAGTTTAGTCTTAACTAATTTTAGATATAAAATTAATAAACGAATTAAATATAAGTAAAATCAATAAAAATATATATATAATATAACTCGTTTAATTATTGATTTTATGCGTTCATACTTGATTTGATAAAATTAATTGTACACAATTTAATAAGCAAATTAAACAAGTGAGATATTTTTTAACACGGATCAATTACAATTTGACAATAATTTCGTCTCACTCGACAGAATTGACAAACCTAATCAAAACCACACGAATGCGCCATGTCTGGGTTTCGTACTTGGGAAAACAGGCCCCTTTGGCAGACCACTGGACTAACCCAATGTTGCTTTGACCGTTGCACTTACAAGCTAGGTTGGGTTAAATTGGGCTTAACAACTGGGCTTTTGCTTCTCATGATCCAAACACAACATGAAGCCAATACTAATTTGCAAGAGTGGATCTAATTTGGGACTTAATTTATTGTAATTATAGTTTATAATCCATTTAATTGTTACATTGAATTATTATTATTTTTTTAATTGTTACATTGAATTAGGTCATCGAATTAAATCCAAATAACATTTTTCAATTTGCAAACTAGTCACGAGTCCATGATAATGTGAAATTATCTATTGCTGTCAAATACTAGAGCGATGTTATTTAGACTTAAAATATTGACTTAATTTACAAAATGTTATGAGTACGGGTCCATGTAATGTGCGTTTGTTTGTCGTAAAATGGGGACACAAGGTTGGGGGATATTCTAAAATAGTACTTGGGCCCACTTAATACTATGTTTGTTTTGCTAATATAGTTTGGAACTAATTTTCTTATCTTTATATTGACACGACATCTATAGTTGACATATGAGTAATACTATTTGAACCTAAAAATTTGACTTAATTTGCTGATATAATAATGTGGTTTCAATAGAACTATTGAATCAACACCAAGTTCCAATATGTGATGGAGCCCACAATCAATCTCAAAGTCATAGTGAATTAAGTGTCAATCAATAGTATTACTATTGACATATACCACCTATGTAGAAGGGTATATTCAATACCATCTCATGTATTATATTATTCAGCGGTAAATGGCCACCGATTATAGCCACAAGGCCAACAAATGTTCACACAAACAGTGAATAATGAGATTGGGTTATGTATTAATACCGATTCTATTTTTCCATGACATAAAAATATTATGAAAGACATAATGCCTACACCAAGAAAACAAATCCGACAAACAAACACACACATATCGGAGATTGGCTCGCGAATTGAGAGCGAGTTACTAAAAAAATTATAGCTGTAAGGTACTAAAAGCACCATATCTGAATCATATTAGTAGTAATTATTACCCCGAAAGCTTTGATTTACAGAGATTTAAAATTTTGATTTTATTTGTTGATCTGATTTATTATAAACTTTTAAATTAATTGTAAGCCCCATTAAATATTCCAATGATTTCATTGAATTAACGTAATCATGTCAACAAATAAAGCATTACACCAAACACAAAGCATTATTAACCACTTCCTTCCACTAGGTAGGAATAAGAAAGCCTTCACTTGCCATGTAAACAAAACAACCTGAAAACCTTACCATCACAAACGCCATAGAAACTGCTCCAAGCACCACTCCACTAGCCATCACCCCACAATACCCCCAAACCCAAACTCTCCCTTCCTCTTTCTCAACCTTCACCGTCTCCTCCGCCACCTCTTCTTCCACCACCGCTTCATAAAAAGTTTCCGGGACATCGTAAACCGGAGAACCTAGATCACCCAAAACCTCTCCGTCATCATTGAGACATGATTGAGTGCATGAACATATCGAACCAGTCTCGAAATTATTAACCACTGAAATTCTGTAATCGTCCCAGTCGCGAAATGCGGTCTCGAGTTCAGTGAGTCTCTGGGCAATGTGGTGTAAGTGGTGAGGCTTTGATGGGTTTGAAGCAATCTCTGCTGATAAAAGATTGGTCAGAAACAGAAACCTTTGCTCTATACCTTCGGAGAGAAGTTGGTGGCACGGTGTTTCTGCTGGAAGAGCGAACACTTGAACGAGTTCGTATTCAAGTTCTTGCAGTTTCTTCTGCAAAATTGCGTATCTTTTTGTCATCTTTGAACTCTTCTATGCAGTTGCAGTTACATTTTTCTTATAAATGGTTTGTGGCTGTTAAATTTTTTTGGTCATCTTCAGAAAACATGGTCATGACGTGGTTGGCGGTTACGAGGTTTCAGATATGATGTGGCGGTTGGGAGATTCAATCGCCTCCTATGATCCCCAATCAAGGGGCCAATCTGTTGCAGTGTGGTTTGGGAGAAAAGGTTACACCTCTCACGTTGGCATAGCATAATCATCTAATTATAATAAACATTCTATTTTGTAAATAATTATATAAAATAGTAATTACTCGATATTATCACAATAGTAGTAAAAATATCCATAAATATAATAAATCACCCACAAAAGCGATAAAAAATATATACAAAAAAAAATTAATAAAAAAATTACCACAACAGTAATAAAAATATTCAACAATGGTAAAAAAAACACCCACAAAAGCAAAAAAAACATTTTATTATAAAATAACCCATAAAAATTATAAAAATACCCATTAAAGTAATAAATTTTAGAGATACAATACCAAATTTTTTTTGTCAGGTAGTGTAATCAAGACCTCAATCCTCCATCACAATTCTATTATTGTCCCAATGAGTACGAAACTGACAACTCTCCAGTGCCATAGGTCCGGTTGCCGACGAGCAGTTGCTTTCCGGTCACCCCAACTTCTCACCTAGTATCACCTTATGGTGGAGCTGCATCTACATCTAACCCTATATTCAGGCTAAAGGCAACAAAAAGTAGTACCAAAATCAAATAAATAAATAAAAAACAGCTTGTTGAACTTTGCATATAAACAAAATTTATTCCAAAAAAATAAGAAGATATATATATATATATATATATCTGCACTTTCTTCTCCAGCTCGCACTAGTAAGCCGCTTGTATATACAGAAAATGAGCTTATGGATATCGGAAACAACACGGTGCAAGAAATCAGGCTGCACCGATAATTCTAGCACCTCAAGTAATGTAGATCACTAAATTTCAAACCCTCAAAATGCTTGGACTCGCCTCCCTTGAATACTTGAAGCAAGGCCACTAACAAGAAAGAAAACGTGACACCAATTCACATTTGGAGTAGATTATTCACAGTAACAGTAGCTGAATTTGTTCGCTGCAAATCCTGCAAAATTCAATACAATGGAGTTAAATCCAACAAAGTACGCAATGTAAACAAAGGCCAGTGCAGCTTGCTCCTGTAAACAGGGTGGTTTCAAACTACCAGTGANTCCTGCAAAATTCAATACAATGGAGTTAAATCCAACAAAGTACGCAATGTAAACAAATGCCAGTGCAGCTTGCTCCTGTAAACAGGGTGGTTTCAAACTACCAGTGATACCAGCAGAAAAGATGAACAACGGAGAACATGAGTTTTGTCGCAGGTCAACACGATATAATAATGACAATTGATAAGAAATGTTTGCATCTTGTGCTGAGCTATCAAGCGCAGACTAATCTTTGCTATATAAACTTATAGTCTATTTGATAGAGACATGCAATACTTAAANAAGCGCAGACTAATCTTTGCTATATAAACTTATAGTCTATTTGATAGAGACATGCAAAACTTAAAAGGATGGGAAGAAAAAAGTATCTGTAGAAAAATGAAGCCATGTTTCCCCCCCCCCCCTCCGGTGTGGTGAACCTGAAGGGAAGGATGAATGAAGAAAACTGTGTTGCTTGATTCTACAATCACACCCTTACAAGTCAAAGGAATGATTCCTCCATTTCCTCCCCCATCATCTCCTTCCCATTAGTTTTGGCAGAAAAAATTTGGTGGGCTCCTCCTTCCCTTACCCTCTCCGTCCTACTTAAACCATCGCCATCTAAACCGTTCTTCCCATTCCATGATATTTACGATATATATTCAGTGAAAAAACCTTCCTCCCACTATATCTTTACCACAGAAAAATACATCTGCCAGGACTAACAGCCTGATTTTACTTGTTAAAGGGAGCATGGAACTCCTTCCAATTTCCATTGGTAAAAAGCCTAGTAGCACTTGCTCTTTTTCCAGCTATATAGGCAACTTCACAACTTGAATTCAATCCATACCTGGAAAATTAGTTCATCGGGAACATGGGGCAGCACCTCCCGTACCGTTTCGGCCATGGCAAGTATGTTTGATATATCATTTGCAGCTCTTGAGGTAGTCCTTATATGTAAACCACCGGCAGCTCCAGGGTATCTTGCAGAACCAGGAGGAGGTAAAGCTGAACTGGATGTACCTGCCTGAGAAGGATTCATAGGCCAAAGGCTCCAAGCAGCATCTTCAAGAGCAGTCTGGGCATAGTTTTCTCCTACAGCCGCAAGATGCCTCATCACCATCTGTACTCTCCCCAATC
The DNA here is from genome assembly GCA_963454935.2 of Ilex paraguariensis. Lineage (NCBI taxonomy): Eukaryota > Viridiplantae > Streptophyta > Magnoliopsida > Aquifoliales > Aquifoliaceae > Ilex > Ilex paraguariensis. The sequence continues at coordinate 647,531 of CAUOFW020000692.1, read as the reverse complement.
CACCTGATCTGATAGCTGTAGATGGACCAGCTCCATCAAGTCCCAGCCAACTTGAATCAAGCCCTGTCCCCCTATGGAACAAATGCCCCACAAAGAGAATCAAATCAATAAATATCACCGGCTTTTAGTCTTCAGACAATTCTGCATGCAAGTATTGACCAGATGGCCTAGCAAGGGTCTACAAGAAGTTAGGGAACTCTAGAGAGCTTGATTTATCAGATAACATATCTTTTAGAAAATGCCAATAATATGCAATGCATACAAAATGCATGATAATTGCATTAAAATAATGCTACAGAAAGTCCAGTCAGTACTACAAGCCTTTTGGTGTCTCCTAAAAGTCCAAACCATGCACACGGGAACATTCTGATCATCCAGATGAAGACAGAAACAAACTGCTATATGAAGTTATGAACCTACTTAATTGTAACAAATATGCTCTGATGACAGAATGTAAAAGACCAGCAGGAGAAGAGAAAGAAGAAAGAGGAATTAGACAAAATAATAAACAATACAAACCCCTGAAGAACAACGGGACAGAACCATGTAATTAGGGAGTTGCTTTTTCCAGCTTTAAGCTGCAAAAAACACTACACTCGGCATAATGCCAAACCCAGCGACGAGAAACCGTACACAAGTGAAATAAGGAAACAAACCTCCAATCACCACTTTCTAAAGGGCTTGGTGTCTGATTGGGGAACACTCCTGTATGCAGCATATGACCAGGAGGATTTTGCTGATTAAAACCAGAACTTATTTGACGGGCAAGCTCCTCATCACTCGAAACATCTGCAGCACTGGGGTTTGCTTCGTCTGTGGGTCTGGGTCTGCCCATGAAAAGTGGCTTTCGGCAGGTGGGACATGAATAATTTTCACTCAATCCTTGATCCAACCTGATATTAACATGTCATCTCAGCATTAGATTTCATACCATAAATTTAAGAGTTATTGGCAAATACCATTCCCCGTAATCAATGTTAGATCATACCATGACCTCAAGCATGCAAGATGGAAAAGATGATTGCAAGAAAGCCTCTTAGCCTTAGCCATTGGTTCCTGTCATATACGATAGCAAATGCTTGAAGATTTAGAGAATAAATGAAGACAACAGCAGCTAAATTAAGCTTACCCTACAAATAGCGCACTCATCTTCATATGCTTGTAGCTCTTCAGATGTTGCATCGGGAAGTGCCCCGTGAAGGGTGCCCAAAGCTATCCTCAATTTGATGAATCCTTTAACACGCTTCATGATGGCACTTAACAATGCCTGGTCATAACAAGAACTGAATATAAGTAAAAATAACATGGTGTCAGGATGCCAAACAAAACAATAAAAAAGCAGAAAGAAACATCTACTCGTATATTTAGGAGAAGCACTGCATCCGCAAGGTTCAGTGCCATGCCATGAAGCCACCAAATATGCACATAATGAGCAAGAGCCATCAACAACGTCATCATGTCCAGGGAAAAACCCAAGTTCCGAATAATAATGCCTTTCCATTCACACAATGAACCTGCAGGCACGCTTCGTTATTTGAGATGGCAATAAAGAAACAACTCCAACAACAAAAAATCCAATAAACCATATTAGAAGCAGCAACGAAAACGACAACATGAAGCAGAAAATATGCCACCCTTTTCAATACAAATAAAAGTGTGAATTACCATGATCATTAAACAAAGGAAAAAAAATTTAAAAAAAAGCCCTTTGGGTTTTTTCTTTTACTATATTTTTGACTTTTTCAATAAACACATGTACATGAAAAAAATGCATAAATAAGGAAAACAAATAAAGAAATTTACCATAAACCCTAAAAATGAATGTCAAAAAGGTACATCAAAACTCTTTTTGGATTTTTGTATTTCTTTTGTTTTTGGTTTTTCAAATTTCAAATGTTTTTGAATTTTCATATATAAAAACAAATGACAAATTTAAAAAAATATATATCTATTCAAACGTGTATATGACCCTAGGGTTACGGGTATTCAATGATATGCACAAATGATCACCTAGGTCCATACTCTCACCTCTCCTACTTCTTAGGAGCCATGACCTTACTGCAATCCTTCGGGGCCATTAAAAACTTGGTTGAGGTGATGAGTTTCTCAAGGTCTTCCTTGGTCACTCAAACTTGTTTTTCTTCCCAAAATGGAAAATTAAAATTACCATACAACAAAATACAAACACTTACCATAAGACCTACCAACAACTATGAAGCACCTAAAAATTGGAAAGAAGACAGCTGAACACTGAGCTTATTTCCTGATTTGAAATCACCTCAACCAAGATCATGTTAAATGGAATACATACACGTACCCAGTATTTTCTAATTCTCCCGCACTTATGGTGAATTGATATGCTTTAAGCAGTTGATCAGATAGGATTTCCTTTCTGAAACAGAAAACTAACTTTATGAAACAGTTATACACTGCCATGTTTCATATGAATAATTTTCCTTGGAAGAATGGCATTACTGAGTGAAGAAAATAACAACATCAAACCTATTTCATGTTTTCAACCTAAAGATACAGGCAGAATATATTAACAGAATAATGACACCATAAAGCAAGCACAACCATCAATCCCCATAAATAATCAATTAAAGCACATGCATATACCAACTCCTAGAAAGGTAGGCATATACCAATCCATAAAAACACATGCAAATAAAAATTAAGCTTTTTAACCACCTGTTGATGATATATCAAAGAGCTTGGATAATCGGAAATTTGAGCTATTTCCTGCTGAGTGATGGAGCCACATATCAAGCATCTGAAATCCATGAACCACAATGGCCTATACAGAAATTTTATAGGCCCAAAAAACATGTCAACCAGAGCTTAGTATACTCACAATAATGCTATGAAATCTAGTGACAGATGTGTCCATTAAAAAAAAATTTGAGAGTACTGTGAAAGAAAAAAAGACAAAAAAATGCATCCATTAGAAAAAAGCCCAGTTTAGTCCTCCCATTAATGGGAGTCAGGGAAAAAATGTATCCTGTATGGAACTTAAAATGATTTTCGAATACATTACCTGTAGTGTCTCAAAAGCAATACTAAGAGGCTCAAAGAATAACAATAAAACCATAGATGAACTTATTGCTCTGTATATCGTCAGACACAGCCTAATCCTGCAATACCCAGGAAAAAATATTTATAAGACATTAATGACAGGTAACTCTGGCACCATCATTTATGATGCAACATCATGGTCTCATCATGGTTTCCTAATGTACAAGAGGCATTAAGGAATACCAGAGCAAGTCGACAGATAGAACCAACAATAAGACAGAATATACACGAAAGTAAGTCCAGGGAGTTGCAGAAGGAGATGCATTCAAGCGTTCAAGTCTGTCTCGGGCTAAAGCTTGAAACATCTGCCAAATATGCATAGATATATTAAACATATGATACGCCATTTAGTTCCACCTATACCGTATCTGCATCTGAAAAATAATTGAATCAGTACCTTCAAAGAACAAAGGACAGTCAACCACGTTGACCATAGGGCCACTTGATCTACGGTTGGTCGGACTACCAATGGAAGAAATGTTCCCTGTTAAGCAGTCATCAATACACAGCAGCAGTTAGAACACAAATTTTTCATGAAATAATTACAGACCAAAGAATGTCCATAAACAGTAAGCCAAGCAATTCCAAAAGAGTAGTTAACTTTCCAAAATTTACAGTAATCTAATATCTGCTAGTCATAAATAATTCAATCACCATGAAACAAAACCACAATAATCTACCCAAATTGACTGTACTAGCTTCTAAACTCAAAATATAGGAACTAGCCGAAAACAAAATGAGCAAAACTAGTAGGGTAACTGTCATCAAACTCTAACAACTTCTTTCCCAACTCTTCTGATATATTCGTTCAATCATCTCACCCTACCCAATCTATCAAAAAAAAAATCACAGGTGCCCTATCTTAGACCTTATGTACTTGCATCCTATCCTGTTAAGCCAAAACTTATGTTTTGTATGCCTTGCAGTTGGTGAGAGTTTGAGACAGTAGTCTCCGCAAGGGACCAACCTCTATATCTTTCCGTGCACCACCACAAATAAATAAACAGTGCTAGGATGCTCATGACCACCCTTGTTTAGGGTTAAATGTAAAGTAATATCTAGATTAGGGCTGTAAACTGAACCAAGCTGATCACGTGCAGCTCATTATAGACTTAATCAAGCTTGGCTCACCACCCTACACGAGCCAAGCTTGAGTTCCATTTCAGGCTCATTGATAAACGCAAGTCGGGCATGAGCAAAGATAAGCTCGGCTCGTCATAGTCGGGAAGCTTTCAACACGACAATCAGGATCCTCTGTCTTCATAAAACAAAAATATTAGATGCCTTAATGTGTCTATCTAGAAACTTGCAACACTACAATCAGGAACAAAAGCCAAGTATAAATAGCAAATAATCGACAACATCATCTTGAGACACCAAAATAGTTTCCAAATAGCAATCATGAGTGGAAACATAAAGCTATTTGTACGGAGTTTCGAGCAAACTCAAGCCACTCATGAACTTTCTGAGCTAAGCTAGAATAGCTCTTCAGATAATTAGCTCAAAACAATCTTGAGTGGCAATAATTACTCAACTCGGTTTACATACAACAGACCTAAAAACCTCCAAAAAAGTATTTTGGGAAAATGCTTGGTAACATTGTAGTAAAAGGAACACTAATAAAGCCACTTACAAGTTGCAACCTGTTGAAGTAAATATTTAAGTTACCCCCACTCCAATAGCTTAAGTTTTTGAAGTAGATGGTTGTTTAACATAGTGAAATCTTTTATTCAAATCTCGCCACCACCTTAATTATTAAAAAGATTTTCAAGTGCTAGGTCCAAAATCAAGCAGAGAGCATATTGAAATATAAATACTTAAGTTACACCCTCTCCAACAGCTTAAACTTTTGGAGTAAATGGCTGTTTAACATAACCCAATCTGAGAATAAAAAAATCAAGTGCAACAAAGTAGCCCAATAACTTAACTTGTGGTTCTTAAGCTAAGATCGAAATATCGTTTTGAAGTATGGTTTCGATAAGCTCAAAAACAAAAAACGTTTTGGAAACGCAAAAAAAATAGAGAAATATGTGGTCCATTTATACAAGATAACATCAAATTGGAGGGGAAAAAAAAAGNGATAAGCTCAAAAACAAAAAACGTTTTGGAAACGCAAAAAAAATAGAGAAATATGTGATCCATTTATACAAGATAACATCAAATTGGAGGGAAAAAAANAAACGTTTTGGAAACGCAAAAAAAATAGAGAAATATGTGGTCCATTTATACAAGATAACATCAAATTGGAGGGGAAAAAAAAAGAGAGTTTAACACGAAACTAAAATCACTTCAATTAGTTTTAAACACTTTATTTTCATAAAGCAAACAAATTTTTACATTTATACATAACCAATTTAAATTAAATATGACGCATATATATAACACTTTTAAATTAAAATAAGTACAAATTTATTATTTGTATGCTATTATAATACTAAATTAATAATTTAAATCATCATCAAATTACTAAGTAATATTATTTCATTAATATTAAAAATATTGCATGAACAATTTTTACAAACATAAATAATTAATTTCAGATATTAAATATACCAAAAAATTAATTACAATTATTTTTATAAGTTAATTAACAATAATAAGCTATTTATTAATTATAGGGGTTATTAACAATTATGAAGGAAAAAAAGGGGGTTGAAATGGCATTAATATTAATTTAAAAAAAATAAAAAAAGGGAAGTAAATTAAACAGTCGGTGACCCACATCATTCCAGACGAGAGAGAGTGAGAGAGAGAGGAACTAGCGCAACAGGCCAAGCCTCGCCAACCTCGTGATGCCGATCCAATCGAGAGATGTGACTCACTGGAACAATAGAGAAGAAGAAGCAGAGAAGGAAGATAGAAGAAAAAGAAGAGAAAGGAAACAGAAAAACCAATCTGGAGGTTGGATCTGCTCAGATTTGGATTCACGACCTTTGCATAATCTGGATCCTTCTTCTCTTTTCGATTTCTTCAACGTTTTGCCTCCTCTCTCTTTGTCTTCTTTTATTTTTCTATTCTTTTCTTTGTTTTGCTGAGGAAGAGGTCGAATCACTGTTTGTGTTTTGGTCGAAACACCAATGTTTTGACCAAAACATCACCGTTTCAATCAAAACAGTACGAAATAGTGGTGTTATGATCAAAACTCTTGATTTTTAGGATTTTTAGGATTTTTCGTGTCGGTATGCAGAAAAACTGAAACGTTTTGTATGTTTCGTGTGTGTCAACTCAACATTTCAATCCTTGTTCCCAATGGACCATTATTTTGTAGGTCCTATTGACCTTATAGAGCCAACTTTTAAAACTTTTCCCCATGACTACGGGGTTGCAACATGAAAATTGGGTACTTGGGCAGTCTGAACATTTATGTTTCTGAATACATCTTTTATAAATAGGTAAAATGCTTTCACACTAGCACTCTCATAGTCAATTTCAAAATCAAGATCAATCACAGATTACAGACATTCATTGTTGCGAGATTCTGACCTCATGCAAGCTATGGTTCCTTACAACAGTGAAACGGAAGGAAAAATGAGGAAGGCAAGTGTGGAGAGAGATACACACACACACAGAGCAATTGATGAAATTCAAAGCGACTGTGGAAAGTGACTTCCAAGCCTCTTCTGAGGTTGTCGGTATCTTTAGAACTTTTCACCCTTTAAAACCCCACTTTCATCCCCTAGATAGGTATGTCCATATCATAAGTACGTCACAAGCAGCCCAACCTGATACCAACCAGGACCCCAAACAAGTCATAACTGCCTAAAACAACTTGCAAAAGAACATTCTAGCATCATTTGAAATTTGTGTGAGGGAGTTTCATAACAAAATTTTTAATAATGGAAATAGAAGTGTCCCGACATCATCTATTCCTGCTAAAATACAATAGGCATAAAACTTGACGCCAGCCTTGAGACACTCTCTGAAATGCATTTTTCTTCCCCTATTCTATGTAACATGGATCTGTGAAAACAAAGAGTCATCAGGTCAGCTTCCTTAGGTAAAACAATTCTATACTCTTTTCTGCCAAACTGATACTAGAAAACACTATTGTAATCCTACTTGAGAACATAAGCATTACACATGCTTATTTTTTCCTAACCCCACACTATTTTAACAAGGACTTGGACACTAATAATTTTCTTTCTTACTACCACTCAGAAATAATAAATTTTACCTTTCTAGTATTATTATAGATTTTAGGCCTGTTTAACATGAAGCATCAACAAAGAGCTCTAATGTAGCATTGGCTTTCCACAAAAAGTAACTAGATACTCTGCCTAGCAAAGAAAGAATAAACAGCAAAATATGATCACAAGAATCATTGCAGTAACCTAAACAAAAAGCTATATGCAGAAGCTATAAATCACCTTCTGCTTTCCTGCAACTAACTAAGAATATATACCTTGTAAATAACATAATTAATAAGGCGTTCCACCAGTTTTCGAGTTTCCGAAGCATGCAACTCCGCAAAGAAGATAGTCTGCATGAACACAACATATCCAAATGAGTTCTACTTAAGAAAAGTTCATTGCTTCCAATATAAAATGGAGTGAATCAAAATAAATCCAAAATAAATTTCCCGACGGAAAAAAAGTCCATTTTAATGAGGATAATAATATGGAAGTGCACTAAGACAAGAAAGAATAAAATACAAGAACTTATATAGTAATAAAATGAAAGATAAAACAACAAAAAGATTTGACAACTTGTAACAAAATTTCAACTGCATCATATAGGAAGAGAAAAAAAGTCCATCCAGTGGGAATGCAAGAAAAGAAAGATGACCTATGAACTAAATTAACATGCACTGTTGTAATGAGAATAATGCTGTCATATAGTTCAACAAAAGTTATGATCCAGGACACTACAGAACGGCGCCATGAATCCAAGTGACTTACTTACTGAGCTCACTTAGAATAAATTTGGCAGAGTTTTCGTGAGGCGAATCTTCAACTCTAAACTCTAAAGACATAAAAGTAATCCCATCGGGTACCAATTAGGCTAGGGAAAAAAGTAACCATGGGTGAAATGTAGGTATATTGATAGTAATATTATCAATGCAATCTCTTGTCATCAGGCTTGCTCNAAAGACATAAAAGTAATCCCATCGGGTACCAATTAGGCTAGGGAAAAAAGTAACCATAGGGTGAAATGTAGGTATATTGATAGTAATATTATCAATGCAATCTCTTGTCATCAGGCTTGCTCCAAACGCAGCACAACCAACATTCTGTTGGTCATGTTTTACCAACATGTCTACCCAAACCAAAGTTACCAAACAAAGCTTTATCCCAGATCTTCGGAGTTGACTACATGAAATATTTTTCCACCATGCTGCTACAACAATGGGGGCTTCACGCTCTATTACATCACAAGCAATCATATCCTTATTCAGTTCACTAATAGTGATCGTGCGACTCTTCCTTGTTAATGAACCTATTAGTTTGGATCATACCAGCTCAAATCATCTCAAGTGATTTTCTCTCAATATCTTCAACAAGTGCTACTCTACGATCACATTAATGTAGTCATCTGTAATTCTACTTTGGCCGTCTTAAATCCATATTAACATCCATTTGATGAACATGATTCAGAGTTGCGCAATAAAATATCTCATTAGGNTCAAAACAGTACGAAATAGTGGTGTTATGATCAAAACTCTTGATTTTTAGGATTTTTCCCTAGTTTCGTGTCGGTATGCAGAAAAACTGAAACGTTTTGTATGTTTCGTGTGTGTCAACTCAACATTTCAATCCTTGTTCCCAATGGACCATTATTTTGTAGGTCCTATTGACCTTATAGAGCCAACTTTTAAAACTTTTCCCCATGNGTCGAAACACCAATGTTTTGACCAAAACATCACCGTTTCAATCAAAACAGTACGAAATAGTGGTGTTATGATCAAAACTCTTGATTTTTAGGATTTTTAGGATTTTTCGTGTCGGTATGCAGAAAAACTGAAACGTTTTGTATGTTTCGTGTGTGTCAACTCAACATTTCGATCCTTGTTCCCAATGGACCATTATTTTGTAGGTCCTATTGACCTTATAGAGCCAACTTTTAAAACTTTTCCCCATAACTACGGGGTTGCAACATGAAAATTGGGTACTTGGGCAGTCTGAACATTTATGTTTCTGAATACATCTTTTATAAATAGGTAAAATGCTTTCACACTAGCATTCTCATAGTCAATTTCAAAATCAAGATCAATCACAGATTACAGACATTCATTGTTGCGAGATTCTGACCTCATGCAAGCTATGGTTCCTTACAACAGTGAAACGGAAGGAAAAATGAGGAAGGCAAGTGTGGAGAGAGATACACACACACACAGAGCAATTGATGAAATTCAAAGCGACTGTGGAAAGTGACTTCCAAGCCTCTTCTGAGGTTGTCGGTATCTTTAGAACTTTTCACCCTTTAAAACCCCACTTTCATCCCCTAGATAGGTATGTCCATATCATAATTACGTCACAAGCAGCCCAACCTGATACCAACCAGGACCCCAAACAAGTCATAACTGCCTAAAACAACTTGCAAAAGAACATTCTAGCATCATTTGAAATTTGTGTGAGGGAGTTTCATAACAAAATTTTTAATAATGGAAATAGAAGTGTCCCGACATCATCTATTCCTGCTAAAATACAATAGGCATAAAACTTGACGCCAGCCTTGAGACACTCTCTGAAATGCATTTTTCTTCCCCTATTCTATGTAACATGGATCTGTGAAAACAAAGAGTCATCAGGTCAGCTTCCTTAGGTAAAACAATTCTATACTCTTTTCTGCCAAACTGATACTAGAAAACACTATTGTAATCCTACTTGAGAACATAAGCATTACACATGCTNAAAAAAAAAAAGGGGGGATTATTTCCGCATCAAAATCAACAAACGTTACAAATAAATATGTAAGAAAGATGTGTGTAATTCAGGTGCGTGCATACAAAGGGAATTGAACAAGAAGAATCGAGTAATCGCACGTAAGAATCGCGAAACTATACCGATCTGAGAGGAAAATGAGAAAGCGTCGGCAGAAGATTGTACGATCACCACCTTGATGAAGAGAGAGAGAGAGAAAGAGAGGGAGAGATGATCAATTTTTGCGGGAAAGCGTATTAATATCTGAGAAGCCCTATTTTGTTTTAGGAAATTAATACAATTGTTTTTGGCCTCTCCCTTTCCTTGCACCGTCTTGTTTGGAATCACTGAAAATTCATTCATTATACTCTTAAAATGCTTAGTTAGTACGATTCAATATTAGATTATTAATTGTTATTTTTATTATGGTCAATTATACTTCCTACCTCACAAGATTTGAAAAATTATTATTTTATATCTTTAAAAATTAAAGTTTTTAGTAGTATTATGTATCTCAAATTTATATTCCAAATCAAAGAGGATCATTGAATCAGTAAATCCCATCAACTTTTTTAAATGAGACACATTGATCCAATAATTCTCCTTAATTTGGAATGTAAATTTAAATTATAAATTTGAAATACATATCATTATCCTAAATTTTTCATTTTAAATCAATGTGTTCTTATTTTTGACCTTTCACCTACCAACTAAAGGGTCCATGAATATTGCGGGATCAATGTGTTCTTATTATTGACCTTGCACTAATGATGACAATTTCTAATACGACACGTAAGCACAACTTTTAATGACACAAAATTAGAAAGTTAGAGTTGATATTTTTTTTATATAAACTCGTAAATGATATGATCTTTTAACATTAATAATAAACAAATCGAGTTAGTTTCGAACACAAATACACACAAATTAATACATTTAATTAATATTATGATAATAAAATGCCAAATGTTTGTTATTTTGTTCTCAAGCATCAACATAATCCTTAATACAAAAAGAGGATTTTTGATTTCCTTTATTATTATATTTATTAAGTTAATTTTTAGTTTTATAAAAAAAAAAGGTATAAATGTGAGCTCAATTTGGAGATAATGTGATATTAGACTTAAATTTGAGTGTTAAATTTTGTATTCATAGGTTATATGAGTTAACACGAATATGATACAAAAATAAACAAATCGAATTTAAACAATACAATTAATTAAATGAGTTAGAATTGAATTAATCAGTGCCCGACATAAATCCAAAAATGATACAACACATAAATCCAAAAATGATACAATACGAACACAATCGATATGATACGATTGTGACCCCCTTACTTTGCACCGTGAGTTTTTATTTTTCTTTCTTGAGGTGTCAATTTTAGCTATTGAGACGAAGTCGATATGATTCAAAACTATAAAATATAACACTTAATTAATTAATATTAAAAATAAGGGTAAAAATTATAATTAGTCCTCAAATTTTATTCTTTATATCAATTTGATTCCTAAACTTTTAATTATCTTAATTTAGTCCATTAACTCTTAATTTCGCTTCAATTAAGTCAATCTATCTAATTTTACCGTTTGATCAAATAGAGACTAGTTCGATCTGATCAATATTTACCATTAGATCATATGTTTCCATTTGATCTAATAATAAAGATTGACAAAATGACTTAACTGAGACGAAATTGATGGTTAAAAGACTAAATTAAAATAATTAAAAATTTAAGGATTAAATTAAAACCGAAATCAAAGATTAAGAACTAATAATAAAATTTACCCTATAAATAAAAATAAAAATTTTAATACCCCACCCGGGCAGAATTAGTGAGTTGTGGCTCGTGTAATAAGCGACCACTTCGCTCGATTCGGGCAGCACTTGAGTTAGCTGCGCGCCTGACAACGTCTTTGACCCCTCTGAGATGGAATAGGGGTAAAAGAAAGAAATGAGCTCGTGCTGCGGCAAGCATAAATAAAGACATTCCTCGAGTGATTTCCTGCTTCTTCCCGTAGATTCCCTACCCAAAGGAAAAGGGCCCAGGACACAGGTACTTTTTTGTTGCACCCGCAGCGGTTGCACTAGGTGCGATAGCATGGTGTTTTGTAATTAATTTTTTTTATCGAGTTAAAAATAAGTCACCTTAATTACATCCTTAAAAATAATTTAAATCTTAATTTGTATCTTTAAAGATTAAAAATTTCAATTTACATCCTAAAAAATAAAAATTTATATCAATATACAACTTCAAAGATAAAAAATCTCAATTTGTACAATCAAAAATAGAAATTTGTATCAATATGCACCTAAAACTAGTTGTCGTCAATTTTCTGCCTAAAACTAAATTGATAAATTATACTTAGATCCCCTCATATTTGTCACTTAATTATTTAGAACCCTTCATAAAATAAAGGGGTAATATAAAATTATAATTTTTTATTAGGATAAAATTATATTTTTTAACGATTATAAAATCCTTATAAAAATACACTCAATTTAAAATGTCCCTCCGATTGGGCATTCAAATAATTATGATTAAGTGATATTGCATTGAATATAAAAAATATTATATAAATACCTATATTCTATTGGACATTCAAATTGTAAGTTTGATTTTGAACTTTAGAATATAGCAGACCCTCAAAATAAAGGGTAATATAGAATTATAATTTTTTTATTAAGATAAAATCATATTTTTTTAACAGTTATATTAACAGATATCAAAGAAAAGGGGTTACGTGCTATACGTGCACAAACATCATGAGATGTATANAGAATTATAATTTTTTTATTAAGATAAAATCATATTTTTTTAACAGTTATATTAACAAATATCAAAGAAAAGGGGTTACGTGCTATACGTGCATAAACATTATGAGATGTATGAGTAATATTCTAAATGTGAAGGGCCCTAAATGATTAAGTGATAAGTATGAGGGGATCTAAGTATAATTTATTAATTTAATTTTAAGTAACAAATTGATGACGGTTAGTTTTAGGTACACATTAATACAAATTTCTANCGTGCATAAACATTATGAGATGTATGAGTAATATTCTAAATGTGAAGGGCCCTAAATGATTAAGTGATAAGTATGAGGGGATCTAAGTATAATTTATTAATTTAATTTTAAGCAACAAATTGATGACGGTTAGTTTTAGGTACACATTAATACAAATTTTTATTTTTTGAGGATACAAATTAAAAATTTTGATTTTTGGGTTGCACATTCATACAAATTTATATTTTTGAGTGTATAAATTTAAATTTTTTATCTTTTGAGGTATAAATTAAAATTCGAACGATCTTTTGCAGCGCAATTTATAATTAACCCTAAAATTAAAATATTATTTATAGACGTAATTCCNGATACAAATTAAAAATTTTGATTTTTGGGTTGCACATTCATACAAATTTATATTTTTGAGTGTATAAATTTAAATTTTTTATCTTTTGAGGTATAAATTAAAATTCGAACGATCTTTTGGAGCGCAATTTATAATTAACCCTAAAATTAAAATATTATTTATAGACGTAATTCAACGCAAGCATTGAAGTCACGTGCCGTTACAAGCCCACCTTTCGGGCGTTCCAGACCTATCCAGAGCCACATCTCTCTACTGCGAAAATCTCTATAGTTCCACGAAGCACAAAACCCTAAAAGAAATCTTTCCGCAACGGAAATTCTCTGAATATGTGACTTTATCAGAGAGAAATTAATTATTGAAGACCAAGTGATCGAGTGATGGGATTGATAAGAAGCAGTTTCTCATTCATCGCGGGGACAGTGTGTGGGATTTACATAGCTCAGAACTACAATGTTCCCAATATTCGGAAGCTTGCTAATACTGCTCTCTTCATGGCCAAGATTATGGAAGAGAAGTACCGGAAGCCCAAGAAGTCCGACGACGACGTTTGACTCGATGATCATCACAAGTCCGCCTATATTACACAGGTGTTTGTTGGACAATTATTCCTTTTTACTCTTTCCCCTTGTCAATTTTCTTCTAAATAATGCTCAATATAATTGTGGATTTTGTAGCATGATTTAGAAAATTGAGTAAAAAAGATGGGTCTTACAGATATTAATTGGCATTAAGTTTTGACCATTTTGCACCAAGTATTGCGTTGGCGTGTGTGTTGCTATGTGATCTGTAAATGGTTATGGGTCTACAGCTGAATTCTGATTGACCCCAAAATATGAATATTCTACTCTACTGGTGCCCGTGTTTTCTTTTTTCTTATATTGATTTAGTGGTCAAGAGTGTCCGACTAATGCAAGTCATCCACGCACGTCCGGGTTTACACCCCATCCCTGTTTCCACTGGGCTATCCGTTATTCCCATGTTTTCAAGCTAACAGTTGTTAAATCCATTTTACCAGCTAAACAAAAGCGTCTAGCTATAGGACTCATAATCAGGCGATTTTGAATATGTTATGTTACTTTTGCGATGCCTCATTTCATCCATTGAGTTCATAGAAGTAGAGTCAATACTGCGGGTTGTAAAAGGGAAAGCCTAGGCCTCACAAGATGTTGTGCTAACTCAGCCACATTATATGATCACTCTTGTAGGCTACTGGATCTGTTGATCCATATCCTGTTATGGGAGGTGTATGATCACACCTTAAGGTTTCTGGGTATTCATCTTTTGTTATGGTGGCTGTAAAAATTGCTTTCATCTTTTTTTGGTTTACTCTTCTGCACCTTTTTAGGAGCTTAGAGATGTCTCAAACAAAGCATGTTTTATTTGTATATGTCAACGTTGTTTCATTTTGGTGGAGCTGTTGGATGTTGACTATGCAAATGATTGTTTTGGAATTTGTTCCTGTTATTGATTTCATGATTCACCATTTGTTCTCTTTTGTTTCTATTAGGTTGGTTACGTGTTGAGGTAGTGAGTATTGTATGAGATTTAACTTTTTCCGTAAGGGTTATGGCCTTGCCACTATGTTTTGTAGATGACATATTTCCTTTAGTCATACTTCTTTATGCCATCTGAGGGGTTAAGTTCATTTAGGGTGCTGAGCTGGATCTGATTTAGAACTTATATTACCGGTTGTAGACTTGATCCCACATTTGGAGGAACCTATTGGTCTTCATACATTTTGGAGCGAAGGATATAGAGGTCTTAGAGGAGATAATTAGGTGGACGAGCGTCCACTCTGTAGACTGTGGCATCATTCTCGTTAGATGTCAGAGGAGATAAACTAGATGGAAGAGAGGCTTCCTCCAAGGGAGACAACGTCATCCTTGCTCGATGTTCTTCGGTCTTTCCCTAATTCCCTTGTTAACATAGAAACTTAATGTGGAGTTATATTTTTCTCTTTATAATCTGTTTTTTCATTTTTTTAAGCTACTGTTTTTTGTATGGTTTTCTCTTTCATGAAATCGCATGTTGATGAAGATTTTCAGATTACAATCTGTATAGCCATTGCTTTGAGAGCCTTGGTGGTCTTAGAGACTTAGACAGAGCCATTTGGAGCCCCGTGGATCAATGAAAGTAACAGGAATGGTGCTTATATGCTGGCCACCCTCTTCGTGGGACTGGGATAAAAGAAAGAAAATTACCTGATTGGAGGCTATGTTTTACAATCTAATGGAGACCTGGAATTGTAGAAATTTAAGTTTATGCACACTTTTTTTTTCTAGCATTAAAAGAAAGCCAAAGGAAACACATTCACTAAAGGAATAAAATTTTGGAGAACAGAGAAGTTTTTTTTTTATCTTTTTGAGCAAAAGAACAGGAAAGTATAAAAGGATGGAGGTCTTCCATAGAGAAGGTGAGAGACCTAAAAGAATGAACATGATCCTCTTGAGTAATATATGTCTGNGAACAGAGAAGTTTTTTTTTTATCTTTTTGAGCAAAAGAACAGGAAAGTATAAAAGGGTGGAGGTCTTCCATAGAGAAGGTGAGAGACCTAAAAGAATGAACATGATCCTCTTGAGTAATATATGTCTTGCTGAGTCTAGACCAATGATGCTGTCCTAGATGGTTATAGATGTGTCTCCATGGCCTTGGAGAAGTAGTCTCATGAAATATACTGTATCCAGTTTTTCATTCTGGATGATTGAAGACTTTCCCTCTATTTACCTTCATCCATCAAGATTCATACAAAAAGAGATGCGTCTCCGTGGCCTTGGAGAATTAGTCTCCTGAAATATACTCTCCTGAAATATACTGTATCCAGTTTTTCGTCTGGATGATAGAAGTCCTTCCCTCTATTTAACTTAATCCATCAAGGTTCATACAAAAAGAGAATGATCCATGAAATTTGCTTGTCACAAGATATAGTCTCAGAGCAATCTAGGACTGGATTGGAAGCCAAAACTAATAAACCGAATCCGACAAATGCACGCTTATTTGCCGGATATAAATCCAATTGGTGGGGGTAGGGGCTTAGTATGAGACCGAACTTTTGGAAGTTCACTACTTCTCATCTCAACTTGGTTAAATTCATTAGAAAACTCCTTTGGGTTCGTTAATGCGTACTACACTAGGGATATCCTTAGTTCTACATCTTCAATGCATCATATATGCTAAGGAGTGCAGGAATCTTTTTGAGGTGAGCTGTAGACCTGCTCCTTGGAATTATAAATGCTGTCATCTTCTCCACTTGTTTCTGGTCCACTCTCTGGTTGGTTTTCCATGTTAAAAAGATAGCAGATTTCCAAAATACCTAACATTTGATCTCTCAATTGGCTTCCCCTTATTGGTGGAAAACAGTTCTTCATACTTATAGAGGTATCACGTTCTATATGTTTATTTAGTATTTCTCTCGTGTTTATCAGCTTAGTGACGGACTACACTCGCTGATGTTGGTTTTGAATGGCTAGGCTTGACAATTCTTAATCCGAGTTTCAAGTCAAATTGGTATTAATTGCCTGAATCAATTGGAGTACACAACATATGAACTAGTAGCATTGTTACTTGATTGCTGTTGTTCAAGAAATAAGATTGTCAAACTTATGCTTTTGTTTTGAAGTAATGGTAGTTATTTGCATCTAGATGGATGCATGCCTGGAAGGATGTTTCTAGGTTGAACAAAGATGGAAGGAACTCTTCTCCTATTGGACACACAACGCATAGACACAGCACTAGGTAGATCCACAACATGGAAGCAAGTGGTGCATATCAGGTAGTCTCTGCTCTATCAAACCTGCAGAATGTTTTGATGTCAACTTTGTCACGTAGAACGGAAGTTTATGTTGCACGTGGCATGAGGAATTATTTTAAGGATCTAAGAGGCCTGAAAACCTCCTCCGCCTCCAACGCAGAACAAGGGTACAAAAAAAGCAGCTGTTCTTCATCTTTGCTGGTTGAACTTTTATTTTCTCTTCCCAATTCTTCTCTCTGTGTCCTACTATTTATCCGAGCACAGTTACCCAAAGTTGGGCATAGCTAGTCTTCAATTTGGGTTGGATTCAGGTTTGGATTTTTAATTTATCTTCGAGATTTGTGTGAATTTTCCTTTCCAGGATGTATACTTACACCTCTGTGTAACATACAAAGTATTTATTTACAAACAATCTTACTGATTACCAACTTTCCTGCCTTCGCTGGATGTTTTTACAACAGAAATTTTTGAGTTCGGGTCCTGTAGGATGGTTGTTAGGAATGCATCTTTTCTCTTGAACAACACTCAGATTGTAATTTTCTCCGCATGTTGGAGTTTGACAATGCCTTTCTAGTTTCTATAACGCACTGGTATTTGACACAGCGGTGAGATTGTTTCATTATAATACTTGTGTCACCCATATGTACAGAATCCTCGGCACTACTATACAAATCCTTTCCTGTGGATGTCCCATGATTTAAATGAGACTCGATTGCACAAAAACAAAGGTTTCAAGCTTATGGACAAAGTACCTTGTTCCACCGTTGAACTTCTTAGTACCTAATTCCCAGCTATTTAAACACTGAACCATGCTGCCACTGNATTTAAATGAGACTCGATTGCACAAAAACAAAGGTTTCAAGCTTATGGACAAAGTACATTGTTCCACCGTTGAACTTCTTAGTACCTAATTCCCAGCTATTTAAACACTGAACCATGCTGCCACTGAACTCGATGGAGCAATTGGTACAAATTTGGATACTCTCTAGTAAAAAAAAAAACACTGAACCATGGATTGATAGGGTCATTGTAAAAGACCCATACCTGTTAAAATCATCCCTCAATGGGGTAAGACCCGTTGCATCTTTTAAACAACGATTAAACTCAGAACAGATCTTGAACAATCTCGTTACAACCAATCCTTGTGGGTACAATGCTTCATCCGATACAACATACAAAGGATGTACATAAGGACACATTATATATGCAATCTGATTTTCCGTGTGCTTGACAAAGTATAGGGAACACCCTCTCCTGTCTTTGATCTATATAACCTGAAGAATTTTCCCAACCTCTCCATCGATATGATCCGAGGCCGAGAAACGGAGCTTGAAAACACCGAGAGAATTACACACGAGCACTCTTAAAGCATATCATACTTCAAGAGCTGGAGATGTTGATGCAGGCACTCCTTGAGACCTTGATTGTTGGATCTTTGCAGCGATCTCGGCCATAACAAGCCTAGTCAAAAATAAACCAGCCACCAGAGCTGCTCCCATCAGCATTGAGAAGACTGCACTCCAGCTTTTAACTGAAATATATCCGGTCAGCAATGGTCCAATGGCGGCTCCTATAGAGCCTGTTCCATCTATTATAGCTGTGACAGTGGCCAATGCCCTTGAGTTGCCTTTCAGAGATCTGTGAGTCCCCAGATCGGCTGAAACAGCTGTTGTTATAAGAGCATAAGGTCCATTCACGAACATACCAGTGATCAACAAAAGAATGATATTTACAGTCATGGAAATGTGTCCATAGCTCCGGTAGAAGAAGAGAGCGGGGATGGCACAATACATGAAGCTTGCAGCTGTTATGGCTCTGGCATCTAATCGATCAGAAATGTGGCCAGCAAGTACCCCTCCAACCACCCCTCCAACATCAAACATTGTGGACAAGTTTCCAGCTGCCTCATTGGATAAGTACTTGCCATCTATAGCTGCATCACCATAAACACAATACAAGGAATTAAGAGCAGAAGTGATAATTTCAAAAGAGTTGATCCCAGTTTTTCGTGGTTTATCAGCCTTCCATAAACAACCCATACTGTCAGAATAGTTCAAACATTAAACAGACAAAAGGGGAATCTTTTATAGAAGGCCAGTTTGTAGTTTTGTTTGTTTTATACCATTGAGATGGATTGTACCAATCACCCAATTAAAACTGGTATAAAAGTTCAAACTAATTTCATTGAAGATCCAAGTTTTGACAATTCACAAATTTTTCCTGCTTGAAAGCACACAAAGAAACATTTCCTATACATACATATATATGTGTGTGTGCGTGCGCGCGCGCGCACGTGTACATCAGTGCAGAAATGAATGTACCTGTGTGGCTGATGTAGAATGGAAGCCAATAGAGAAATGTATAAGCAACCAATTTAGCAAAGAAGAGACAAAATGCAAAAGGAGCCACTCCAGGAATCTTCCATGCTTCTAAAAACCCCACAGCTGATTCCTTATTATCTGTTTCTGATCTCAACAAAGGTTCTGTTACATCCTCTCCCTTTTTGGGAGAGAGCAAATCATCCTCATCTCCATTAACTCCAACAGACTCGGGACTAACCGGCAACAAGAGAAAAACAACCAAACCAATGAAAGTAATCATGACACCAGGAACAACCATGGACCAACCCCATCCATACGTCAATAAAATCGAAGCAACCACAGAACCCGTTATGTTCCCAATAGATGTGTGAGCATTCCAAATACCCATAATTAGCCCCCTCTTTCTCTTCCCAAACCAATTTCCAACAACTGCAACTACTGAAGGCCACCCAGTAGATTGGAACAAACCGCCAAGCATTTGGACAATTAGATAGTAGTAAAACATATGGATGTTTGCCCAGTATCCAACTCCAAAGAGTGAAGTGAACAAACCAGTTCCCACCATTCCCACTGTTAGAAAAATTCTTAGATCCATTCTATCACCCACATGCCCAGAGAAGTACATGCCAATGGCATACACAAAGAGGAATGCCACGTCGAGTTCACCAAGCAATTCCGTGCCATCAGAACCATTAAATGGCGCCCAGCCACTACCGAGAGCCCATGAAAACTTCTTGCTTTCAATTGGTTTGTTTAAGTAAGCTCTTTGCCATGGGAAGTACTTCAACTCCACATCTGGAGATTGGGGATCAAGGGCATTTTTCACTATGCTGGTAGTTTTTCGAGTGGCATGGTAAGTTGTGTATGCAAGAAATGTCACAATTAGGACAATGGCTTGGTGAGTTTTGAAAGAAAGGGTAGATTTCTTTATGGATTCTATGAATCGAATCCCTTGGGGCTTGCAGCAAGTTCTCTCTTGTGTTGGTTCTAACATCGAACCCATGTATGAATCTCTAATCTGAAAGAGAGAAAGATGAAGAAAGGGTTTAGTTTCCAATTATATAATCACGAAGAGAGAGCTGAAAACAAAGAAAAAGAATGGCATAACAATGAGGATAGGTACACAATCAGAACAATAGCAATTAACAGTTGACCACAAAATAAGATAAGAGATTAGTAGAGGTAACATTCTAATCCTTTACTCAAATACCAATTCAGACAAAAGAATTCAACTAGTATATGAAATGTCGTAAAATTTCTAAGAAATCATAAATTTACGGAGAGTTTTATGAATTCCCAGTCCTATACATGGTAGAACACTATTTAAAAACAATTTTATCAAATCCACTTGAACCAATTGCTTCGAATCGAGCAATTTGCGGGAAGCAAACGGCAACGAACTAATTTAAAAACTACAGTAAGAAAAAATCAATTTAGTAAAGAGAATCCTCTGCTTTTCCTCCTTAATTTAGATAACTTATATAGACAAATTGAACAAGATCACGCACCTGAACTAGACCACAACCAAAATACAACAGAGGACTTCAGTTTAAATCACCAAGTTACAATACAAGATCGCATAGCATACGAACGCGAAAATCCAACAGAATTAAGTGATTTAAACAGGAATTTTTCTAAATTAGATTCTTAATGGCAACAAATTGTTTCACCGAGAAGCGTACCTAGCTTGTCTGAGCTCACCGAATCGATTGTTTCTCTCTCTACACCTCTCTCTCGCTCTCGCTTTCTCCTCCTCTGTTCTGACTTTTTAGTTTGCTTCCTGAACAAAAAGACTAATGGAGGTTTCGTTCAAGCAACACGAGAAGCGCATTTAAAGAAGAACTTCTTGAAATAGCGAATACCGAAAATGCCCTCCACTAATTTCTGTAACGCATTGGCAAAATGGTAAGCTTCTTTGACTTCAATGGCACGTCTTCGTGCGAATTGACAACAATGCCCCTCTAGAAGTGTCTATATGGAAATCCTCTGTCCTCGTGGCTCCTTGCAAATTAAGCACGATTGTCGCTCTCGTCAGATAATTCATGTCCAAAGAAAGAGAAAGCTTTGATTGATGATTCAGCCAACTAAGATATTATGGGTGTGCAAGAATTTGAAAATTCAAAACCTATTTTAATTCTGGTCTAACTTTATTTTTGTTGGAGTCATAGTTTAACAAAATAGAAGAAAAATTGCAGATTTCGATTAGAGTTTAGATGTATGCCTTTTGACTCCGTCGAAGTCAGAGTCCAACCCTAGTTATGTTTATATTCTCTTCTTTTAGGGTACAATCTCTATCGCTTTATATTAATGAGAATCNGCCATCAGAACCATTAAATGGCGCCCAGCCACTACCGAGAGCCCATGAAAACTTCTTGCTTTCAATTGGTTTGTTTAAGTAAGCTCTTTGCCATGGGAAGTACTTCAACTCCACATCTGGAGATTGGGGATCAAGGGCATTTTTCACTATGCTGGTAGTTTTTCGAGTGGCATGGTAAGTTGTGTATGCAAGAAATGTCACAATTAGGACAATGGCTTGGTGAGTTTTGAAAGAAAGGGTAGATTTCTTTATGGATTCTATGAATCGAATCCCTTGGGGCTTGCAGCAAGTTCTCTCTTGTGTTGGTTCTAACATCGAACCCATGTATGAATCTCTAATCTGAAAGAGAGAAAGATGAAGAAAGGGTTTAGTTTCCAATTATATAATCACGAAGAGAGAGCTGAAAACAAAGAAAAAGAATGGCATAACAATGAGGATAGGTACACAATCAGAACAATAGCAATTAACAGTTGACCACAAAATAAGATAAGAGATTAGTAGAGGTAACATTCTAATCCTTTACTCAAATACCAATTCAGACAAAAGAATTCAACTAGTATATGAAATGTCGTAAAATTTCTAAGAAATCATAAATTTACGGAGAGTTTTATGAATTCCCAGTCCTATACATGGTAGAACACTATTTAAAAACAATTTTATCAAATCCACTTGAACCAATTGCTTCGAATCGAGCAATTTGCGGGAAGCAAACGGCAACGAACTAATTTAAAAACTACAGTAAGAAAAAATCAATTTAGTAAAGAGAATCCTCTGCTTTTCCTCCTTAATTTAGATAACTTATATAGACAAATTGAACAAGATCACGCACCTGAACTAGACCACAACCAAAATACAACAGAGGACTTCAGTTTAAATCACCAAGTTACAATACAAGATCGCATAGCATACGAACGCGAAAATCCAACAGAATTAAGTGATTTAAACAGGAATTTTTCTAAATTAGATTCTTAATGGCAACAAATTGTTTCACCGAGAAGCGTACCTAGCTTGTCTGAGCTCACCGAATCGATTGTTTCTCTCTCTACACCTCTCTCTCGCTCTCGCTTTCTCCTCCTCTGTTCTGACTTTTTAGTTTGCTTCCTGAACAAAAAGAAAATGGAGGTTTCGTTCAAGCAACACGAGAAGCGCATTTAAAGAAGACGGTAATAGTTTCTTGAAATAGAGAATACCGAAAATGCCCTCCACTAATTTCTGTAACGCATTGGCAAAATGGTAAGCTTCTTTGACTTCAATGGCACGTCTTCGCGCGAATTGACATCAATGCCCCTCTAGAAGTGTCTATATGGAAATCCTCTGTCCTCGTGGCTCCTTGCAAATTAAGCACGATTGTCGCTCTCATCAGATAATTCATGTCCAAAGAAAGAGAAAGCTTTGATTGATGATTCAGCCAACTAAGATATTATGGGTGTGCAAGAATTTGAAAATTCAAAACCTATTTTAATTCTGGTCTAACTTTATTTTTGTCGGAGTCAGAGTTTAACAAAATAGAAGAAAAATTGCAGATTTCGATTGGAGTTTAGATGTATGCCTTTTGACTCCGTCGAAGTCAGAGCCCAACCCTAGTTATGTTTATATTCTCTTCTTTTAGTGTACAATCTCTATCGCTTTATATTAATGAGACTTACTAATTTGATTATAAATATTGTGTCACATCACTTGGAATAAAAATTTTAATAAAAAATCTTGGTTAACATAATAATGTTGAACATTTTTATCCAGCCAGCGCTTTCACTAGCACCACAAATGGCAGGAGAAGTTCCACCCTTAGAAGAAACCACAGAGGTAGCTAGACTAAGTCCACTAATAGATAGTCCAAAGGAAGTTGGTTCCTATGATGAGAACATACCCGATTGAGGAGTCCAGCATTCTTTCCAATTATGAAAAACTTTGATTGGAAGGGGGGGTAAATAAAGACTAAAGAAAGAGCAAAGGAACTCAAACTCACCTCGTGAATATATAGATTTCATGTCTAAGTTTCCAATAACTCTAAAGGAGTTTATGCCACCCGGGTTAATTGACATCCCAAGCTTAAAAAATTATTTTTTAAATACTTATCTCGAAGGGGCAAAGAGATTCGAAGATTGATAGATTGAACAAGAGTTAACAAAAAGGCTTATAAAATATTTAAGCCTAATTATTAGATAGATTTAGAAAATGTTTGATTGGACTGTAAAATTAAAAAAAAAAACATAAGCGACAGTGAAATAAAAACGCTTTCCCAGAAAGAAGCATAATTGAAACGATATCTAGATTCGATTAGGACATGGATAATAAATAAAAAAAACTTAGTGATACAATTTGTTGGAAGTTTAATTAAGAAATGAATGACGAGGGCTGTTGGTTGAAGTCAATTTCTTCTCACCCCATTTTTCCAACTTTTTTTAGTTGGATCATTTCTGTCCATGAGAAAGGGAACCTACAAGTCTTGCCATTCACACAAAGTCTTTGTTCTTCCTTCTTTTAACTTTTAAAATAGAATGCTATTAACGCGTCACCCATCCAGTTCAAAAAAATACAAAAACCTGTCACCCATAAGGAGAATACAAGGGTCATTGTTTTCAAGGTGTTTAGGACCACAAGCAAACCTGTTTTTCAGAAGTGAAAGTTGCGTAGAGGATGATGAAAAAGGAGGGTAGCCGGAGACATTGTCCACTATTATACCACATGTTAATAAAAGAGACATTAATTATAAAGACTACCTTTAATTTTGTATACGTAACATAATCTTGTCGTTCATGTACAAACTAAAGTATTCCGATAACAAAGTTTGACGTGGGCATGATGATGTCAACTCATAGTCTAAATAATACATGGCTAATCCTCCCAGTTTTTGGGCGAAAATTATTTTTTGATATCATATTAAAATTTCTTTATCAAATTATAACAAAATAGGGTTATAAAAATTGATCTTTTTTTTAAAAAACTTTTGCATTCTCACACCGACCACATGATAAGCTTTGATATTGTAATTTTTCTTTTTGTTACAGAGCGTCTAGACTTGTGTCGACTACTCCTTTAAACACCGCGGTTGATCACCGTGATTAATCTAATAATGTATTAACTAACAATGTTTAATTATATTGTAATTACGCAATTGATTTCCTATAATAGTTTGAGATAATCTATCTCAGAATGAGTTTAAAAGAAGTTCCTGAAACAATGAACGAAGTCAGAAAGGGGCCGGGGGTGTACCCAACTTATCTCCTTCGAAGTTTAAGTCAATCGATGCTCAAGACTGAGAGGATTAATATACAATGCAAAGGTAGTTCAACATGCATACCTATATTCTGATTCAGTGGGGTATCTATACCTTCAAATGTGATGACATGGCAACCATTTGAGTACCCACAACCTAGGCTTGTCATTTTACAACCATCAACCCGTGCAATAAGTGCTTTCTGTCATGCTTTATAAATATTTGGCGATGGGACATAACTGAGTTTAAATGCTTGAGGGGACCGAGCATTTATAGGTTCTCGTCCCTTAAACACCAAGTTATCCTGAATATCAAGTGCTCTATGTTGAATAATTATGGTCAATTGCCGAGCATTTATGGCTCCATGCCAAGCAATTAATTTGATATCCCCGAGGACTATTCTTAGATAGCAAGGACCATGCCTTTATCTCTCTGGAGTTTTGATATAGGTGGTCAATTGATGTAATGATAATGATTACTCATCACATCAACATTTTGCACCAGACACACTTCTCAAGGACAATTAATTCTCGGAGTAGGTCCCTTATAGGTCATATTCACTCAATTAAAGATGGTTGTTGCTCGGTCCTGTCCTTGGAAGTTGGGGGGACGCATTCGCTAGCTATAATAAGTCACGTGTTAATTTGTGACTGGCGAGCTGCCTACGTCTTGTCAACTATCCCCAACCTCCGTTTATGTGTGTCATAGGGCACATGGCGCGAGAAGAACTATAGGCTTCTCGAGCACGCCTCTGTTTTGAAGGTCGTTATATGTACTAGTGTTATCAGATTTGGACCGGACTGGCCGGTCAGACCGGTTTAACTATAACCTGGGACCTTAACCGGTGCGGTTCTCTAATTAGACCGCATAAGAAAGAGAACCAAAGAAAATCAGAAAATCGGCCAATTTTTATAAAAAACCGTGAACTGGACGATTTAATGCAGTAAGGATACAACCCCTTTCCCTTCACCTGATAACACTGATCGATTCTTTTTGCCATAAATCGCTGAAGCACAATGACAACCTTGGTTGAACATCGTGTACTGAAGGTGGCTGATCTTGGCTGAACATTATGTACTGAAGGTGGCTTATCTTGGGGCACAACCCCTTTCCCTCTCTCACAACCTTGGATGATCTGGAGCGCCATTTCACACCAAGCGACAAAGGTGGACTGATTTGGAGGCATGCCCATCTCTCTTTCTCTCTTTTTCATTCACGCGATTTTGATTTCAGACCAAAACAAAAAGAAGATGCCAATCCACATAATAAAGAAAGAAAGACAAGACAACCCCCCAACTATTCTTCTGTTCTGTTGTCACCTCTGCTTTAATTTTACTTTCATTTTGGGGCACAAAATCACCCACTAACTTTAATTTATGACAAATTATATGCATTTTAGATATATTTTATACTTTTAGCTAAATTATTATGTTTTAGAATTATTATATAAATTTTTTTATTATATGACCGGTTCGACCAGTTGACCCAACGGTTGAACCAGTGAACCATTGACCCGATCCCCTTGCCAGTTTAATATCTGGTCCGGTTCTAATAACATTGATATGTACGTTTGTCGCCTTTTTTGAATTCCCATTAAATGCTCAAGCCTTTTCGATAATAGCTCCTTCATTGAGTGATATAAATAGTGGAAAATTCTATGGCTTTAAGACTCTTTGGACGATCCTTTCTATTAGGCCACTCTATCTCCCGAATAGTTCTTCGCCAAGGATAGACATCGAACATCCGTTTCTCTAAGTATAGTTGATCCTTATCATTTGTTTTACAATTATTTCCTTCTCTTTCATCCCTTTCTCAATTGTTAATGGCTAGAAGGGTTAGGGGTGAATGCACAAAGTGTTGACAATCATAAGTCCAACTAAACGAGTGGATTCCTGCAATAAGTTGAGATCACGACCTGTCAAATGATCCAGAGTGATGAACCTGAAACAACCAAACTATTAGGAAAGGGGCAAGATGTGTACCCAACTAATCCCCTGCAAAGTTCAAGTCAATCGACATATAAGACATGATGCATAGTGTATTCTTCATTTGAGATTGCATACCTTAGTTTGACTTTTCAAAGGGTAGTTTGCAATGATGGTCATGTCCTTGAGTCTTATCTTATCGTTTAATGGCATGTGTTTATCTTTCAACGTAATGAGTGTTATTCTAACAAGTCTCATTAAGACTAATCCTCCCAAACAATTGGACCATCACTCGGGAACCGTCGAGCATTCATGGGCCAATCTCCAGTCATTAAATACCTAATATCGACGTTTAAAATTTATGCCCGAGCTTTCATGAAGAGGAATAGACAGTCCTCGGGCTGCCCCGAGGTCTTCACGTGGACATGATAGTAATTAATGTATCCTAATGATGATTGTCTCTACATTCTTCGAGAATTTGGACACTCATTAATTGCTCTGTCAAACCACTCAAGGCCCACATTAATGAGTTGTCAAATACTATTTAATACTAGGTTCTAAGGGGCGTACTCGGCCCCATATGACATAATTCTTCGGTGCGTCTTTCAAACATACTATGTATATTCTAACAGTTGTGATTGTTCACGTGTTTGTTTCCTATTGGTGAACGACCTGATGTCCCGTCCTAACTATTAAACTTTTAATTTAAATTGTATCAGTTGATACCTTATTAATTCAAAAATATTAAATTACACTATTAGGTCTGAATATCAAGCGTTGGTTTACCTCCACTCTTAGAGGTTGCAATAATTGGAGAACAAAAGGAGTATGGCCGAAAGGGTCAATTCGGTAAACGTTCAGTTTAGTACAAAGGGGTACTATTGTAAATAAACAAGCCGGCAGCATTAACGAATTAATAATTAAGAAAATTATGGGCGGAGACGTAGGAAAAAGCATATTCGAATATCCACTTAGAATAATTCCACGCGTGACCGGAGCATATTCTCTCGGTTGAATTATACTTTATACCCTAAAATATTTTAACAAATATAATTTTATATTTTTAAAAATTATATTTTTAAATTATACCCTTAATATATTAAAAAGATTATAATAATACTTTTTCGTGAGTGTTCGTTGCTCATTCAGATATATAAATGGTGTGAATTTTGATGGATTAAGCAACAAAAATTAATGAAAAAATTATATTATAATATTTTTAATACATTACGTTTTTTAAAATTTTTCAGGGTACAAAATATAATTCTTTTGACCTTTTTTATTCTGTACCACAAATGGCAGACCCGCATAATCTACATGGGCCCCCATAGTCCGACGTGGCATATACTTTTGTGAAGAAAGTTGATGACGTGGTAATACATGGATGATTTTTAATGGGTGGAATAATCGAATAATAAGAACCACATGGCCCTACATTCTTGACTCTGTGCTGAATGCTTGTCTGCATCAAAGAGATTCATCTACATGTAAGCTTTACCACTATCTATATTCTTTGTGGGACCCGGATTCTTATATGGGTCTATNTAATACTTTTTCGTGAGTGTTCGTTGCTCATTCAGATATATAAATGGTGTGAATTTTAATGGATTAAGCAATAAAAATTAATGAAAAAATTACATTATAATATTTTTAATACATTACGTTTTTTAAAATTTTTCAGGGTACAAAATATAATTTTTTTGACTTTTTTATTCTGTACCACAAATGGCAGACCCACATAATCTACATGGGCCCCCATAGTCCGACGTGGCATATACTTTTGTGAAGAAAGTTGATGACGTGATAATACAAGGCTGATTTTTAATGGGTGGAATAATCGAATAATAAGAACCACATGGCCCTACATTCTTGGCTCTGTGCTGAATGCTTGTCTGCATCAAAGAGATTCATCTACATGTAAGCTTTACCACTATCTATATTCTTTGTGGGACCCGAATTCTTATATGGGTCTACAACTAAGCCGATGTCGTGCAAAACACGCTTTTTAATATTCGAGTTTAGTTATTATGATTAAAAGATTTTAAAAAAATCTCTTTTAAATAAACTATAATAAAATTTCATTTTGCTTTTTTTTTTTTCTCTAAATGATCATTAATAAAATATTCCTTATTCTTTGAATATGTGACTAAAAAGAATTAATGATATTAATTATTCATGNCAACTAAGCCGATGTCGTGCAAAACACGCTTTTTAATATTCGAGTTTAGTTATTATGATTAAAAGATTTTAAAAAAATCTCTTTTAAATAAACTATAATAAAATTTCATTTTGCTTCTTTTTTTTTTCTCTAAATGATCATTAATAAAACATTCCTTATTCTTTGAATATGTGACTAAAAAGAATTAATGATATTAATTATTCATGAATCATGCATATTGAATATATTTGCAACTCGAGATAACACCTCTAATATATCTTAATTATTTTTTTCTCTATTCGATTAAAGATAACAAATTATTCGTGTCAAAACTAAGATATTCATGGAAGAGACACAATTTAAAAAAATTGCTAATATTAAAATTTAAAACATATAAATTTAAAATTCGTTCATTTTATCATTTGAAGTACGTGTATTCNAAAAAATTGCTAATATTAAAATTTAAAACATATAAATTTAAAATTCGTTCATTTTATGATTTGAAGTACTGTGTATTCGTCAATTCTTGGCTCAATGCTTTTCTTTATCAAATAGATTCATCTAGATCTAAAGCTTTACCAATATTCATATTCATATTCTTTGTGGGACCCAAAAGAGACTGCAAGTTTGTTTCATTGTGCTGTTTTCCCCCCTCTAAATGTTCACAATAAAATGTTCTTTCTTCTTTGAATGTGCGGGTAAAATTAAATCAACTAATTCAATATATTATATATTTGTAAATTACTCAAGCCATTTTCAACTGGNCTTTGTGGGACCCAAAAGAGACTGCAAGTTTGTTTCATTGTGCTGTTTTCCCCCCTCTAAATGTTCACAATAAAATGTTCTTTCTTCTTTGAATGTGCGGCTAAAATTAAATCAACTAATTCAATATATTATATATTTGTAAATTACTCAAGCCATTTTCAACTGCCCCTTTTGTTTAGGGCTGCAAGGAAACCTTGGAGTTCATAAATAATTGGGATTGACTTTGGTAAAATTCATCTCTGTTTATAAAGTAGATGGTGTCGAATTTAATTTTAAAGTTTGTATAATATTTGATTTAAGCTTGAATAATAATTTATTCTACTCATTAGACTAATAAAAACATATAAAATATCATATATATATATATATATATATATATATATATAAATATATATATTATATCTATATAATAAAATAACTTACAATTTAAATTTTAAAAGTTAAACAAAATAACTTTTATTTTTCGCGGTTCAAATCGCTTTAAATTTTACTTTAAAGTTAATTTAACTATTAATATTAAAATCCTAAATTTAATAGAAAAAATAGGGGGTCTAAGGGTGTGTTTAGAATGATTTTTTTAAAATATTTCTAAGAATTATTTCTCATAAGTACTTTAAAAAAAAATAGTGTTTGAAACTGTCTCACTACTACCTCTACTACCACCACCGCCACCATTACCACTACCACCACTGCCACCGCCACCCGCTTTTGCCTCCACCACCACCATCACCGCGACCACCGTCGCCGCTATCATGGTCATTGTTACCCCACTATAACTATCACCATCTCCTACTACCACTATCACCACTGTCGCTACAGTCATTGTCACCCAGCACAACCATCACCCCGTCTCCCATCACCACCACCGCCACCACGATCATTGCTACCCACTATAACCATTATCGTCCCTTACCACCACCACTGTCACCTACCACCACTAATATATATATATATCCAAAATTAAATCACCACTAACCATTAATATATATTAGTTATTGTATGTGTCTGAAAGCACAGAATAATAAAAAATGATAAATAATAAATATATTTGTATTTATATTCAAAATTAAATCGCAAACATAGATAAGAGATAAATGAATTTAAACATCGATTTTTGTAGTGAGGGTGAGAAATAGTGGATGACAGTGGTGGTGGAGGAGACAGTAATAGTTGTGGTGGCAGTGGTGGTGGTGGCGGCGGCGGCAGCAGCGGTGATGGTGGTGGTGGCGACGGCGGCGGTGTAGGGGCGACGATGAGGGTGATGGCGTCGACGATGGCGGCGGTAGTAGTGATGACGACGACAGTGGTGGTGGTGGTGGGAGGGTAGAGGTGGAGGTGGCGGTGGAGTTGGTGGTGATGGCGGCGATGGGTGGCATTGGAGGTGGTAGCGATAGTGGAGGTGGAGGTGGAGGTGGTGGTGGTGGCGGTGACGGTGGCGATGGTGGTGGCAATGACGACTGTGGTGGTGGTGACGACGCTGATAGTGGTGGCGGTGGAGGGGGAGGTGGCGATGGTGGTGGCGGCGATGACATCGGCGGCGATGGGGTTGGTGGTAGAGGTAGTGGTGGAGCGGTTCAAAATAATATATTTTTTTAAATACTTATGAGAGATAATTTTTAAAAACACTTTTAAAAAATTACTCCAAACACATCATTAGAGGTCTATTTTTTCCTATTAAATTTGGAGTTTTAATATTAGTCGTTAGATTAATTTTAAAGTAAAATTTAAAGTGATTTCAATTGTAAATAACAAAAATTATTTTATTTATTTTTAAAATTTAAATTATAAATTAATTTATTATATAAATATCCAACTGAATTTTGAACGTAAATCTAAACTCAACGATGTTTGAATAAAAACTCAAGTCAAGCTGGTAATTCAAATAACTTTGTATTTTTCTCATCAAACCCTTTTGTCGTTTTTCCGTGCAGTGTATTGAATCACATGGACAGAACATTTGGTTGACATTTATTGAGGGTGACATTTATTGCTGGGTTACGTGTTGATATTTTCGTGTCATAATATAATGGGTTAATCTCATTTTGTACTTTGAAAGATCGTTCAAATTTCAATTTACATCANTGGTGGTGGTGGTGGCGGCGGCGGTGATGGTGGTGGTGGCGACGGCGGCGGTGTAGGGGCAACGATGAGGGTGATGGCGGCGGTAGTAATGATGACGACGACGACAACGACAGTGGTGGTGGTGGTGGGGGGTAGAGGTGGAGGTGGAGGTGGCGGTGACGGTGGAGGTGGCGATGGAGTTGGTGGTGATGGCGGCGATGGGTGGCATTGGAGGTGGTAGCGACAGTGGAGGTGGAGGTGGAGGTGGTGGTGGTGGCGATAGTGGTGGCGGTGACGGTGACGATGGTGGTGGCAATGACGACTGTGGTGGTGCTGGCTGTGGCAGTGGTGGTGGTGACGACGCCGATAGTGGTGGCGGTGGAGGGGGAGGTGGCGATGGTGGTGGCGGCGATGACATCGGCGGCGGTGGGGTTGGTGATAGAGGTAATGGTAGAGCGGTTCAAAATAATATATTTTTTTAAGTACTTATGAGTGATAATTTTTAAAAACACTTTTAAAAAATTAATCCAAACACATCATTAGAGGTCTATTTTTTCTTATTAAATTTGGAGTTTTAATATTAGTCGTTAGATTAATTTTAAAGTAAAATTTAAAGTGATCTCAACTGCAAATAACAAAAATTATTTTATTTATTTTTAAAATTTAAATTATAAATTACTTTATTATATAAATATCCAACTGAATTTTGAACGTAAATCTAAACTCAACGATGTTTGAATAAAAACTCAAGTCAAGCTGGTAATTCAAATAACTTTGTATTTTTCTCATCAAACCCTTTTGTCGTTTTTCCGTGCAGTGTATTGAATCACATGGACAGAACATTTGGTTGACATTTATTGAGGGTGACATTTATTGTTGGGTTACGTGTTGATATTTTCGTGTCATAATATAATGG